>CM061918.1:89044473-89339311 GCA_031002005.1 Vandiemenella viatica
ATGTTATACTAAATTCGATTCTATGTTTAATGACGTTTCATTAGGCTGTTAACTTTTTTTTGGTTATTATCTATTTATTTATTAGTTTTGCTTTTTGTTTTTGTTTATTCTCCAAAAATCTAACTACACAATAATATAGAAATAGCTTGGTATGAAAGAGCATCAAATACGCGAAATGTTTTAAAGTCGCAAACATCAAACAATACTTTAAGGTAATTGAATCAGGAATTTTAGATGAGTATTATTGCACAGTAGTTTCTGACCTTATTGCCAGAAACTGTCAGGCAGATTAAAGGCTTCCTTTCTTGTTTTATCACAGGACTAATAGTGCCGCCTGCTGGCTTTTAGCCGGACTAGCGTTGTTATTATTATTATTATTAGAAGATAGGCGGCTTGCGTTGTCAGGAAGCTTGTAACGGGAAGGAAAAGAAGGAAGGAAGGACGAAAATCGGAAGACGATACCAGAGCTAATTGCGGTGTACGAGGGAAGCTTTCGTGCGGACGGATAGATAAGCAGGACTGGGGAAGTGTCCCGATAAAGACTCCCGAATTACCAGGTGCTGTCGGTAATTTTGGTGTACGGGGGAGATTGTGTCTGTAATATTGGCAGCACTGGCTCGTTCCTCCTCTTTTTCCGAGAAGGGCGAAAATAGAAGTCCATTCGGGAAAAACTAAAGTTTAAAGCATATGTATTAGTAAGAAGCTTGTATTATATAGGCTTATAACTGTTGCAATGTTGTCACATACATACTTTGTCGAAAATAAAACCCGCGGACATGGACAAAATGTTTAGGCTGATAATCTTGAATATTTTAAGCACCCTCTTCAATTTGAAACTAATTTGGTCATTTGTCGTTGGCTAAGGGTCCATACAATTTCCTACAAATGTTTAGGAATTACTGGTAAGATTATTTCACTGTCAGCAATGAGGCTATTCATGGTTAAGTTGCGTTATGAGTCGTTCTCGGCAAATGTTTTAAGCAATTTTAACAAAATCAGATCCGACTTAACCTCGGTCCTGCATAAAGTGAATTGATCGAATTAAATACTTTGACGTAAAGTTCTTTTTCGCTTTTTTTTTTTTTTCTTTATATTTTTGTTTTGTGGTGGCTCCGACTATTTCTTAGTTTAAGTCAGCATTTTCTGTAGGGTATATTTTGGTTTTTGTTTGGCTGCATCATGTTTTTTTCGTGTATTGTAGTATCTAATTTTATATTTTGTTTTGTGTTACTTGGTTGTCTTTTTGTTTTAATGGCGTCTTCTGGTCGCATCAAACGAACTCATTGTTTCCAACTAGGATTTTTTTTTTTTTTATACTTGTTTGATTCTTATTTTTCAGTTTCTACGCTTTTTTGATTAACCTTTTGATTTGATATGGTCTTCGTGTCGTATTCATCGAAGTCAGTGTTTGGTGTAAGGTTTTTGATATTTTTTTTTTTACAAAAATAATGTTTTTATTTGTCTGTTTTTCAGTTTTTTATTTTTTGTTTTGATGTTGTCTTAGAGATGTATCAATGGAATGTTTGAAACAGGGGTTTTTATTTATTTTTTGTCCTTTTGTTGTTTACCATTTTTCTGTTTTAGATTTTCCAGCTGTTTTGTTTATACTTTTTTTAATGGCATTTTCGTGCTGTATCAGGCGATTCATTGTATTGTAATGAAGTTAGGTTTTTTTGTGTACAAGGAAAAAAAAAATTGTATCTGCATAATCGAAACTGTACGTTTCCGATTGCCAGTGCAAATGGTATATTGTATTGGTGTGTAATAACGAGGGGTATAAGTTGCGTGATAGGCAAAACATATAACTTGAGATTCCTATAATCTTCAGATCGTGTTATCCTCTGTGAATGGCTGATGTTCCATAACCATCCAAGGGCTCCTGAGTTTTGGGTTTTTGTTCTTCATGCAGTATGTTTGGATTGTCCCTCAGAGACCCGAGACGTATGGGCAGTCCCAGGCGGCCAGTTTCCATGACAACGCCCACCTCTGGACGCCAGAGGCGTAATATTTCCGAGTCAGGGCCGACACCCTACTGCTGACGAATCTAAACTGCGAGAAATGAAAGAAAAACCGAAAAAAGAAGAAAGCGAAAGAAATGCGGCTGGGGCTGAATTGTGAAATACTGCCCTCCGGTTAAATTAAGAAAGTTGTACACGCCTGCCCGACCAAACTCGACCATGCAGCATTTATAAAAAAAGAAGCAACAAACAGCAAAAAAGTAAAAAGTGGAACATGGAAGTGGTAGCTACATTGATGTTGGCAGCCCTGACTCACTTGCAGAAAGTGCGGTGAAATAAATAAATAAAAAAGAGAGACGAATCCAGCACTCTGAGAGTGGAACAGCGAAAGAGAAAGGGGTAAAACGTGAAGAAGATAAAGGACACAAGAAAGTACTAACAAAAGGGTTGCAACGTGAGGGGATGGGGTGGCAGAGATAAAGAATCCTGGACTCCAGACCAAGTTTCGCTTGCTGCGTGTATCGCATTAACTCGGCACTGGATAATTGAGTTAGTTGCTGCTCTTTTTTCGGACGCTGGAAGAAGTACCGAGAGAAACTGGAGGCAAACTAGAAGATGGATGAGAGGGGCGCGTCGCCTCCCGGAGCAGAGGGAATTATTTTCACGGTGCGGGAAACACGCCGGAACAGTGGTAGAACTGCGTACGCCCTAGCAGGTAGTAAATAATACAACGTTTCCACCTGTGCCTCCATCACGAATGAATATTTTCGTCATAAACAATAATGTTGAAATCACATAAAATGGAAGGACACTTGAACTGATTAAAAAAAAAAAAAAAAAAAAAAGAACAAAAAAAACAAACAAAAAAAACACAAACAAACAAAAACAAACAAAAACAAAAAAACAACATCCTGTTTGATGAGTGGTTAGGAATACGCTGGTTTGATTTCCAAGATGGAGACGTTGGTTTTACATATTATCCCGAAATTACTCTAGACGAATCCCAAGTTGGTTTAAAAAACAGAAGGTATTCTTTCCGTTTCTTGTCTTCATCTTCGTCTGGCACAAAAGACGACAACATCGACAAGCAGTGAAACCCCATTAAAAGAAAATAGACTAAGATTCTACATCGGATCCCGGCGATTCAGGGGTGTAACACATTTTTCAGTGTTGGCTCCTTTCCAGACTTTATCTTAGGCTGCTTAACATCTTTCGATGGCACGTGTAATGTCCGACGCTGATACGGGGTTAATTGGCTCGTGTCGTGATGATAGAGGTATAAGAGGTGGTGATGCACAATTCCTAATCATCAGATTGTGCACCAAAGTCCTGTATTAAATGTCAAACCTCTGCTCGTTGCTCGTGGAGTGAGGGCATACAACGTTGTTGTTAGTGATTCGCCCGTCGAATGCAGACGTTAAGTTCAGGTGTTGGAGAGAGTGCAGTGGAAGATATGTACTGTACATTTGTTTGAGGGAATTACTGCAAAATATACTCAGTAACTAACATAAAAAATGAGTTCCATTGGAAGACAGGAGGAAGGTGAAGAGAGTGCTGGGAGTTCAGAAGGCGAATATTAGCTATGAGATTAGGGAATATATTTTCACAAGAATGCAGAGTAGTTTTATGGCTTTACGACCCGTCGACGTCGAGGTCATTAGGGGCGGGACGGGACTGGGGACAAGGGACGGAAATAATTCAGCAATGGCCTTTTTGAAGGAAGGATCCCGGCATTCGCTTGGAGTGATTTGGGGAAACCCTGGGGAACCCAAATCTGGATGCCCGGACGGGGATTCGAACCGGCGTCCTCCCGAATGCGAGGCCAGAACGTTAACCATTCACCCACCACGCTCGGTCCAGAATAGAGCATTCAAAGGAAATAGGTGACCATAACAACAAGCTGGCACTTAATTTCATACATGAGAGAAAGGATGCCATGTCAGGGATTTCAGTAAGAGGGAAGTATTCGTAAAGTTCAGAAGTGGGAGAGTGGGGAAATTACAGTCAAAGAAATTAAGAACTAAACAAGACAAGGGAAAAAAAGCCCTGTCGGAAAATTTCTTCGCAATGAAATTAAGCCAGTGAGAAAATTAAGCGAATGATACGGTGATTAGCAAATTTGGTTTAATGTAGTAGACTGAAATAAGAACTGGCTCATTTGAACCAATTGTTTATTTGTCAAACGAAACAGGTACGTAGCAAAATACTTACAACGTCTTATAGAACAATTAGAAATGATGGAATGTTTCCCTAACAGAAACAAAAATAAACGAAAAGATCCTTACACAGAAAACATAGCTTATTAAATTTTCTGTCATATCTGATGTTGCTATCTAGCAGTAATGTGATCACTCATTATGGACGGCAGAGAAGCCTAGCAGCTTAGCCCTGAACTATTTCGTTTTGTAGCCACTGTTTTACTTCTCAACTGATATATCCAGCGGTAATGCGATCAAGGCCTGTGCAAAAATTTCGATATGTGGTGCTACTATCTAGCGGAATTGAGATGATCCCTAATCGCTGCTAGTGAAGCCTAGTAGCTTGTCTCTGAACTATAGCATGCGCATGACCTTGATAGTTAATCACTTTCGCTTCCATAGATTTAATTTCGAAAAGTTTATATCTTAATTAATGAAGTTACTAGAACGGAGAGCTTAATCTTTAAAACCTGCTTTATCGTTTTTGGTTAAGTGTGAAGGGAGAAATATGACTGGTTACAAAAAGAGCGTCTCTTAGAAATAAAATATATGACAATCCGGGTTGTACCTGTTTATATCCAAGGGTGTGGGAAGACGAAGAAAGGTAGACAAAGTGTGAAACAGAGATACAGAGAGAGAGAGAGATGAGGAAGTACTGTCTACAGAAAGAGGAACGATGGTTGTGTCCGGCCTGTAATGTATTTCACATCGCCTTGCCAAGTCGGTAGCTCAGACCGTGCTGGCGGAGGGAGACATATTTCGGACGCGCCGCGGCGATAAAGAATATCGGGAGAGGAAAAATAAAAATGGCCGAGAGGCACACAGTAACGCAATAAAAAAGAAAGGGTGGACATAGACGGAGTGGTGTGCGGCAGTAATAAATACGGGGACGACCAATGGAAACGCGGGGGAGGAGCAAGATGGAGGCCGGTTTTTTTTGTGGTGGACGCTGAAACAACGCTATCTTTCGCAGAAATTAGTTAAAAATTTGCTCATTGGGATTTGATGGTGACCGTGGAATATTGCGTACGATAATGAGTCCTCTCTTCTGGCAACCGAAGGCTTGGTGCCTCTAGTTCTTAATTACAAAATACTGTTACAGAATAATTGTCGTAAGTCTTATTATGTATGTTGAGTAAGTTGCCGATTTAGTACCAATTTTTCAAGAAGACTGTATATTCTGCTTGAGTGTTAATATCCGTAAGATGGAATAAATAAAGTGAAATTGTATAGCCTCTTATTTTTTAATAAAGAAACAGTTTCAACAATGAGTCAATCCTATGAGCACATTTATTAGTTTATTAGGAATATAGACGTTATTACATAAATAATGGTTTTCAATGATACAAAACGAGCATACACAATCCTAAATAAAGGAACTCCTGCAATTACTCGAAATAGCTTAACTATGGAATATTTGTATATCCGAAACGTGTAACTTGTGTTTTGAATGACAGGTGTATTTTGTTTGTGTGACTGGCAGCAGTACCCTATCCGTGGTGCTACAGTTTGATGATGAATTCTTACGTAACTCCACGAATCAAATCGAAAGTAAATAATAACAATTTTTGATATCTGGTTTAGTTGTCGAGATATCGAATGTCAAAAGTCAGTTTGTAGGTATAGCTCCTAGTCCTTTGGTGACGTTTTTATTCTGATCCAGACCATATATTACCCAAATCACAACTGCTTGAAGATAATAAAACACCTGTTGTGTTTGCCCAGTGTGTAGTTCCTTGTGTCTTTCGCAAACTTTTTTCTGGTTCGGGTTACGTTCAAGTTAACTACCTTAATTTGGAGATACAACATATCGTGAACTAAGCAAGATATCTAAACATTTTGTTCTTTACTTTTGATTTGTCTCGGAGAGTTACAGAAGAATCCAACATCGAATTTAGCTTTGGCGAATTTTTCTTCTGGTCCATGCCGCCTTTCGACCTAACTACCTCACTTTTGAGAGTATATGTCGAGAACTAAGTGAGATATCAAAAAAATTTATTCCTCACATTCGATTTCTCTCGTAGAGTTACATAAGAATCTATCATCAAATTGCGGCACCAGGGTTATAGTAGAATCCCCGCGAGATGAATATGAACCGGAGATTGGCGACGGTTCCAACCTTCGTGATTACAAAAACTCCTCTAGAAACCGCAATCTGTACACCCGGTTTCTAATTTCCATCCCTACCAGATCCAGGTCTGGTGGCTCAGTGGTTAAGGCGTCTGACTGGAGATTAGAAGATCCCCGGTTTGTGTCCCTTTCTCGTGGGGGATATTCATAGACCCTTAACTCTACCTTCACCTCTGGCACAGCCTGCTGTTTAATGTGAAGTACGCTGGAACGCTTCCGTGGTCCAGATTTCACGTTAATATATAGGTCCCCTGTAGCTTGTAGGATTGCAGGGTTAGGTTAAAAGCGGCTACAACAGGGGCCGAATGTGCAGCCTATAGAAACCCTGTCGCCAGGTCATTATGGCCACACGGAATCATTAATTATTATTACCTCTGTCGCAACATGCTGTGTGATATGAAGTACTACTCCAGAACTTTTCTGTGATTCAGATTCCATGGTTTGCTTTGCTCGGTTGGATTACTGGACTAGAGTAACTGAGGAAAGGAATTGGCCAACCTGACTTCAGCTCCGGACTAATTGTCCCTTCTTCTATAGGATGCAATCAACCTTTGGGTCGAAATTCAAGCTTAATTTTGTTTTTCCTGTCAGATCTAATTGATGTATTGAGGGGTATTAATACAGCCCTAATCTCGTGAATAAAAAGCATGGATTGCAACAAGTTAATAAAATCAATCGACTGAATAAACGGAGGAATGCAGATCAGGCGCAAAGTGGAAACGCCGACACTCTGGTCCCGCCCGCAGTGAAGTTCAGCTTTTCGGCCTCCAAACTCTTAATGCCTGCCAATTATTCTTGGTCTGGGTCCAGGGTTTATACACTGGTACGGCGCGTCGTGGGCACACCGGAAGCGCTAACAGCGCCTCACGCGGGTATCTACGGCGTCGTTACGGCCGTCATCTGCCGAGCGCCTTCGCAATGAAGACCGATGGCCCGCGCCCCACACGAAAAAACTGCCAAAAAATAAGCGTAATGGCCCAGAGACGGCATTATGGGGCCGTCTTACAGCTAAGCTGGATGTTTATGGGCCTTTACAAGCGGACAGGCGAAACGCGAACTAATATATACAAATGCCGACTTTCCCCGTTCCATCCAAATGTGAAAAGGTAACAAAACGATCTACAATGTATAGGCCTATCTGACACTGTTTATTCCAGAAATCACTAGTGCGCTAATTATTATCAACAGTAATAAAAGGCTAAGCTTGGTCACTGTGCTATCGTGTCCGTAAAGCTGAGATTACCTTCCCGGCCTGCTTTACCGGACTAACTACGGCCAGAGATGTTGCTGCAACATTGAGGTTATGGGCATTTATTTAGTAATAATTATATTTAGTTAAGCATCCAAAAAGAAATGAATTGCCAGAACACAGAAAGAAAAGTATCTGTGGCACTTAAATTAATATATTAACTATAAGTGACTTTTTGTTTATTTATATTCAATCACTGTAGGTGTTTTCTTTTATCTGTTTAAGTTAATAAATTAACAATTATTGCCATAATGTTTATTTATATTCAATCGATATAGATGTTTTCTTTTACTCTCTGTTCAGAAAAATCTCTGTTACAGTAAACTTAGAAATACGTACCACATTACATCATTTTTAAGGTTCGACTGGTATTTAATAAGTATTTAGTTACGAAACTACAAAGAAATAACTGCTAGAACATTGCTCGAAGCTAATGGTAAACAACAGATAATAACTATCACATCCATTTTTTTGAAAAATTATGAAATGATCACTGGATTTCAGCGTAGTAAGCTGCTTAAGCAAATGCGACCCTTCGGCGATATAACACTACATCGCCATCCTGAAATATCCCGACAACATGACAGAATTCGAATGCAATGAGAACTGTTATTATTTTTTCTATACCAAATCGTGCTGTTGATGATACCTGAAGAACTTTAAACTGATGTTAGATCCAGTGAATTCTTTACATTGTGCACCTGGCATTTCATGCATTTAATACAGGGATAGATGCATGAATTGAAAAAAAAAATGGTTTCCTGTTGTTATAAGCTGTAACATAGTTTAATGGGACTTAGATGATGTTATGTTATCCTGATTTTATATGGTGATCAGTACTTACGCGATAATATTGGGAAGTAATATTCAGAAATCGGTAGTATTATTTTTTAAATCACTAATTGCGTTATGTGCGATTCTAATTCTGCTGGGTTTTTTTAATGGATTTATGCCTCGTCGACGTCGAGGTCATTAGAGGCGCGAAAGGACTGGGGACAAGGAACGGGAAGAAATTAAACTATTACCATTTGAAGAAAACATCCCGGCATATGTCTGGCGTGGTTGGGAGAACGATAGGAAAACCGAAATTTGAATACCCGGACGAGGATTCGAACCAGTGTCCTCCCGAATGCGAGGAAATAGCGTTACAGCTCACCCACCACGCTCGGGCTGTATATTTTGTTATTTACTCGTTGCTGAATACTGATTTCTGTGAAAGCTCACAGTATTATCACATAATACATATGTTTACATACTGCATATTGCTGTTGATTAAGTTATTAATCTAATCTTCAATTCCTATTTTTCCACAATCGAAATAAAAAAAGTAAAATAGCATTCATCACCTAACCTTGCAACAGAAAATATAAAATATTAAAAATGTGTATCTTTAAAGCTCGATAATTATGAGTTTAACAAAGGTAAATTGGCCGAAATCGATTTTTTTCAATATTTCGCTATACTATACGTTTAGTTCAGCTATATTTCAGTGGGGACTACAGTAAATTACGATGTTTTTTATGGCTTTACGCCTTGTCGATGTCGATGTTTTTATAAGCGGGGAAGGAATTCGGCCATGGTCTTTTGAAGGAAGCATCCCGGCAATCGCCTGGAATGATTTGGGAAAACCCTGGAAAACTCATATCTCGATTCTAAACCGCATCTTCCCGAATGCGAGACCAGAACGTTAACCGTTCTCACATCTCGCTCGCTAAATTACCAAGTGTTGGTCTAGCAACCACAAAGACGGATTGCATGCTGTGTCACTTAGATTTATTTTTATGGTAAAACACTGGAAGCGGAAGTATTTAAAATACTTTGTACACTAGATTGCTACACTATACTTTGAAATAGCAACTAATGTACAGATATCAACTTCGTGTAGTGACTTTAGTGGTACGATACACAATATTACAATATTTTAGCAGGGAATATGAAGCGGCCATACGTCATTTCCATATAGCAATAATTATAAATAATATACTTTTATTACGAATTATAAATATACTGCCCTTATCCTATCTTAAGAATTTTTTTGAAGGCCAGGAGTAACTGGTCGATTAACGAGTCGAGTCGAGTCGAGGGAGTAACGAGTCGAGGGAGTAACGAGTCGAGGGAAATGAATAATTATGAAATCAAGAATGAAGACGATAAGAGAAAGCTTATGATGGCAGAAGAATACGGTGACAGCTTGGACGATGGTCCAGAAACTATAAAGCAACTAGTTGGACAGTAAATAAAAAAGCCAATTGAATGTACAATGTTTATAGTAGCGAGAGATGATTAACTGACGCAGAAATGGAAATGGTATCTAGTATGCGATTAAGTATGATTAGATATGAAATAACCATCGTATTTTGTTTAACTTGCAAAGTTGTGATGAAAACGTGAAAGGGTAAAAAGAATGGAAGCTAGTATAAGCATTTTCTTTCATCTTTTATATAAATTTTGAGAAGAATCTAAGAGCAGGTTTTTTTTTTTTTTTTTTTTTTTTTTTTTTTTTTTTTTTTTTTTTTTTTTGAAATCGTGACAAGAGAGCTAATATTTAACTCAACTAAACTTAAGAGTAAGAGACGTAAGATGTTCTCGTCCTTTTTGGAAACGACCAAAAAGACATTCTGAGTTAAAAATAAATTAATAATAATTAATTTAAGACACGTTCATCGAAAAAAAAGTTTGCTCGTTACATGTATAAATATCGGTATATATTAAGCTTTGCTGATTGTATTCATTGTTGAGGTCATTATTGTAAGTCTATACCGGAAGGAAAGAAATATAACTGCCAAAAATACTGGGGAATAATTTACGGAGCATCAAACTCGTCTTCTATCCCTCAGTTTAACTCGCTGCTGGCTGTGCAGGGCTACCAACTTAGGACGCTCGCAATTTCTTTAATAACAACAAACAACCGGTGCACCCAGACACACACCCACACACAGAGATGCGAAAACTTTGGGCAGTAAATCACGGGGTGGCGGCTTCGCTTCCCTCATGAACCTCCAACCCCTTCCCTCCCCACCCTAAGACTACTCCACTCCTCTTTGAGCCACCGGTGGCGCCTGCGTCTTAGACAACCCGGCGCACAGCAGGTGCGTAATTCAGCGCACAGTGGTGTACAGAGACAAGAGGAGGAAGAAGAAGGGTGGGATGCAGGGAGAAGAACGACACACACGGAGCGCCTTCAGCCCCCTTTGCGCCTTACTGGAGGTTCTGCCAAGATTTATCACGGCGGTTTAATTGGTAGAGAGGGAGGCTCTGCAAACACAGTGTCGCAGAAAATACGGAGACAAGTGGCACGCGGGGTGGTCCTCCGCGTTTTCCTTACCCCCCCCCTCCCCCCTACCGTCGGGACCACGTTCGTCTTCCACTTAACTCTCTCTCCTACTCTCTTCTTTTTAATTCGTTTTGCACCACCGGTATTATTTATTCTAGGCTCCCTTTTCGCCTCGCATTCCTCAAGGTTTCAACTCCCTCCAAGAAGAGACCTACCATTTTCCTGGATTTAATCGCAAAATGTTGGATAAAGAAAGAAAATAGAGATGGATTTTTGCAGATATTTACTGTAAAAAGCACTGAATCAGTATGACAGATATTTACAAATACAATGAAAAAACAAATGAATCAATTTTTATGGAAACTGTTTCTATCAGAACGTCCAGTAAAAATAGACTTTTTTTTCCTATATTTCACTTTACAGCCACCACTACCTATCACAGATCACTGGTCTTTGTGTGTGGAAGTAGCACCGAGTTTCCTGTCGTGCACAACGTTGGCCGAATGGCGATAGCTGTGGGGATGTGGGAGATATGATGGTTAAAAGTGGTCGATGCAGGGCATTTTCATATTTCGCCCAAATACTTGTGTATCCTTATACTTCTGTTTCCTGCCACAACTACATAGGATAGACCACTGATGTTTGTGTGTGGTAATAACATCGAATCTCCCAACGTGCACTACGGTGGTTAGATGTCGGTAGCTATGGAGGTGTGGGAGATATGGTGGTTGAAAGTGGTCGACCAGCGCCACTTTCATTTTTCTACAAGACGTATGTGTCACGGTGTATCACTTTTCAGCCAAAACTATCTAGCGCAGATTACTGGTGTTTGTTTTTTGTAGTAGCACAGAGTTACCCGTCGATCACATCATTGGCCAAATTTCAGTAACTGTGGGAGTGTGGGAGATATGGTGGTTGAAAGTGGTCGACCAGCGCCACTTTCATTTTTCTACAAGACGTATGTGTCACGGTGTATCACTTTTCAGCCAAAACTATCTAGCGCAGATTACTGGTGTTTGTTTTTTGTAGTAGCACAGAGTTACCCGTCGATCTCATCATTGGCCAAATTTCAGTAACTGTGGGAGTGTGGGAGATACGGTGGTTGGAAGAGGCAGATCAAGGATATTTTCGTATTTCGATCAAAGACACGTATCTCCATATATGTCAATTTGCTGCCACAACTACATGGCGTAGACCATTGGTATTTATGTGTGGTATTAGTATCGTGTATTCCATCGTGCGCTATGGTGGTTAGATGTCGGTAGCTATGGGGGTGTGGGAGATATGGTTGTTGAAATTGGTCGACCTGCGGCACTTTCATATTACTGCCAAAGACGTATGTGTCATGTTGTATCACTTTTCAGCCAAAACTATCTAGCACAGATCACTGGTTTTTGTGTGTGGTAGTAGCACAGAGTCACTAATCGATCAAACGTTGGCCGAATTTCAATAACTGTGGGAGATATGGTGGATGAAAGTGGTCGATCAAGGATATTTTCGTATTTCGACCAAAGACATGTGTGTCCGTATATTTTACTTTGCTGCCTGAACTACATAGCTCAGATGACTGGTGTTTGTGTGTGGTAATAGCATGGAGTCTCCCATCGTGCATTATGCGGGTTAGATGTCGGTAGCTGTCAATCCAAATTCTTTACAAACACGAACGAAGTCGTGGGCACCAGCTAGTTGTAAATACAGGGAGTTCCATGAATAGAGTCAGAAACTTTAAGAGTAGGCAGAGAAGATCAAAACGCTTCAGAATTGCTTAGACACCTACGACCGGAAACATAAAATAATAAAATATTTAAAAAAATGAAAAGGTGCAAGGCAGAAATTTCGGGAAACAATTATTCCATTTCATAATGTTAAGTGACATATCGAAGATTCCACCATTACTATCGATTAATGCGTTGTACCGCTGGGCCATGAATTGAGGAACACGGTTGATAAAACCTCTTTTCTTGGATACCAACAGCCACATTTATTCCAGGAAAGAAAGGGGTTTCATACGCAACAGATTTAACTGTCCCCCAAATCCAGGCTGCTTAAATGTGGCCACTCAATACCATGAAGAGCGCCGAGTAACCACGAAATGTGATGGTTTCTATCAATGGCTCCCGTGCAATTGTAATCGTTATGCTGCTCTCCATGTCATGTTAAAGGCTGTAACTCTTTATAATGGACACCTTGTAAACTTCGAGACAGCCCATTGGCCAATGACCTATAAGGTTAGTTATATAAAATTTCAAACTTTTGGCAGGCTTCATTTTGAAAATTTTTAAATTCTTTCAGAATAATTTACTAAAATCCGTGAAGGAATTTAAAACCAAAATTGTTCAATCGCGAAAGTAGATGGGGCATGAATTTAATACTCAAATTAGATAAGACAATTTAAAGAAGAATAAATAAAAGGGTAATTAGATAAGTAACTGAATTGCTACCGGAGCGTGTATAATATCATAAATAAGTTAAAAATAATAATAAATTGCCTTTTCGAGATTTGCAGTGGATGAAAACTACAATCGTCGTAAAAACAAAGGATTTTTTAAAACGTAAAATTAGGGAATCTTCCTAACAACTTAAATAAAGATGGCGGCTATGGTTTGAGCAGAATGTGGATGTGTGTTCTAGCAAACGAACGCATTCTAACAACTACCAGATCACTCTTAAATAGCGAATACTCTTTGGCGGAGAAACAACATCATCTTTGGCGGCAAAAATAAACTGTGTTCTATCAAGTGTACCCGTAAACAAAGTGGATAACTGGAAGCAGCCCTGACGAAGCCCACGGTTGGAGCCGAAACGTATGCATTAGAAGCAAAATAACGCAGCGCAAACCCCCGAAAAGGCAAGTAAATGCAATTTTTTAGGAGATTAATTGTTTTTAACCCCAGTGGTGATAATAAATTTTAACTTCGGGGATTGGACAGAGGGGCAGTACAGGTGGTTCTGCAATATTAGATGCAAAATGGCTTCGCATTACTTGTGTAATGCAATGATATGAAACTAGATTGTTATTCGTCAATCGGATGGAGACGTAAAATATGTCAAACCTATTAGTTGCAAATGAACGAAGTTTTTCTCGGCGTTGTATATTTATGAATATTTCCCGAGAAACCAACCGAGTAATACTATTATTTATACACTATATTGTGTATAAATAAAAGAAAGTTATTATTACATTGGTTTCCCCAGAAACATTCATAAACCTATTCGTGTCTGTAAGCGGCAATGGGTTGGCTTCCGTTTCTACATTTTCTTTCATAACAAAAAAAGGCATTTCACTGAGCCATACATTGTCACTGTCATACACACATTCCATATCAGAAACACTTCTGCGACAGCGGGGAACTATCCTACCTAATCTTCACGGAATGACTCAATGGAGCAGTTACATTCTACTCCCTCTCTTTTTGTTTTTTTGTGTTTTTTTGTTTGTTTTTTGTATTTTTTTTGTGTTTTTTTGCGTTTTTTGCGTTTTTTTTACTTATGGCTTTACGCCAAGTCGACGTCGAGGTCATTAGAGGGAAGATGGGACTTGGGCAAGGAAAGGAAAAGAATTCAGCCATCGCCTCTTGAAGCCTGCATCCCGGCATTCGCCTGGAGTGATTTGCGGAAACAATGGAATGGCCTGGATGCCTGGGTGGGGATTCGATCCGGCGTCCTCCCGAATACGAAGCCAAAGTGTTAACCGCTCACCCACCAATCTCCGTTCTCCATCGTAACCGTTTAAATTAAAATCCCCGGAATGGTACATTTTTCTTCCAGTGGGAAAAAGAATTCTTTCACTGGACGTTTATCTGATACACACCCAATAAATATTTTTTGTCTACCAAATGAGTAACTTCCGAAGTATTTGAGACTGACTGTTGCATGTTGAAAGGTATTTGCCTCCGCTTTGTGCCGTGTGGTTTACAAAGTCCATTACCTAAGTGCTGGCGACTGTGGCGGTCCTTGTTTCCCCTCTACAGGTACAGCCACCCCCTAATCCGTGTGACGGAATTAACGCTGACGGCGGGGGTGACTTGTCCCGTCCAGCACATCACTCCGACTGGAACACACCCCCGCGACCTGAATAATTACAACCCCACTTGCAGGGGTAACTGGACAGACGAGGAAACGCGACCACTACACTGCACTGCGGACCACGATTCGTCCTCATTCGTGTGTAGTATGCTACCACTCTCCAGACACCGCAAGATCGGTCCAGCAAGTTAGCGGGAATATCTTGTTTTAAGTAGCATTTCCTTCCAGCTTCTACCGTTGTTTGAGGATAATTTTTTCCATCAGCAGTGTCGATCAAATATTAACGGCAGAAACTACGGCAGCGTATTTTAAGTCAAATTATAAACTTTTAAACAGTGATGATCCCATTGAACGGTCACAAAACATCGGTAGTAATTAAAATTCAATCTAGATTACGATTAATATGTCGAATTTTGAACAATTGTAACACACATACATATGAGACAACGTATAAAACAGTCGTACGTCGACTTTTATATTACTGTTGTGTAGTTTGGAATCCTTATTACTAAGGATTTACTGACACCGTAGAGAAATATAAGGTGGGGAAAGAATTGCTTGCTGAAGACTTGAAATGTAAATATCTTGGAATTACTTTTGATAACAAACTTAACTGGGCAGGACACATTGGACAGGTGGTAGGAAAAGGTTTCAAAGTTCTACACTTGTTGGAGAGAGTGATGAGGGGATGTACGAGAGAAGTCAAGGAATTGGGTTACAAAACGTTGGTCAGACCATTACTCGAATATGGTAGTGTAGTATGGGACCCTTATTTTACGTATCAAATACAGGAGTTGGAGAGGGTGCAAAAAAGGGTTGCTAGATTTGTTTCTGGAAATTATCGCAGAATGCAATCAGTGACGGATATGATAAAGGAGCTGGAATGGGATTCATTGCAAGACAGGAGGAGGATGAGGAGGGTCATGGGAGTGTACAGGGCATATACTGACGATGAGGCATGGAAAGATATTGCAATAGGTATGAAAAGTAGTGCATGGAAGGGAAAAGATGACCTTGACCACAAGCTGGCACTCTATTTCAGTACAAGGGTGTAGGAAGATTCTCTTTTTTAGGTAAGGGTGTCAGGGATTGGAATGAGTTACCAAGAGAAATGATGAATAATTTACCGAAAACTTTGAAAGAATTTAAAGGTAAAATTTGTAGAGGGCAAATGTAGGTAGGTGCAGGATAGGGGGAAGATGGGTGTGTAGGGAAATTGCCACCGGAGCCTGTGCTCCATTGCAATTAAATTAAATTAAAAAATTAAAGTACAAAGCCGCTAGATTTGTGACTGTTTGCCACAGTTTTTACGAAAGCGTCACAGAATTGACTCGTAGATTCGGCTGATATTGTCTGACAGACAGATGACGGAGGTTTCGTTTACATTTATTGGTAAACATGAAAGCACTCACTTTCAATGATGGGAGCGATGAAACACTTCGTCCACCAACATATTTCGGTCGAAATGGCAGGACACATAAGATTACCGAACTAAGGTGCTGTACTAATGCTCGCTCTATTCCGGATTGGAATTTACAGAGATGAGTTTTGATGCAAAGCACCCTCAGCCACCCACTATATTTCTGAGTTGCGAACTGCGGTTTGTAGGCATAAAAATTCCTGAAACTACTAATAACGTATCCAAAAGAGAAAAATCATCTGTTGATTTTGTTTCATTTTTTACGGCAGATATAAACTATTTTAAGCGTTGGTAGCTAACACCCAAAGCCTCCTGAAGCAAATAATTCACAATAGGCTGAGTTAAAAATTGCTTTGTAATTAACAGTCGTATCTATAAATATGAAAGTCTCTCTCTCTCTGTTTTTTTGTTATGTTTTAGGGTCTAAACGAACAAAGCGATCTTGATGAAATTCTACAACGAAATACTATGCATCAGTGAAAAGGACATAAAATATTTTTGTCATGAAATTTTTAAAATTAATGGTACGATGACAGAGGGGTAGCGTATGTAAGGCTGTGTAATGTTCTATTGGTGACTCAGGTATTGTTTCTTTCGCAGTCATTTTCTATATAATCTCTGCATATATTTCATGTACAGACACAACTAATTATATAGAATAGATGTGAATTTGAAGTATTATTTTGAGTTTACATAAAAGTTTTTGGCATTATTAAAACAGTAAGGCGACGGTTTCCCTGTCATATTAAGCCAACTGCGTGATTTTTGGACACCTTTTACTTACAGCTTTCTATATCCAATTATAGTAATAAAATTCTATGTCCACGCGTGCGAAGTCGCGGATAACAGCTACGCATACATACTAGGGATTGTTTGTATGGTTGCCGTTCGTGGGGAACATAAATACGATATACTTCTGTCGTCTAACAAAGCTGATACGTCTTGTATTACGAGACCGGTTTCTTCACTATGCGTGACGGCGATGCGTGCGTTCCACGTGTGCGTGGTACACGCCAAGCTCCTCGAACTACGTCTCAATCCGCCTGCGTCCGAACACGCTACAGGAAACGGCGGCCTTGCCAACCTCTGAACTCGAAAACACGAGTAGCGCACGGGAACTAATTCGTTCTCGAGCATGTTAATGAGAACGCTTGCTGGCGTGTGGGACAATTCACTGTTTGCTCTACTCCACGGATTACTTGCTGCGTACAACTCAGTTAAGATGGGAGAATTAATGATAAAGTCGCTAATTATTATCACGTGAGCACACGAAAAGCCAGAAGTGAATCTAAATTGTCAGATTGTTTTGTGCCATGCGATATAATATCTCTAGTGTAACAATAAACCAGCTTCTGGGATTTAATTCTACCAGGAAACTAGTAAAAACTAGTTGCAGTGTTTAATTACCATGCTTGGCATTCAAGAGGACGTGGCTTCAAGTCTCCATCCAGTCATTCAGATTTCGGTTTCCCATGGTTATCCCAAATCATTCCATGCGAATTCCGGGATGGTTCCTTCAAAGGGCCATAAGAAATTCCATGCTTGTTCCTTGCTACCAATACTCTTTCTGCTGTGATTACTTCGACGTCGACGAACCTAGAGGCTAAGAAAAAAAAAATGCATTCTTTAAGACATTTTTCTCATGTCACAAGACTTCCTGAATTTAATTGAAGTGAATTCGTATTTCTAACGTTTTTATAAGCCGAAAATTTTAAGGATTATAGGCGAGCGGTTATCGTTCAGATCTAACGTTCCGTAGGGCACTGTTTAGATCTTCGTTCCGCCCATCCATGTTTATGTTTTCCAAGGTTTTCCAAAATATCTCCAGGCGAATTCTTGGATGGTTCCTTCAATGGGCCGAATTCCATACCGTTCTTTGTCATATAATATATTTTCTGACAGTAACTATCTCGACGTCGACGAGCGATCACCCACTCGCCCCTCCATCTCCCCCCCCCCCCCCCCCCAACCCAATAAATATTAGCACTATCATTCGCTGATTCATACAGTCATGTGGATTTTTCTGCCTGAAATAAGTCAAAGATGATTGCTGCCAGTAGAAAACTTAAGTTCTATTTTCGTCTCTCGTTACATTCATTATCGAATAAAGCAGACACCGGCATCTTGTTAGTGCATGTAACTAGTGTGAGTCGAGAACCGAGTGTGGTGAGTGAGCGATTAACGCTCTGGTTTCGCATTCGGGAGGACACCGGTTCGAATCCCCGTCCGGGCATCCAGATTTGGGTTTTCCATGGTTCCCCAAATCACTCCAGGTGACTGCCGAGATGCTTCCTTCAAAAGGCCATGGCCGAAATCCTTCCCGTTCCTTATCCCTAATCCCATCCCGCCTCTAATGACCTCGACGTCGACGAGGCGTAAAGTCACAAGTAAAAAAATAAGTGAGTCGAGATGGGATTTAGAAGGAGATTTGTTAGATGTGGAGCATTTATTGTATTTTATACTGTCTGCGAAACATGTAACTTGTCCTCTGTATATAAAGTGTATTTTTGTTTGCGAAATGTGTTGTTTATTAGGTGAAGATCTGGGACCGCCACCGCATTCGCCTATGTAATTACAGGAAACCGCAATCAGTATGAGCTTCTTTTCACTCCAAAGACAGGCGAAAATTAGGTTACTACTGTGTAATATACGTTAATACTTTGACGAAATATCTGTAATCAGGCAAAACTACTATAAATAAAACTTTCAATGGAGACACAAACTATTTCACACACACTCGCAGACACACACTCACATAGAGGGGCAGATGGAGTGACCGCCAGGCGTACAAACTGCCCGACACAGTTCAATTATTGGCGGGCATGTACCAGGGGTACCACACCGACGAGAACAAATTTCCCCAGCTACAGGCAGCCCGAACTAGCCGACATACACACATACGCACACGGCTTGTCACGCAGTCCTTGTTTCGGGCAGGACAAGACCAATCCGTAGGACGCGCTCCTATATTTTATTAAACAAAACAAAAAGTTCCATCTTTCACCGGTCGAAACACGACGCGTTCGCGTCGGATATTGGACGGGGACAAAGTTACAAAAACAACATCCGGCGACGGGCGATATCGGATATTTTATTTATTATTTTATTCGCTGAGCCGTGTCCTGTATTCCGGGAAATGTCACGCTGGTTAATACATTTTTTTTTTTAGGTGTTTTGTAGACTCAGGAAGGGATAGTTTCCTGATGCTGATCACGTGTTCCGGAGATAGAAAGTTGTGATACACATAAAACAGGGATTCAAAATTACCTGATAATTTTTTAACCTTGCATGTCCATTACTGTAATTTTACTGTTAGCAAATCAGTATCTCTCATTTTTTGTAACAAATTTCGGTTAACAGAGGAAGATATAATACAATTAATACAGTAATATAATATCTGTATTATTATTATTCAGCAAAAATGCTGCGTCTGTTTGTCCCTTTGTCCAGGAATCACCAAAACATACGGAATTAATGTGGAAGGGGCTTTCAAAGCTTAAAATGTGTGGTATATGTTATTGTTTTACGTGCCCGGAGAACGTAACAAGAAATGAGAACTGGCTCGTATCGAGAACAGGTCGGAGGCATAGATAGCATAACGTCTCAGATGAACACTCCTTACCAAGAAACCACCAAAGATCTTGCTGCAACACAAATTAACACTCCACCCTTATGATTCTGCTAATATTGTTTGCTGACGACGTTATTTATTCCTACAATTTTCTGGCTTATAGCAAGTTATAAATGTTACAAAGCACCTATATTAAAAATGTTTAAGCTCTCCTGCTTTCCCTGCAAAAAAAAAAAAAAAAAAAAAAAAAAAAAATTTACCAAATTTATGAGTAGGGCCTGCATTTAAACTTTACCATTTCATAAAAATGGTTAAGGAAGTCCAAAATTATTAATGAGTAGGAGACATGATTTCTTATCAACAAGAGCGGAACATTGAAAACGGATTCAGCAGAGGCTGATTTTTTTTTTTCGATGAACCTCGTAGATGCTTTTACAGTGTATTAGAAATAATACACTGTAAAAGGATTAGACTGGTAAACAGAAAAAAGACTAAGATTCTTTTTTCATTTGACATTTTTTAAATATAAAACGAATTACAGTCATCAAGTGTTTTGAAATAAGTCAGTAATAGATACTAAAGCACGCAATGACAGGACCAATTTTCTTTACATCTTATCGTGAAGAATCAAGATATGCAGCTGAAATTTGAAATTAATGTTTTTAAGAAATTAAAAATTATAGAACTGTCCCGAACATTCTTGGCTGGCAGCGAAGTATGCAATGTTCCTGCAGTTCATTTCTTATTATTAAATGGTGCTCATAATGTTGATTGTTGTATATATTTCGCATCTACTTTGCTTCATTGCACATAATTAATTTGAAGATGCAAACGAAATTCATACCGTTTTTCAATTGTTGGATTCAAATTTTAATTTAAGGGGAACAATATTGAACACATCTTCATCGAACGAACATAAATAAACAAATTCTAACTAATAATTATGACCTGGACTTAAACAAAATACAAACTTTTTTTCTTTAGTAGATTTGCAATTTGAATTATATTGTATTTCAGTCTGCTAAAATAGCGAAACTTATGGACAGAGAGTGAAAAAATCTCTGGCCGCTGTTAACCTGACATCGAAGGTCGGGAGCGTGACGTCACAGCAGTACAGACACGAAGACTATACAGTATTAATTACACATTTTGTAAGTCTATTTCCCACTAACACTTAGAATAATCGGATTCTCGAGCCGTAATAAATATCGAAATCTTTCGAACGAAATAGTATAACAATGATGAACGAATTTTATAGGTTAGGTTGCGCTGGGAAGAAGTTTTGACAGCATAGACTGGATGGTGTGTGACATGTTAAGAGGGACAGTTTGTGGACGTGGTGACGGTGAGGGGTGTTTTCGCATGCGGGGGAGAAAATTGAAGGGTTGGCTGTGAAGGGGCGCTGGTCGCGGGATATTTACGATCGCCAATTAAAATTTTCATCGCGGGGGCAGTTTATTACCTCGGCTCGGCGGAATGGAACGGCCGGCGGGAATATCCCACCCGACTGGGACAGCTTCCAGGTCGGATGACAGTAGTATCGAAACGTTTCCAGCAGCGCTACGACACAACTAAGAGGGCCAAGCGCTAACGGTATTCACTGATGCCTGCATACACATTACTACTGGAGTTGTGTTTAATGACTACAACTTTATTTTTCTTAACGTCTGCTAGTGAGCGGTCTGATGGTTCAGTGTATAGTGTACTCTTCGAGTAAATTCAAGATCCTTTTCAAACCCCGCTGTGGCAATGTATTCTTATGCACTGTGCTTTGTTTAGTCGCGGTAGGCCTAGTCAGTAGCCTGTTCCGTTAAGCTGTAGATCCCGGAGGAAAGAATCTTGACGTCCTAACTATGAAACACTGGCCTATTACGCCTTCTTCTGAAGAATCCAAACAACATTCGGGTTGTTTAGTAAGCCAAGTATTATGTTTGCTAATACTTTGCCGCTATTATGCTATTATGGATTACAGAGGAAATATTCTACTGTGTAAATTAAATTCAAGCCCAGCGAGTCGGTCAGGAAAAAAGTTATAATGATCACTTCAGACAAAGAGTAAGGCTACCAGTGAGATAAACACATACGCAAGGTCGTCGTCCCTGTTGGCTGGCAGAGAACTATCAGAGAATTTTTATATCCCGACTCATCATTCTAAGAGGCTACATCATTCCATGATTGAATTGAAAGATAATAGCGAAATGTTTCTTCTGCATTCTGTAATTTTCAGCGCATTCTGCTTGTAAATATTATCCAGCAACAGTAAGTCCCAATCACTGGCGTGGTACATCCTTTATCAATCGTTCTAGGACGTAAATATTTTTATATAAACTTACGTCAGCATGAGTCTCACGACATGGCGACCTTCAAAGGACTTTAGAACTAACATAAATCTTAAAACTTGAATCATCAGACGAACGATATGTAACACGTCAAAATGTTGTGGGCATACACATGCACACTACACACATAAATATTACAGCCATTTTTTTTTTTTTTTTTTTTTTTTTTTTTTTTTTTTTTTTTTTGTCGTTTAGACATTCAATTATTTTTCTTTGCAGAAGTAAATCAGTAATAATTCCGAACAGAAGGTGTAAACCAGTATATTACTGCACAGGTGCTTAGTTGGATTAATACAGGCTGTATGTTAGCTTGAGACAGGAGAAAGCTATCCGTTTTTACGCTTTCTTTAGAAATGAGTTCATGTTTTTGAAAAACGGAATATCTTAATCACGTGGTCTACTGACTTAACCAAGAAGACCAAAACAATGTGATTTTACGATTCTGTCTGGCTGTAAATCAATGATGGCTACTTCGCTTTGAAAGACAATGTTCTCACAAAATTTTAAAGCTGCTATGTGCGAAATTCAAATAAAAATCACAACAGATTTATTATCCTAATACTAGTACCGTTCGGCACTAACATTCATTGTTATACAATAGATGAAATATGGAGCGTTTGGGCTACTAAATAACAGGCATACAGAATAAAAAATGACTCTTGAATTTCTTGAGTTCACATTAGAAATACTAGACGAAAGATTATACATATATATTCTTAGGCTGAGAGAGCGTTGCTAATAGAGCATAGTTCCCAAAAGGGTGGAATTCTTTGTTTACTCACAAAACTTCGGTTCATTGATTGTGGAAACCTAGTGATATTCGCATAGTTATATTTATGCAGTTTCACAGATTTAATAAAAACAGAGTTCTTCCATTGGTGTCGTAGACCCATACGGCAGCAGGTTGATAGAGGCAAGCACCACACCTGTTGGGCAATTGCTACCTGCCTCAATGGAGCACTTGTAGTTGGCGTAAGGGAGCAGGTGCTGTAGTATACCGGGACATTACTTTTATAGGTCTGGTTCGTAACGGCACCGCCAGATGGCCGTTAGCACCTGCTGGCAAGCCATCAACGCCTCATCTCCTCTCATCAGCAGAGCTGTCCGTCAACATATTGGTCAACAGCCCGTCAGTGGAATCAAAACACAGGGCACCAGCTGGAGCGTAATAACAGAGTCTATAGAACAATAATTATGCTGTGAGAGTTCTGGTGACTTAGTAGGAAGGTGTCGGATTATGGTTGGAAATGACACCGCTTCGGAACAAGGTAACTACTGGAATATTTGCACGAAAAATCTTGCTTAATGATTGTAAACAATGCTGTTAAAGTAAAGGCGTTTGGCATTATTTTACTGGAGCTAAAAAGGGTTGATCGACTACCTAGTGCCAATGTTTCAATTTGTCCCGCAGTCCACCTCTGGCTTGGTAACCTCGTCCTAAACCGGTAATACTGGGGAGAATCCTAACCTTGTAGCGACCTGGCACAGTGCAAGAAAGTCTTTGACAAAGGTGAAGGTCAGATTAAGGGCAGGTAGAAGTTCCAGCCGAAATCGGAGTTCGAACCGTGGAATTTCTGCTCCCTAGTCAGGCAACTACGCTAGTAACTCTATACAGGAAAGGAAGTTGCGTTGTTCCACTGTCTCTTTTGGAGCATCGAAACACTTTTCAGCTTCTGGGATAAGCAGTAAGTAATTATATTTGATAAGCCTCTACGACAGGCGCACGAATTTTGAGAGTTGTGTTTAATCATATGAGCTATGCCAGGACGCTCCGTGGTTCGGATCCCACGTTAAACTGTAGGTCCCAGAGGAAAGGAACTGGCCATCCTACCTCTGACACAATGGCTTAGTATGCCTCCTTCGGGAGGATCCAACCAACCTTAGGGCTGTGGACTAAGTTAAGTTAAGATAAGCCTCTAGGGATGAGTGTTAAAACGCGTTGATTAAATAAAAAAAGATCGCAGATCGCCAACTGGAATCTTGTGCAGGTTATCGGTAGTGTTAGATATCGGTTGTGAGATTCTGTTTCATAATCATATTAAAAAAGCAAAGATTCGTTACATCATGCTACAAAAATTGTCCTCGAATCGTACTGCAATGTCTGTCTTAAGAGTTCTTTGGAAAAATATTTCTTTATATTCCCAGAACGTATTGTAGTGATTCACTGAAACATGAAAAATTCAATAGCATGTTTTGAATTCCCACGGAAGAACAGTGATTTATTTTTTGTTATAAAATTTCTAATTCAATTAAAACTAACTTTTAATATTCTTCTACCGATCTCCTGAACAATCTTTGAAGACCACAGATATTCCGCAACTATAGGTTAATAATCGCAGCTATAGAATGAATTCAAATATCGTTGAAGCTAAACATTCATCTTTTACGATTCTATGTCTTTTTGTCGTGCTTGCCCATGCTATATGCTACTCAATGAATATTAAGAAGTTTTTCCAAGGGAATGGAGTGTGGATTAACGTGATTGATGCGTACATCAAAGTCTGCATTTTAACACTGGAATCATAAACTTTTTATAGTTCAAAAAATTCCATTACTTGATTATGTATATTCGTTGATAAGTGGGAAGATATCAAAGGCAATTAAATAGGTATAGAAGATAGACAAGGTGTTGCAGGCAGGTTTTATCGGTTTTGGTTTGGGGTTACGTAAGCACCCAGCGTTAGCAGCCTTAAATTCCAAGGCCGAGGACCTTTAACAGGATCCGGTTGAGCCTCAAGGACTCTTCCTGTTCATCAGAGATGACCGACAGGTCATCAGCAACACAAAAGCCGACCAACAGCAGTTCTTCATTTCAGACCCGACGAAATACCGACCAGCGAGAAAGAGGTAGAAACAAAAAGAAAAATATGGGGAGAGAAAGAGGGAAAAGGGAGATCGGAAGAGTACAAAGCGGCAATAAATAAGGAACAGACCCCACAAAATTCCTTATAGAGAAAACCTGGTGCCGCACATGAAGCGGAGAAAAATGTGGGAATTCCTGTTGCAAGTTCGCGCAATGTATCTTGAGGAAATAAATGTATCAAGTTTCTAAATAATACATATATTAACAGAATCCAAAGGGGGGAGTGTTTATATGTGTCGTTGTGTAATCTTTGGTGGATCTCTCGTAAAAGGGTGTTTGTCCGAGATGCAGTGTGATCTGTGGTACCTATCTATTTATTTGGGATGCAGTGCGATCTTTGGCACCTACCTGTTCTCGGCACGGACGTATTATCATTTCTAGCTCCATTCCTCAGATTTTAAGTTAAACCATAAGATTTCTATATGGTAGTTTTTGCGTAATGATCGTGATGTAAGGTAATGATGACTACAACTAATTTCGTTAAGAGCAAAGATATGTTTCAATTTTTTTTTTAAATTTAAATATAAACATGTGACTGGCTGTTGAAGTTATATACTTTGGACCATTTTTGTTAGTGGGTCTACCTCTAAAACGGTATTACCTAGGTATTTCAAATTACCAGTGAAATATATTAACAGAATCAAAAGGGTGGAGTGATTTTCTGTGATGTAGTGTGATCTTTGGTGGATTTCTCGTATAAGTGTGTTCATTCGGGATGCAGTGTGATCTATGGACCCCACCTGCTTATTTTGAATGCAGTATAATAGAATGGAATCGGATAGTAATGTTATAAGTTAACTAATTTTAATAAGATTCATCTGGTGAATAGGAATGTGGAGGCACTAAAAATCTTCCAAAAGGAGAGAAGTTGATGAAAAGTTTTTGGACGAGATTGTACGATCAGATTTGGCACACAATTTTGTAACACTGGACAGCAAAGAGCAACACGGAAACGTAAGCGATATTTTCACCCTCGTTGTGGAGGTTAGAGAGTTGAGTCCAGAAATTCCGGCACTCGGAATTTGGTTCTTTTGTCTTCTAATCAGCTGCCCTGAATCTCAAGTCGTGATCCCAAGTTCTTGCGCCAATGTCGATCACGCAACTGCCATTTTTATTTGAGCGTTTTTTTTTCTCTCGCTTCTCGTGCGGGGCGTGATTCGACTGTTTTACTTTTCCCGCGCGCGTGGAGGCCGCCATCTTGCCTCGTGCGTGTGTGTATTTTAATTGTTTAACAACCTTGTCACGGAACCACATTTGGCGGCTTTACTAACCGATTGTTATTGTCGATAAGGGACCATTTGGAGTAGTTAATTTATTGGGAAGGTAGTAAATAGGAAAATATGTGTGCTCATTATTTATTAATAACTAGCTGACCCAGCAATGTTTCGTTATTACTAGATTTGAGTAGATAAATAGATTAAATGAACACTGTTGATACCGATTTTTGTGTGGGTCTTTAGTTTAAATTAGATGATTACATATAAATTATGATTTTTATGTTTTGAATTACATAAATTTTGATCAGTTTTAAGTTAATTGCAATGCTCTTGGATACACAATGTTTTTGGTGATTCCATTTGGCATGTATGCAAACAAACCCCTGGACTTTCATTCATCGAAGAACGCCAAGTATAATTGTTCACGATGTAATTTCCAATAATCAATTATTTTACTGTGAAAGATTGTGAAGAAGTGTCGTTTTGTAATTTAATACGCATTTTTGTCGTCGATGAAAAATTATTAACATGTATCCAAAAATTTGATGCTTCTAAATACGCATTCAAATTCATTTTCTGGAGTTGAATACTTAATAACAGGTAATGTTTGTCGAAAATCACCTGCTATTAATATTAGCGAAACACCGAATTGACGTTCGTTTGTACGTAAATCTTCTAATGTTCGATCCAATGCTTTCAACGATTTTTTTTTAAATTCTTTAAACAACGATATTATTTTGTGCACGTATGGTTGCCAGTGCCATTTCTTGTGGACCTGGCGTACGCATTGAACCACTTCTTCTTATGAGTGAGTGATGGTTTTTTTGTTTCTACTTGTCAGATCGAGGATTTCAATAGTTTTAATCCTTCTCCCACGCGTAAATCTGTACAGTAGTTTTTTAGTTTGTAGCAGACACACATATGAATATTGCGTTTTATGTAAGTGGACATATAGATTTTATATAAATGGATATGTAGATTCCTTACTTACAACTTTTTTGACTTTTAACTGTTGGGAATTTCCGTTACTTCATACCTATTAGCATATGTAATGATATATGGCGTTCAATTTATTTGATTTTACGTAACGCGTAATTATTCCAGTGGTTTTTTGAAATAACGTTGTAATAAAATGCATTTCAGCATTACTAATATTCTATTCCTCCAAATACACTATCGTTATTCTTCTTTTTTGTATCGTTCATTGCTTGTATTTTCCATTATGACATTTTTTCTTAATTAGAATGGCTTCATGTTTAGTTTATGCATGTTTACACGAATAACTATCTCAAACGATATTTGACACGAAATGAATATCAAAGACAGTAGCTTTCTTCTATATAAGTTGATGCTAGTTTATTAAAATTTGCTCATGCATGACAGATAACAAAAGTTTCCTTGAACCCTTTTCTTATTAGCTAGGTACTAGTTGTAAACCTGTGACCGCAGTTTGAATATGGCGCCGAGTCTAGAATAGTTCTCAATTGGCATACAGTTTGATTCAGGTCACAAGCTGATGGTACCTATTTCTTGATTTCGATCATCGTTGGACCTATTTTAGGAGAAACCTGTCAAGTATCACATTACAACAGAGATACCTCAGGCGATTTAAACCAGAAACGTACTGCTCATTGACTAAAAGTTATAAAAAATTAGATGATAGGAAAAAAAAATGGGTTTTTAAGGTCACAGGCCATAACCGTTAAGGTCGACTTAAGCCATACATTCATTGCACAGAGTATAACAGTTTCAAGAAATGAGATTTTAAATAAAAAACACCAGTTTTTATAGTCTTAGGACACGACCACGTTATCCGTTCTGGCTGAAATACAAACTTGACCTTTATTTGACCCGAAGTATTTGCTCTGCAAAATTTACATAATTTCTTTTGGGTTTGAAGGGACTTAGAAGTATTAGAGAAGGACGAAACGGTCTCTCTACATCATAATAGTATAAACATATGATAGAGAAAATGATTGTTGAGATGCGATGCCTCCAGTTCCCATGTTGTGACGTCATGTAACAAGGAAACAGAAAAACCTTTGTAGCTACCATGAAAGCACATCTGAATGATTTATAATTATTTTCTATGCTAGTATTTGCGCGCAGCATATCTGGCTTGGCGAATTTTTTCCGTGAGTAATATAACGACATAGTTGCGTCGCGACAATCAGAAGCGTTGCGCGCGCGCGCCATGTTGTGTCGTCACGCGTTTTGTCTTAATGGCGGCCCGATCACGCCTGTCTCAGAACAAATGCCTGCGCACGACGCCCAGTCGTGATCGCGGCGTCAATATTGGTTAAACGGCGATTATCTCGCTGGATTAGCGTCACGGACGGCGACTGTTTTCAGGGCTGTTTGCGTTTAATTTTATGTTTTCTTTTTTGTCGCCATTGCGGTAGCGAAAGGACTGTTTCCACTGATTAATCAACTGCGTGGTGATTTGAAAGTCGGCGCGGGTACAAACGGAACTAATGGAGCCGCGACACAAGATGTCTGGAGCTGATTCCAGAATTTTTCGCAACATAAATGAGATTCGTGGGGCAACTTCTTTAATATTTTAATTTTATAGCTACTGAAATACTAAAGAGATAAAACAGTCCTTTTATGTTAACGCATAATTCAGAGTTTACAAAAATTTCACTACCATTTTCATCATTACTGTTATTATTTTATGCATGGATGTGGTTCCACAACGTAATATAACGTTGAACTATTTGTCTGGCAGGGTTCTGTGCAGAGTTGAATATGTACAGCAGATAATGTTAGGTTTTTGAAAAATAGCCGTATTGTCATTGTGAGGACGAAAGAATATGTGACAATAAACCTTAATAGATAACGGGATGTAACTGAGGATTTAAGAATCTTTCGATCAATAAGTTGGCACAGAGGAGTTCGACCAGGTAAATAGTTATTTAAAATAATCAGAGAAGGAATAAACGAAATACTACAGACAAACGAACAATTAGTTCGTTTACATTTGGAAGCAGAACAAGAAGCATTATCAATGAAGATTTTCTGTTAAAATGAAATAGTTAGTCTAAGTTTTAATTATTTATAAAGGTATGTTTATATGATTGGGTATATTGTAGGTACTTATAACGACGAAAGTTATCTAGCTGAAATGTATAAAAACACATACGTTGATTTTTTTTTTTTTTAATTCCTGTATTCAACCTTCATTTAATAGCTCATTCTAACTAATTCCAAGATTAAGCAACAAAAATATTTAAAAAAAATTACTCTTCCAAACCTCATATAGGCCTGCCAGGTACAAACACGTTAAATATATATTTATTTATACGATCAATCAAATGAAAGTAAGCTTAAACAAACATATACCTCAATAGATATTTTCAGCGCATTTTATCAATGCTAGTGCAATTAATGGCATTAAGTACATTTATAAACAAGTTTTGGTCCGTACTTCAAAAAATTGTACTGCGTAATGACATAAACATAGTAGGGCAATTACGAGATAGAAAGTAAAAGCTTCAGTAACGCATTTAGCTATTTGCGGCTCTGAAAAAAACATTTAAAATTGGTATTAGAACATGAACCAGTATACCAAAGCAAAAAATTTAGCGCTTAGAACTTCCTTTTATAAAATGCTGTTAACCACTAAAAAATCTAGCATTTATTCTATTCAATATCTAAATCAATTTACTTATCAAGAGTACAAAATTTTAAGTATCTCCTATGATGTAATTCCGATGCCCTGATAAATCAGGGTGGAGAGGGACAGAAATAGATATGAATTAACTGTAATGTGATAAATTTCTGGAAATTGCTTAAGATTAACTGTAGAGAAGGGACGGTAAGACTGTTTAAGAATACATGACACAAGTGGATTGCGCGGTGATAGATGACATGACTCTTAGGACAGCCTTTCGAAATCCCACAGATAGTTATCCAGCAAGTATCATCAACGTAAAATATTTTTTCTGCTATAGATAAATATTTTTTCTGATACTAACTGCCTTATGATATCTTACTTGGAGTTGTTCTGGTAATACATTTCATTGCAGTTGATTAAATAAACAGAATTGTTATTCAATAACGCTCATAACTTCGTGAATGATAGGCATGTAATGATATATATTCATATTTCTTAGTTTGCTATAGAGCGAGACATATGGGCAGATATAATAACGAAAACATCTGCATTGAAATAGATTTGAATGAAATAGATTTTTATTGCTGGTGGAATATTAATTTCAAATCAATAAAGAAACAAAAAAGGTATCCTTTATCAATGGTTTACAATAATAGTGACATCTAGGGACACAGAGTGAAAATATATCTGGCCGCTGTTAATCTGCCAACGAAGGCCGGCTGCGTGACGTCAGCGTTACTGACACGATAACCAGTCTTTTATAAGTATTGATATTAAAAGATCTTACGTCTGCTACAGTTGTTCTCTAGACTTTTTGTCAGCCATTATTATTTCCGTATGTGTTAAACTTTAAAACTTTTGTTTATACTCAACCCTAGAGGATCCGTCAGCATTACAACACTTTTGCCCTTGCTGTGAATAACGCAAAATGCTAACTCAGGTACTCCTGCGATAAATACCGGACGAAACAGTAGCTCTCTGTGAAAAGCGTAATGTACGACACACACACACAGACACAACACGCCCGCGCTCTGGCGGCCAGGGCGTGAATTACTGTCGCTCGACGTGAGAAGTGCATAATAGAGCGCAGCGTAACTAACGGCCAACAAACAAGACTTTTGTTTCGCTATCATAATTAAAACACCGCTATCGACCGGTCCGATCTTTCGATAGGTCGAGCACCGATATCGCTGCGCGCGAGCCTCTCTGCATTATAACACAATTTGTGCCCCGGCCGGCGTTATATAAAACAGCAGGCCATCGCTCAGGCACGCTGGCTCCATTATGGCGTCACACAATTGTATCTAAACTCAATTACGCGAGCTGCATCATCGCGAACAATGAGCGCCAGAGAGGCTATTGTTTCACGGATCGGGGATCAACACCAAAGGATTCTTTTATTTACTCCCAGGGGGATGCGCCCCGAGCTGGGAAATAAGACATTCTGATTCATGCCACAGTTGAACGAACGGCCACGCATCAATGTAGGTCAGAGATATTCCTCTACTTTCTCCACATTCAAGCATTAATAAACGATTCTCTGTGGTCGTACCAAAGATATTACTAGAATTTCTCCTAAATGCGTATTTATCAACAATTCCCTCTGCAAGAGAAATTCTTTTATTTCATCTCACATTCGCATTAGTATATCTGTGAATTCCTTTTCCAAAGATATTTTAAAAGTTTTTCACAAATTCCCTGTTAATATCAGTGCTTTTCTTCGTCAAATAGTCTCTACATTGCCGCATCAATATGAGCGATTGCAGATGAAGATCAATGCTTTCCTGAATCAGAGATATTATTCAACTTCCTCCACATTTAGCCACTAGTCAGCGATCCTCTGTAGTCCGACTAAAAACCGCTAGAGAGTCATGAAACTTCCTGGGATAAAAACCCTTAAGAACGGAGCTTTAATTCAACCAAATGTTAATTTCCGTCATAAACAATCAGTTTAGGTGGAGTTTGCAACAGATGTTAACTCATTAGTGTATTAGCAAATTTATCTTTGATAATTTAACATAACGCGCTGGTCAGTGCTTTAATTTAAATAAATATGTTACATTCAATATTTCAAGTTTCTAGTATCATTTCTATTTCTTTTAGTTGATTTAAAACGATATATATAACATACTACGACAATTTAGTTTTTTCAGTAAAGATAATTTACATAGAGACATCCCAGAAATACGATCTGCAAGTTATATGTTTGTAATGGTTATTTTTGTCCCAATTAGCTCATGATAAATAGGGTGATAGTTTTTGTGATGTTTTCAAAGTAAAAATAGAACATCATAAACTGTAGCCAGCATCGGGAATGAATTCTGTATTTTGTAGCTGATGAATGCGTATTGCGCAGCCAATTGCGAGCAAAACATCTCGTGTTCACGAGAAAACGGACTTTAACTCTGTTATGAAGACCTTAATGACTGCGTTGCAAGCAGAGGCAACGAGAATAAAAACTCTCTCGCTCAATGCGGTTAGAAACAAAAAATAAAATAAAATAGAAATTAAAATAAGTGGCGGGGAAGAGGGGCTGAGCAAACCTGCGCATTTCCTTTTTGCTTTGCCGTCTCGCTGGCTTCTAATCTTGATGGTCGAAGAGTACGCCTCAATTAGAGGCTCCGACCAGCTTAGAGCGAGCAGCCAACAAAATAAAAATTTCGAAAGAAAAAGGACGGAGTGGAAAACGCGGAGATAGGCGCAAATACGGTCTTGGCGCGTTGTTCCGTCCATAGATTATGCGGCGCAGATACGCCACTCCCCTGGAATAACCAGGTCCACTCGCGCTTCTAGTTAGCCACTGCCCCGGGCAGTGGCGTGGCGTTTGATTGACTGGCGGATAACGGACGGCGTTCGTCTCTTGTTTTCTCCCGTCGGACAGTGACGCAGTCTCGTTGCTTGCTTTACTACACCTCCCCCCTTCACAGACAACAAAAATGAGACCTCTGCGCTATCGCTTGTTGCATTCTCTTTGGCCGACAGTCTTTTGTTCTGTTTACAGTCTGTTGTTGCCTGAAATCGGAAGTACTCGGAATCGTTCGGCAGTTTTCGCTTCGTTAGCGCGGCCGTTTGGAAGGCCGTCCCAGCGTGATTGGTCGGAGAGATTAATTTAATTTTTTGAATAGCCAGATTTCTATCCCAATAATCGTCCGGTAACGAGGTCGGATGCCTATGTCTCAATTACGGAGACGGGTCTTTTAATACGGTGAAACAGATATTAGCTTGCAGTAAGATTTAGAATTGGTAGCTCCGCAATAATTTTCTTGTGGTACAGAGAGACGAATTAATTATAACAGACGATTAGAAAGGACTTATCAACTTAGGAAGCACGTACAAATTAATTCAGATAACCTAGACTCTATTTACGTTTCATTATGCAGCAAACAATGTCACGATTTACTGGCACAGTGCCATGGAGACAAATTCTGTCACCTGAAGTCCACATAACATGCTTGCATTCACTGCTGTTTGGCACACTCGCTATGTATATTGATTTAATGGAACCAGCATGGAAGGCAAAAGATGACCATTAGCACAAACTGGCAATCGATTTCAGAAGTAAGGATGTGGCCTTTTTTTTTTTTGGTAACTATGGGAGTCAGGGACTGGAATAAATTACCAAGGGAATGTCAAGAATAATTTACCAGAAACGCTGAAAGAATTCAAAGTTAAAAAATCATTGAGGGAAAAAGTAAGCGGGTGCAAGAAAAGCGATAAATGGGTATGTAGGGAAATTGCTATCAAAGCGTGCGATTCCATCTCAGTTGAATCAAATTAAATCTTCCTAAATGTTAAAACATGTCTGGTCATAATTTATGAATACTTGTATGTAATGAATTGGGAAAGGGGTATTACCAGATTTTTTAACGTTTCTGTCTTGTAACTACACACAAATATCGTAGAACGCTTTCAGCATTTATAACAGATACTTAATTTATTCCTCTTATAACGCAAATTTGGTGCTGTTTATTTGTTCAAAAACGATATAATTTTTAAAGCACGGAATGTTTCACTAATTTGATTTTTTAAAACAACGTATATAATTGAACTAGTTGAAATTCGCCATGTTAAAATGTGGGTAAAAATATCAGGGAAACAACTGCTGTCGTCTTATCTGTAAAACACTTAAAACAAAAATAAAAAATAGGCAAGTTTCTAAAATATTACGATCAATTATGATTCATAGGGGAAAGTGTTTATAAATATGTTTAGAACATTTGCGGAAAATATAATTTGTTTCATCTGTGGTGCTAAATTTAAATTTCATTCATGTTTATTGGAGTACTAGGATATTTTAGGAAAAAAATGTCTTTGGTTCTAATGCTCGATTTTTTATAAAATTGTTTCATAGGCCTTAGAATCTAATATTGTTGCTTATATGATCAAAGAAACATGACACGAAGATATAGTAATTTACAGAACGTATGTTTTGTTTCTGTTTACTTACTTCTAGATACCTCCATATCACTCATTTCCTCCTTATTTATTCCATAAAATAGATCATCGTGCCCCGGGATAGTGGGAACAGCTGCGAAGTTAGAAGTGACCCTACAAGTCTAAATCCGTAGCAGCAAATTAAAAGCAACCGTTCACCCTTTCACTCAGTCGTAATAAAGTCTATCTGAAATGGGAATCGCATCGGATATGAACAAAACACGCAGTTCGTTCGTGACGAAGCTTTCACTGCTAAAAGATTAAGCTAACTATGAACAAGGTCCGCACTAGACTTTTCTTGAACGTATTTTGAAAGAAAAATATTATTCATCTCCTGAATCACTTTAAAAAATATATATAAACAAAACGAACAAATAAACGAAAGAACAAATAGCATACCAAATATCCATATCAATAAAACAATAGGTTCTCGCATTTTGGAATTTGCTGAAAATAATTCACTTGTTTTCGGGATAACTTTGGCAATGAGTAAGCATAAAAAGAGACGTACATGTATGTATACCTATTATTCAATAAATAAAACCTACTTATAAATGTTTGCTGGGTATGATTCTGAAAGAATTATTTGACTTTGAAAACAAGTTTCTATACCAATATCTAACAATCCTTGCCTTTAAACGATGCAAACTTTACGGTAATCTGATAAATCAATTTATTAATTTTTAATCGTTTTGAAGGTGAACTGTTGAAAACACCATAAATCTCTAAATTCATATAACACTAAATAAACTTCCGTTTACATTCAAATATCTTTATTTTAGTAAGATACTTACAATTAAAGTATTTGAGCTAAATATTGTATTTATTTGAGTTGATAGTTTTGCTTTACAATTTTAACTTCTGTTTTACGCGAAATTCTGCTATAGTTTCAAGCAGTATTTCGGAATGAAACAATTGTTTTTATCGTCTGAAGTAAGTAATAATGTTATTAGCTTTTAGATCACATCCGAATCAAATTTCTTCTTAAAGAAAGGAATTAAATTGAATACAAACCTTCAATCATTTTTATTTACAGGACTTTGTTGTTTAAAGTGCTTCTGATTTAGTTTAATGTTCCATTTTTCTGCACATAATATTAGAAAAATATATTGATTAGATAGTAACAAACGTTAGAAAGAAAGGAATGCCTTACTCTATCTGTTAATTAATATCGAAATTAACGAATATTGGGCCATTAATAAGCTAGATCTAGTTTCGGAAGATGAGCTAACTCTTAATCGAAGAAACAACCGCTTTCAAGAATGAATCGTAGACACAGACGTAAAAACTACTAGATGTATAAATATGGAAGCGTAGTTTTTGTGGAATTTATTTGCACTCCGAACTAATTCACACGATGTTTCTCACGATTTGAAAGCTTTTATCAGTACAAAGCTGCCAAATTGATAGTGTAGCACTATATCTTTCAAAGCATTTGACAGAGTGAGCCATGAAATGGTAGTAAATAAGGTAAAAACTATTGGAGTGGATGAGAAAGTGATTTGCTGGGTAGAAGAATTTTTAAAAGGTAGAAAACAGAAAGTTTGGGTAGGAAATGCAGTATCAAAAGAAGTAGAAGTCAAAATGAGAGTGCCGCAGGGTAACGTATTGGGACCATTGCTATTAATTATTGTATGGATTGTTTACTATCTGAAATTAAATTGTTTGCAGATGACATAATGCTATATATATGTATATGTAAAAGGATCGTTCCATTTTTGCAGAGACTTTACAAATCAAAGATATCATTTGACTCTCAGAGACACATATTACTGCTCATCAAACCTAATATGCAGACATTAGCGAGATAAACCTATTTATTTCTTTCATTAGCAATGGTCACAACAGTAAACAACTACCTGAAGCCACTTAAAAACTGTAGTATGTTTTAAGACACTACGTGAACGTAGATGGAGCAACAGTTAATAATATGGCCGTCAACTTAACTTGAAAACCACACTCTTTGGAATCTGTTAATATTATTGCTCATTACGTTACTTGGGATATTTAGTATTATGGCATTCGTTAAGGCAATTTAAATTAATAATAACTAAATTTATCATGTGTTATGCGGACACCAGTTCTAAAAATTGTCATTGTCGTTGTTGTTGTTGCCGTCGTCGTCGTCGTCGTTGTTGTTGTCGTTGTTGTTGTTGCCGTCGTCGTCGTTGTTGTTCTTGTCGTTGCCGTCGTCGTCGTTGTTGTTCTTGTCGTTGCCGTCGTCGTCGTCGTCATCGTCGTTGTTGTTTTTGTCGTCGTCGTCGTTGTTTTTGTTGCCACGCCGCCGTCGTCATCGTCGTTGTTGTCGTCGTCGTCGTCGTCGTCGTTGTCGTCGTCGTCGTTGTCGTCGTCGTTGTTGTTGTCGTCGTCGTCGTCGTTGTTGTTGTTGTCGTCGTTGTTGTTGTTGTCGTCGTCGTAGTTGTTGTCATCGTCGTCGTCATTGTTGTTTGTTTTGTTGTTGTCGTCGTCGTCGTCGTCGTCGTCGTCGTCGTTGTCGTAGTAGTAGTAGTTTTTTAACATATGAAAAATGTTAGACCCACGCTACCAAAGCTGCCAGGAAATATAAGTAATATTATAAATATACAGCTTTTTGTAATTGTCTACTAGGTGCCATGGTATTTAAAAATTCGTAAATATTTGTGTGTCAAATAACCGTCAGATCTCACCTGTAATCCTCTCAAATTACGTACTGTTGTTAATGCTTAGTTTACTGCAAGAAGGCAAAGATTTCACCGTATCGGTGTACAGGAATTCTCGTGCAGGCTTTTCTCGCTTAATACCCGCTTTATCGATTAACAATTGGCCTCAGGCTGCAATTACGCAGCCACTGGCTGAGTAATGGGCAAGCTCGCGTCTGATTCATTCTGCCCTGGTCCGACATTACGTACCAGAGGTGAGGCCCGTCATTAAGATGGAGAACGGATAATTAGAATCCCGACTTCCGCTTCGCACCGCATCTGTTTCTCGTTTCTGCCTGTCTCCTCCCCTTCCGGCTTGCAAATAACCAGTAGCAACCCCCTCACCCCTCCCCCTTTTCCCCCCATCCACTCGCTCTTTTGTTTTAAAACCCTCTGTCGGGGGAAAGAAAGATCGGAGATCGGGGGAAAGAAATTATACAGAGTATAATTACTGATAAAATTGTCCTTCGCTAGTTAGAATTTTTTATTCGTCCTGTCACATGGACTGAATCACTTGGTCTTCTCTCCCCCCTGCCCTTATCACTGAAAAGCTATCTTTGCCGCAAACGTAATTTTTCAGAGACTTTTCTTGTCAAAGACATCAATTGACTATCACAGACAGCATATTTCTGCTCGTCAAAGATAATATGCTTACATCATGAAGTTAAACATTATTATTACAGTGTTTTTTTACTTTCATATTTCTCGTGTCCAGGACATAACAATACATATTGCAACAAAACAAATAAAATTAATTAATTAAGATTAAGCTTATGGACTATAGAATACAATAAGATGGAGTGTGACCAGAATTCCGCAATCCTGATGGCCTTCTCATTTGCGTTATTACAATTATTATTTGATTGGCTTTGGTTACTACAGCAAAAAATCAACTAAAAATATAGTTATACTAATCCCAAATGAAACTAAAATGATATATTTTAGACGATTCATAAAAGCCATGTCCAGTGACGGTTTAAAATCTGTGACTAAAGTTTGCAACCTACGTTCATAATAAAAGACGCTCTATGTTGTGTGTTACATTAACATTAATAACGTTCGTGATTAATATTATGACCTCTGCAATGCGTACATATGGAAACTAGTTATTTTAGTGAAGATGGAACCACTAAAATATTCCATCACTAATAAGTTTACTGCTTTGCATAGTTTATGTAAAACAGATGTGTGTCGTAATACCTTAAAACATCCATTATTGCAATTACAATTCTACGATTGATCAAAATATTTCGGAATGCTAAAAACCGAATAACCAAGAAATTGTCTCTCTGACTCAAAACAAGTGGCTTTTAAAATGAAATATTTATTATTATTATACGTGGACTTGTTGAAAGAATTCACAAATGGGGTCTAGATAGTTAAATAGTTAGTGCAATAAAATTCGTTAACTGTGAATGAATGTTCAACCTGTGTTTACGTTAATAAAATAAACATGTTCTCATTCACCTACTGTAGAACTGTACAGAAATTTTTTTATGACGGTGATATATAAACGATAGATTTAAGGTTTATTTAGACAAGTTAGCTTGCGGACTGAAATTAGTTTTGTTTATAATATTTCAATATTTTTCAGAGACTATAACGCTACGGGTTCTTAGATTTACGAAGCGTGTATCTCAGTGAGAACCGTACTATGTAGTCTTGGTTCTATTAATCAACACACACAAAAAAGTTTCAGGTATCAAAATCATAAATCCATTGTATCTGATCTCGAAATTCTCCAATTATTTCCACAGAATGTAATAACTTAGATGGCATCCAGGTTTTGTGTAGCGTACAAACAAGATAGACACAACTCTCAACCTTTATTCCATTTTTACTATCAACTGAAATAAAGCTACAGAAAAGTTGGATGTAAGATATTTTATATTATTACCAAACAACATCAAAACCTAGAAATATATCAACTTTTGGAGACAAAATTAAGTAGTTAAAACTACCACCAACAGTTTATAGCTAGCATTTTAAGTGATGATATATGAACCGTACTACTAACAAACTTTAAAAAGACTAACTGACACTAAGGTGTCATTCCCGATCTAATGATGATGTGCAAAACATAATTTCTATCTTTAAACCATGAAAATGACTTCAGTAACAGAGAAACTGCAGACAAAATTCTGATATACGCTCGTTGCTACAAATCAGATTATAGACTATTATATAATCTATAAATTGTAATAATAGAGCTAAAACCGCTGTAACTCATTAATCGGTTTATATTTCGAGAATTTTATGCAAAGTCAACTAATACAAAATGTTCTCGTTGATTTGTATTGGTCTAAAAATATTCATTGTATATTTTCATGATTATACGTACCAAATCGATCAGCAAAGAGCACACGCATATGAAAATAAATTATGTTGAATCTATACCTTCTTTCCCGCTCCCCGAGTTCAATTTAGATATTGAAATGAACCTCGTGCACGTAGTTCATTTTTCCTGCAGCATCAGCCGTGAGTCCCCCTGTACTAAATACTCCCACGCACACATCCCTCAAGATTACATTCCTCATTCCAGTCTTGTCTTCGTCCCACCCCACGAACCAAACTCGGAATAAGAAATATTTATCTACGCCACAAACGATTTTCCGACTGCCTGTATCAGCTAATACCGTACGCGGGACCCTCTATTTTGCTTTTCGAAAATAACGCACGTCTCCCCCCTCCCTCCCCCTCCAGGCAGCATTTCTGCCCGCTGTTTTCTTCCCCCGTTCCCGCTGACGCATTTTTTTCTCCGGGGGATACATTCTGGAAGCGTGCCGTAGTTCATTCCAAGACGAATGTTGCGTCGCGCAGTGTCAGATGTCGAGTGTTTTGTCTGGGGGCTAATGCGATACTGCGGGGGAAGAAGCTCTCTTGCTTACCTTCCATCTAACACCGCCTATAGCAGCTACGACCTCAACGAAACGTGTACCAGATCTGTCAGTAAACTTCGTCACCAAACAAGCTGAAAGTTACGCGCGAGCTGTTGATTTTATTTCTACACATACTGCGCTGCAGTCTATGGGAAATTGTTCTTTGCAATCACCTACAAGCATTTGTTTTCTTTTCATCAATTTCCCTGGTCATTATGATGTTTTCGACAGCACGCGTTCTTTCCGTTCGGTGAATTTATACCGCCAAATTACTACTAAACAATAGAGATTGTGCCTAATAAAAAACTAACATTCCATTTGGTCTTTTTTTTTTAAATTCTGCTTGAGCTGTTATTAGAGATTATCTACATTTCCTCATCTACTCCATTAGTAAGTTTAACTTTTTGGTATATCACAACAATTACTTCTGAATTATTAACTAGTTGAACCGAACTTCGTGGGGACTGTTACAGTACATATTAAACCGAACATATCAACGTGGAAGCATGAAAATGAAAGGGAATAGATGTTCTCAATTCAGCCGTGTCTTAGATGGCACACACTCGCGGATGTAAAGAAAAAATCACAATTTCCTGAAATGGTGCCCGCATAAGATACGATGAATTTAGTTTTTAATAATTTAAATTACCTTCACGAGTGTTGTGTTAGTAAGTAACCAATGTTACGCGGGTCGACAACAATATTAACAGATTTAAAAGTGTGGAATGCTTATCTTTGATGTAATGTGATCTTTGGAGCCTATATATTCATTTTAGCAACAGATTAACATTTATTGCTCCGTGTACGATTAACCCAGAGTGGAAAGACAGACTGCAATTTTTAAATTGGACTGGGAACTGTGAATATCTAATCCATATCTGTCCGGTAGTTTTGCGTGATGCGTGCGAAAAAAAAATCTCACCGGAATTCCCCATTACAGATTTACATACAAGTATGTAGTGGTACAATAACCCTTCTCGTTTAGTTTAGCCGTAAACCTTCCTTTTAGCCTCAATCAGTACGGACTTTGCACCCTTTCCTACGTTCCTTAAGAATGATGTTGATCAATTGGAGGCGATCTAATATTAACGGACGAGCTAATATCAATGTGATCTACTGCCAGGAATTAGGTTGCAACGCTTTACAATATAATATCGTTGGCTCACTCCGTCAGCCACTGCCTATGATCACCTCGACAGCTATTGGTCTGTTACACTATGACGTCACATGCTCGGCATATTTCCGGAATAACAATGGCCAGAGATGTTACTGCAAAATCGAAGTTATGAGCATATTTAATAACAATTATATTTAGCTAAGCAACTATTAAGAACTGAATTGTCAGAACACTAAAAGAAAAGTAATTAGTTAAAATTAAAATGTTAGTTATTAGTTAATTTTTGTTTATTTATATTCGTTTGCTTTAGATGTTTTCATTATTTTTTGTGTCTTCTATCATGGATGATTTTTTAATTTAGTTTTATTTGCTTTTTACTTTACTTTTTTATATATTGCTTGATTGTGAGTTTATTTACTAATCAGACTAGTAGTAATCTGAACGATATTAGTTTTAATCTTGGTGAAAGCTGCAAACATCCCAACTATTCTAGACCCATGACCATATCCAAACTACCATCACAACCTTACACTAGTATGACATATTGATGACCATGTATGAGCACACGAAGCTACACCCGACTTTAATTGCAGTTTTATTTCCTCTGAATGAGCTTCGTGCCTGGAGCAATTCAGACTAGTGATCACACTTCCTCCGGGCTAATTTTTTTCTCTAGCGTCTTAAGGGAGAGAAATCCCCAAGTCCCCTCAGTTCCGCGCTATAATCTACCCCGTCTTCTTTGTCGCACAGGCGTTTTCCGGCCATTTAACTCCCTCCCAACCTCGCAAGGAAAAAACAAAAGGACAGCAGTGCGAAAGAAACGAGAAAGAGACGCCCGCTGCTCCTCAGCAATAAAACAGGAAATTTATATCCGTTTTACTTTAATTGGCCTAAAACCTCTGTGGTAACATAAAAAACGTGCGGGAGGGGGGCAGTTGGTTTGCCAACGTGGGGATGGGGATGAATTGATGACGCTACTGGGACAGTGTTGGGGAGGGGGGGGGGATATTCGTTTTGTTTGGGGTGGATCAGACAATGTCTCGATTGTCGACGTGGGACAAATACCGCGACGTGGTAGGGGTGTATGGATCGTTCAAATCTCAAAGAGAGAGAAATGTGCAGTGAATGAATTTCGTTTTTCTTAGCTTCTAAGCCTGTCAAAAATGACGGAGTGTTTTTGCAATTAACTTCTCGCAGTTGATTAACTAAATTGAATTATTATTTATTGAGTCATATGCTTGATTCTTTTGTATTGTAACGTTGTTTACATCTTACCTCAATCTCTTCGATTGCACAGTCACTTATGGTCGATTTGTAATTTTAATTTAAACGTAAAACACCTTAATTTTGCAAGCAAACACAAACATGCAACCTTCAGTCTTAGCTTCCTACAACACCTAAGTATGCCCATTTTGAACACACTGGCTTTTTATTTTACATGACACCAATGAGTAATCCAGCAAAAAAGTACTTTGAGCATCAGAACCACATTCGTTATATCTTTTAGAGTCTGGTAAGGAGGCTGACACTCCTTACTTTAAAAATAACTTTCTCTCCTCTTTCCAAAATATCTGCTTTTGTTTACATACGAAAATTCTTTATATGTCATCCAAAAAACACTTATCCATCAACTATCGACAAGAAAAAGGTATGCAATATTTTTGTGGTTAAAAATTTCTTGCATGTCGAAACTTTAAAATTTCAGACTTAGATCCAAAAATTTCTTTATCTTCAACATTACACGTACATTAAAATTTTTCTTACGATCCTGTTATGTTCTTTCTTCTGAAAAAATTTACACGTATTTTATGGTTTTAAGTTTGATCCTACATATTGTAGAACCGTATTTGATATGGCTAAGATTGTATAAAACCTTATGATTTGTATGACGATTATTGCGTAACCTGATTAATTGTCACTGTTAGACTTACCTTGACGTTCATTTGTAATTACCATATTAATTGTAGACTAGCAAAGTGATACTGTTTGCTACGAGTAGCACACGTGAAGTTATATATGAATTATGCGAGCCGGACGTGATCTGGACTGTTGGGACACTCCCTGCTTCACACACACACACACACACACACACACACACACACACACACACACACACATACACACACACGCCCACTCGCCAGCTCGTTACGCACGTGTTAACAGCCACTGCAAGGCAGTAGGGCTAATGAGACACACATGACAACTGACAGGGCGGTATAACAGTCTGAAGAGAGAGGTGTCCCCAGGGGTCAACATTGGGGCCGGGCGACCTGAACAAACTACCTATTTAGCCATATAACTAGTAACCTAGAAGTAACGTTCCTGTAAACTCCAAATCCTGCACCCCTTCATCAGTTTGACATATTTTTTTTTAAATTTAAGAGTTGTTTAATATTTCTGGGAATTAAAACTAATTTGGGCACAGTACCGTTTCACGTTAATTAGCCATCACGGCAATGGTCTGCGCATGCACAATAACAACATTTTGATGCGAGAACTGTTAAACAGTGAGAATTCGCTACATCGTTTTGGGTTAGTTCGTTTTAAGCGTTACGTTTTATATGTTTGTATGTATGAGTGTGAATATATCAGTATACCTGAACTGCATCAAAAATGTTAAAACATGAAATGACTTTTTAACACACACTAAAAATCGTGTAACGACATCAGCTATATATTTACATCCGGAGGAGTTGCTATTTTTATATGCACCGCATTTTTTAGTTGAGTTTTTGTTTGTCAGTTGTTTTTTGTATTTATATTCGTTCGATGTAGAAGGTTTCATGGTTTCTCTGATCGCTGTTATAGTATGAAAAGATATTTGGAATCACGTTTATATGGCGATAGTGTTAGTATATTAATGCTATACCGTAAAAAAGGTTTAATTTTCGTGCAGAACTAATAGCATTCGTAATTACAGCAGAGGGAATAACTTATTTAAGCTTTGAAATATTATTTTAGCTATGAGCCAGAATTCAGCGTTCAACCAGCCATTTTTTGACAGATTAACGAAATTTTTACAAACTGATACGTTCACCAGTATATTTAATTGATTTTTTAAATTTTTTTTAGCTATGATCCAGATATTTTCGTTCAGACAGTCATTTTTGATGGTCTTAGAATCTAGTTACTAATGAAAGTTTAGTGTAAGAACGGTTATCAGTTCACTTTGTCCAAGACGGTCTGCGACATAGAAGCTATAAACATAAGAAACAGACAAGGCTCGGCGCAATATTTTATTATCTAGGGAAGTGTGCTTTAACTTTTATTAATTTTCATTTGTTTACGTGAAAGACTTGGACAAATTCCCTATTCACTGGACAATTGTAGTAAAGGAAGTATTGTTCGTCCACTCGAGTGCGAGAGAAACATAAAAAAAAATATAGAAAAAAATACGCAGGAAAAATACATAGTAGCTTTCATTTTGCGTACACTGTCTCTTCAAAGACTGTTCAATCACTTACCTGATAAAGAAAATATACAATGGTCGACCCAACACGTATAGAACGTATCCATACTTGTCAAACTGAACTCGTGTAGTTTGTGTGACCTACATAGCATAACCAGCAACATAAAAATTAATACTCTTGTAAGCTCCAAAATCTCCCTCATCCCCTTATCAGTATGATATTCTTCTTAATTTACGTTTTTTGTTACAGCTTTTTGTTTTTATCCATCAGTACACTAGGGGCAAGGTGATGGTTTGTCACCAATTTTGTTCAACTGTGTCTTGGAGAAAATTGTAAGAATTTGGAATAATTAATTGAGGGATCACAAAATTTCACAAATAATTTTGGGAAGAAAGAACGGAGGTGTTGAAATTAATTGCCTGGCATTTGTTGACGATTTCACTATACGAAAACAGAGCTCAATCTCTTGGAAACAATAGCCAACAAAACAGGTGTGAGAATTTCTGTAGGAAAACAAAAAACTAAAGTTATTACAAACATTAAGAACGCTCCAAAATATTTAACGACTGATATTGGACGAATGGAGAAAATAAATAAATTTAAATATCTGGGTGAAATAATTCAAGAAAATGGATTAGATACATCAGCCATAGAATAAAGGATCCACGGGATGGAAAGAGCGTATGGTATCACTATAAATTTTTATAACAGAAACTGCATCTCCAAATCTTAAAATAAGGCACTACAACTCGGTCGTGAAACTGGAATGTCTAAATGCTAGTGAATGCCTAGTATTGAACTGTGGATAAATTGTTATTACTAGAAAGAAGAATCATAATAAAAATCGTGTGTCCTCTTTAAATATCAGAACTATGGAAATTAGAAGCAATACTAAAATATATCAAAACATAGAAAATATAACAGAATCAATAAGGAAAATGCTGTTTTGGACATATCTACAGAATGAATGATAACAGACTAACGAGAAAGAAATTCAGTTATCTGTGGGGGAAAAAATCGACAACTAGCTGGATTCAAGAAGTTAAGAAAGATATGGAGAGAAATTAAATGAGAGAAGAGGAAATTATGGAAAGAGAGATCTTTAGAAAGAATTTATTAAGTTTGGAAGAATTTAAAGGGAGAAGAGTAAAGAAATCTGCGCCAAAGTGGTCTGAGGAGAGAAGTAAGAAACGTAGTGAAATGATCAAAGAGTATTGGATTTAGCAGAATAAAAAACAACAACAAAGGATGAAGAATTGAAATTGGAATTAGGTCCCAGTAGACCTTATCTGAAAGAAGAAGAAATGTACTACGGACGATGCAACACATTTAGTACGAGATAAACACAGGGCAAGTTCAGCTTCTAATCCTAAAAATAAGTCAGCGTAATAGACTATTCACAAATTTAGCACAGCGGTCTCACAATTTAACTGGTTCAGGTGCCTGATTGTGATTCAGAAGGTCCCCGTTTCCAATCCCGGTTAAGGCCAGAATTTTTACGCGCCCTTAAACTGACCTTCACCGCTGTAAATCTTTTCTTTCCTTATATGTGTGGTAACAGGTAACTAGCATGACGCATAAATAATTGCGCCCGTTCCATACTTATCTTGGGAGTTAAAATCAGGTGTTATGAGCTCGGAATCGAACTTCGAGTGGACGTTCTCTCCAAACACTGTGCACGCGTGCCGCGGGACAGCCTACACAGCCCTCCGCAGGGGAGGCCGGTAACCATTCACCCCGGACGGGGCAACCAACCGAATCAACCCCCCACCCCAGCTGTCCGGTCGCCCCCTGGAGCGTCTGTAATGGTGACGGACGATGCTGGCCGACCGTCGGACCGAACTGTAAATCAATCGGCCGCCATCACAGTACAAACCACCGCATTTCCCGTCATGCCCCGCGGGGATCTCCCGAGCGCTGTAATTTCGGGGCAGGGCTGCTGGCGCCGGAAATTTGGGGAGGGCCAAATTGAAGGGGGCGAATAGAGACAGGGAGGCCATTTTCGCGAAACATCTCAATTGGCCGGGATAATCTGGGTTATTGCAATTTTCCGTCTGAGTGAATCGTAGGGGGAGGTGAACAGCCTTATATCCTGTTGTTTACAGAAACTTGTTCATCCAGTTCATTTACTGAAATGAGCTGAAGTAGTGTTCTATGCGATTTCTGTTTGTATGTTCCTACAATGTAGTCAACGTTAGGATAAAGTTTTAATAATATTAAGTTAAAAAGTTTATTATCTTCCCCTCCCCCACAAAAAAAAATGATAATCATCCAGTACTTTGATCACACATGACTGAAATAGATGATAAGGCTGTAACTGTCTGCAAACTTATTATAAAAACAAGAATAATAATAATAGTAATTTATGTCCTATAGAAATTTCTGCACACTGCTTGCGTCAAATACAAACAATGAAGCTTTCATACAGAACTTCGCGTACTCAAGAAATGCTTTCGTACATGTGAATATTAAAGCTTTATAAGAAGTAATGTTATTATTTGAGTTCCCAGCTAACACTTTACAATTGTAAACAGTCTCTGCATTCAGTGGGGAAGTCAGAGGGGCTACATGTAAAGATAAAGAGTTGCTTTTAGGACCACCAACATATGGTACATCTTCTAACCTGTCCGACCGGAAGAACGATGCACAGGTGAGAATAAAAATACCGACCCCGGTAGATGAGCGGCAACGCTCCGAACATGAATGCAGAAGGACGCTCGGCAATCATTTCTCGAAATCACTCCAGGCATATGACAGGATTGTTCTCTCACAAAATTCCATGACAGAATTCCTTCCCACTTCTTCCCCTAGTCCTCTTCTGCTTGTAATTACGTGAAAAAACCGTAAAGCCATAAGAAAAAAGGACAATAAATGTTTTCTTTAGTGGAAAAACATTTAATCTGATGATCTGTTAATGAATCGGTGGTCCGGTATTTTAGTAATTAATGCCTTACCCTATAAACTCAGGGTGACGGCTTCCAATCCAAGTGCGGGGAGGAATTTTTACGGGTTTTTCTCATACGTGATGAGCCAGGACATTTATGAATTCTGATTTCACGTTAAACTGTGCGCCTAGCCTTGAAAAAAAAGTTATGCGTGGAAAACTTTGACACCTAGTAGCTGAATAGCCATTCTTGGTCTCCCGGCCAAAAATACCACATGCATTAATCTTTTTAACCAAACCTGCTTTCAATAGTTCGTCCTTCTGTTCATGTTTACGTAACTGCTCTTATTGTAGTTTGTTGTAGTTGAAACATCAATAAACAGGTAACATCCATCAGGGCTACGTTCAAATGTTTCAAATAATATAAACATTTTCGATCCTTGCTTTTTAAATTCTTAAAATCGTAATATTGTAATACATTGCTTCATAATCAAGCAAATTTACATCTGCAATTTTATTATGGGTAACCGGTTTTGTTCCGGCCAAACTTGTATGAAAATTATCTCCCTCGTTGAAAGACAAATCTTTCTGCTAATTCTCATCGCTGTGGCTTATAGAGGTGTCACCTGTCATCTTTATTTTCTTTGCAGTATTTCAGGACTCGCATCCAACTGTACAGCATTTAATTTGCCGGCCGATAATCTATGGCTTCATTACGCTTTCTGCGGCAAGACGGCAATGAAGTCATATTTGCCTGCGAGGGGCAATGGGATGCCACCATCACTTACCTTACCCCCACCTCCTCCTCTTTTTCTTTACTGGCTCAATAATTTACCGACGGCGCGGCGAGCCGAGGCGGCGGTCGACGTCGCCGTTATTAACGCCAGAGACCACCCACGAAGGCAAGATGCGGTGTCAGAGATATTCCCACAGCAGAGATATTCACTTAGCGGGCGCAGTCCATAAATTGCGGTCGGGTTGCGGGAAGACAATGTGCGATAAAAGTTTATGGCCGTGTGCGTTACTGGAGAAAAATAGGAGGAGGTTTGAGTCAAGGCAAACACTATCATTAGCATTCGATTTGTGGGGAGTAAACTCGACGAAGATTGATTGTCCGGACGATGTCGCGAACGGAAAGAGATATTAATGCGAATGTCCTCAGCGAGTTGCACGAGTCTGTTAAATACATCGTTATATGATACATGCCCACAGTGCTTATTAAGCCACTTACAACATTATGTAATGTCAATAATAAAGTTTGTTTCCACAGATTACAGAAAGAAGAATATTGATTACGCAATAAAATTACTGCGGTGGATAAATGTGTTTCATAAATTGCAATCACACTCAGGATACATAATTGCACGCTAAACACAGAACTAAATGTTGTTTCTGTTCCGGGATTTAATTTTCCCACTTCCTTGCGTATGAAATCGAGTGCCAGCGTTTGCTCATGGTCATCATATGGTTCTTATGCACTACTACTAATTGTTCGACCAATATCCCTCTAAGCCCCATTACCAACATACTCTCTTCATCTTGTCGTTGAAGGAGAAAGTTCTTCTAATCTAGATGTTACATCGGGCGTACCTCAAGGAAGTGTAATTGGACCACTTCTTTTCTTAATTTTTATAAACGATCTCGGATACAAAGTGAAAAGCCTTTTTAGATTGTTTGCTTATGATGCGGTTATTTATAGGGAAGTAAGAAATTTGGCCGATTGCTTAGAAATTCAGCGCGATCTGGATGTTATTTTGGCTTGGTGCGCTGAGTGGCAACTTACTCTAAATGTAAAAAGTGCAAGACAATGAGCATAACTAACAAAAAGAAATACGAGTTAAACAATACAGTTATTGATATGGTCGATTCTATGAAATATTTGGGAGTAACAGTACAAAGGAACATGAAATGGGACATACACATTAATTCGTTAGTAGGTAGAGCAAATTCTAGGCTGCGATTCATAGGTCGAATCTTGAAAAATTGTAACGAACAAACAAAGGAGATTGGGTACAAATCTCTTGTGCGTCCACATTTGGACTAATGTTGTGCCATTTGGGATCCGTTTCGTAAGGGGTTGATCGAAAGTATAGAGAAAGTACAGAGAAGAGCCGCTCGATTCGTGACCGCTTGCTACAGTCCTTATGAAAGCGTCACAGAACTGATTAGTAGACTAGGTTGGGAGTCTCTGGTAGACAGACGACGCACGTTTCGTTTAAACTTATTGGTAAACATGCGTACTACTACCTTCAATTTTGAGTGTAGTGAAATACTTCTTCCCCCAACCTATTTGAGTCGGAAGGACAGGAAAGATAAAATTAGAGAAATATGGTGCCGGACTGATTCTTATATGAATTCTTTTTTCCCTCGTACCATTAGGGATTGGAATGCACAGCAAAGAGATTAGCTTTGGTGCTGAGCACACTCTGCCACCCACAATTTGAATTGCAGAGTATATATGTAGATGTAGATCTTCCTGTTGTCTTCCAATGGCCACAAATCCATCTTCTTTATCATATCACTTATCAACTGGGTCCTGCTATAATTTTCACAAATAAATCTAGCTAATCTCTTCCAACTCTTGTATTTTATACCCGAAATATTGGTCCCGTACTACATCACCATATTCAAACAATGGTCCGAACAAAGTTTTGTAACCCAATTTGCTTACTTCTTTGGTACACTCTCTGCAATAAATTAAGGATTTTGTAACCTTTTCCTACCTCTTGCCCAATGTGCCTCCCCAGTTGAGTTTACTGTCAGATATTATGACAAGATATTTACACTTCGAGCCTTCAACAAGCAATTCTGACCCTACCCTGTAATCATAAAAAACCTTTAGTTTTTTAGCTTTGTTACCTAACAGGGTGACTCTTCTTTGCATTTATCTTCATTTCATGTTGACCTACCGAGCTACATATCGTATCGAGGTCACCTTGCAGTTGTTCCCAGTCTTTTCCACTTTTCGTCCTGTTATACACCATATTGTAAGTTTCATTTCCTTAACCTGACCACTAACTTATGGAACGATCCACGTAAGTGTTTGATAAGGCGTGAGAGTGCTCTATTACTGACGCGTTTGATGGAGGAGCCTCGAATCCTTGGAGCTTGAGATGTTAACCAGATGATGTTGGGCGTGTTCTCAGCTGGGCGTGTGGGCCGTGGCGATGACAATGCGCGATAAAAGTTGATGGCAGCCGATGTGATTAGCATCTCACTACTTGTTGGAAGGCAGCGCCGGGGGCGAAGAACGAACAAACAGCCGGATGTCGCCTCGTGTGGGTGTCGGGACGACCCAGAAAGCCGGTCGACTATGTTGAGACGTTCGGCCTGGATGGTCGCTGGTTCGAAAATCACCTGGAGTAACAGGTTTTGTGCTATATGACCGCCTTTAGCGCCAGTTATTGCGAGCCAATTTTCCTTTGATGTATATCCGTCGGCTAATGCGATATGGCAGGTTCCTCGTTATACCGAGTAACTTAACATGGCGACCGTGACAGGAATGAAAAATTGCAATATTCTATCAATTATTTACCAAAGGTTTCTCAATCCGTCTTCAATGTCATTGTTTTACTGCGATTATAGATCCATGGTTTCTGTGATATTCTGTAACAAATCTACGTCAGGTACAGTAAAATAGACTAGTAAAACTCGTTGCTAACGATTGGTCTAACCTGCTCTTCTTTTCAAGCCATTGTGTATTAACCATCTACACAATGTTTTACAATAAATGACTCAATTACAATGTTTGAAGTAGCACCTGTTAACACCTTTTCTTCTTCTTGTCTCTATTGTGTTCTTGTGCTCCCTCGCTCTTTGTTCTGATACAGACACTTTTTCCAGCAATTTCAGAATATCATATTCTTACTTTCACACGCATACATACAGATTCTGGTTTTCATTCTGCAAATTATAGTTTCTTTCATATTCATCCAGCTCTTACAATTGATGCGGTCTTGGTACTCCTCAGGTTTTTCTGATCGTGTCCATTTGTCAACAATGTAATTAAATGTTCTTTCTTTCACTAACACCATGCACCTCCGAATTGTGCGTGAGGAATTAATTCACAAATGACATTATATTTTTTCCTTGACGTAGCTTGTTACATATCTTTCCCTCGAGACACTGTTTACTTGTTGTAACATATATCACCCAGGACAGACTCCGTCAGTTATAACTTACGTTTTGGTGGTTTGTTCGTAAGAAACATATTTTACTAATCCTTTACACGGAAATAATGTAGGCCACCCACCAATTTTTCTGTACGCCCCGAAGCCTAATCACGTCGGAAGTAAGCCACTAAAAATTAAAATAAATTCTCCTAATAGGCTTAGATGTTCCAACAATAGTTTCCATATGAAGAACTCTTCATCATAACTTTCCCATCACAGATTTAGTAAATCATAAATTCTAGACAACGTAACAAATCCTGACAACTCCAAAAACCAACTCAAATAAAAAAAGAAATAGATGAGTGATGGAGGTAACCTCTGGAACAAGTATGGCAGAATGGGGTATGCCCATACAGATAGTAGTAGAGTACGTTAGATTGGCAAACAATAGCTTCTGAGCTTTACATTAAAAAATAAAATTAAGAAAAGCTGCGTTGTTTGCATTTTCAAATTACTATCACTAATCTACCATAGCAGATTAATATGAACAGCACAGTTCTGCTGAAGTCGTAACCACTAGTTCCCACCTCTTCGGTTCAACGAATGGCGTAATGTAGAATGTTTGTTCGTCTGGTTCGAATAAACAGTGAATCTGCCTCCTCGAAGACCGTTCCAGGCGTCGTGTTAGACGGAAGATTTACAGCTCGACTGGGGGGTTGTCCCACCCCAGCATGTATTTTTAATTTCCCCGCAGCAGGCGTCGGTAATCCAATACGAAGCCGCTTCTTCCCTTCACTCCTCCTTCCCAAACCAAACAGACCCCGACCAGGGACAATCGGGAAGACAGAGACTAATGGAGGAAGCACGGAAACTAGAAAGACGGACGACTTGGGATGGAGAGAGGGTGGGGTAGAAAGACTGCGCGTCCGTTCGTTTTCTCCACTTCAGGTCGCGTCCAGAGAAGCTGCGTTTCCAACCCTCAAACTTCGCTGTATTGTCCTGCAAATTAGCAGAAGGAAGTTTTATTTTCCATAGCAGTCCTTTATTTCTGATTCGCATGCCTTAAGGTGAAAGTATTAAACCATGACTCAGAGGCACGAAATGCCTACGAGGGAAAATTTGGACTACCTCAAGGATCAGTTCTGTGATCGGATAAAAGCAATGTGTAAATTTTCATCTACCGGGACGAAGGGAGGTCTTGGCACTGTTGATGAAACTTAACTCTGAAACAATAATTTTTTAATTGTTACTTTCGCTATTATTAGTTCTGCCACTGCTGTTGTAAATTATAGATATATCTTCAAAAATCTTCACTTTATACACACGGCTTTAATTCTCTATCGTGTTCTTCCAGATGATACGACGTGCGATGACCAGGGGAGATGTTTTGTATTCCCCAAGGATAAGTTCTGGTGCCAGAGTTCTACGCGATGTTGTAAATTATCATTTACTGAGACGGAGGGATGTATTTACAACGTATATGAAAAACTTTGACATCTGAAATTGTTTATTGTTATTTTTAGCTTCCTCCAAAGGATACCTATTGCAAGCAAAAAATGAATCTGCTAAAAATTTTCCACATTAAATATGTTCCAACAATTTGGGCCCGCGTGCCTTACATGGGCGCTAATAAATCAAGATCTATTTAAATTGAGTTCTGAGGGATTTTAATTGAATTGCTGCATGTGATGACTGTGGTGGAATTATCCTGTAATGCTCCTGAAATTAACGAAGTTATGATGTTAGAATCTGTTAACTGTTACTTAGTCTGTTAACCACTGACGGCGAAACCAACAGAAGTACCTGTGAAGAACTGCCTACATTAGGAATAGGCACTAAATCTGTTTCGCATACTTTAACGTATTGGTAATAAATCTAGAATCATATGCATGAAAGTGAAGAGTAGGAGAGAATTTTTTTGTTCTCTGAAGGATTATGATATACTGTGCTGTTAACTACTTCAACCGGAGGTTTCTGCATCGCGCTTATAATCAGTCATTTAGAAGTGCTATCATTATATTTCTTTTTGCTTATGGCTTTAAGATTCGTCTACATCCACGTCATAACAGATCCACTGGTATTCCAAGCAGAAAATTTTATAGCTAAGTACTTTCCATGTTACGATTGGGCCTTTGGTTCTGTCTCGCGTCCCTTAAGATGGCGGTAATATGTCCAGAAACACCGATGCAGCGTGCGCAGACTAGAAGGGAAATTTTAGACTCCCTCAGGGATCAGTTCTGGGACCGGAGATATGGCGTCATATAAATCATCCTCCACTGAGACGATAAGAGATCACTGCAGAGATCACAAAACTATGAACACTTTGAAATGAGAATTCCTAAGTGTCATTAAAGTTTCTCTTAATTTCTTGCGTTATTGTAACCAACAGCGTGATGGACACAGCTCAGTCATTACTAACGACGAACTACGTTAAGTGAGGAAACTGAAAGGATACATTTACCCTCTATATAATTTTCAAAGCTCACTCACTCATTCACTAATACCTATTGGCTGGAGAACGGTGTGACGTGTCAGCCCTCGCTCGCAAAACAACGACCAGAGATACCATTAGAAGGAATTCGTGGGTATGTCCACAATTTAATAGTTAAGCAACTGTTACCTAATTAATTGCCTAATACATTCATTAAGTTTCCTTTTCGTAGCATTTTATAGTTAAAAAAATATTGATAAATTATGCTTCAGAAAAAACGTGGATCTGCTTTTCAGTAACACATTGCTAATGAAAGCAACTTAAAAAACGATACAAAAATCAAATTCCTCATGGTGTCTGCTGTAACCACGAAAGCCAATTGTCATTTCGGCTTAGGATAAATTTCAATTTAATTAAAATTTCACCAATGTTGTTGCTTGACCAAAATTTATACATTACGGTTTATTTGCTTCTTAAGTATTTTACTGGTCACTTTCGTTAAATGTCTTTGTTAATGTTCTCTGTAAGTGAGTATCAGATTATTTTAAGTGCATTATCAGATCAAATATGTTACCGAATCGACTATTCTGGCAATTCATTTCTTCTGAATTGCTCAACTGTTTAATAATATGGAATGTATATTAAGTTCTCTGGCCGTTATAGATCCTATGACCAATTATTACATTATGAGTGTTTGCCAAGTCTCAATAAAAAATACAACAAGATGCTTTCGAAGCAAACAGGAATTTTTTAAATTTTGCTGAGTGAACTTTAAGGGTCAAATACAATTCAAGTTTCTATTTAAGCAATTATTCGATTGAACTACCGTCCCTGTTCATGTTTAATACCTACTTCTATTAATGCTTCAATCCTTCAAGCTCAAGAGATTTTATTCATAATGAAAAACAGATCAAGTTTATATTTGGTCAAATCAGGTCACCTTGTCATAATCATTCATTCTAAAAACTGGAACTATTATAGACCCGTGACGATACGAAAAAAAAAAAAAAAAAAATAGCGTTTAAGGGTTTCACTAGTCTGTAAATAATAGTGCCATTCTGTTGATGCATAGTTGGTTTCTGCCTAACCTGCGCAAGTCCAGAATGGTGTTCAGTTAACGTTTTATATATCTTGTTTAATCCGAACTGGTGGCTCAAGTGGGCGTCCATTAATTACGTCAGTAGAACTGCGGATGGGGGGAGGTGTTTGGCGAATTATCATCAAGAAGATGATGTTGACAGAAATTTTGTGCCAACTTTCTACTTCAGATTGCCGCCCTTCAAGAAACAGTAGACCTAAAGAGATAAAGGTCTCTAAAATTGCGAGGTCAGTCTCACATTAGGGGGCGAAGGTCCCACCAGATCTCACCTCATCACCCTCAACCTTCCTACCTCTCCAAGCTCTCCAAGCTCTCCCAACTGACCGCTGTAACCAAGTAAGTGAGTGGCAAATTTCTCCTTCTCATGTACGAGTAAGGGTTGCGGAGTGGGGATAGATCATACCAACCTTGAGCTGTATCTGCTAATTCAACGGACTATAGTTCAAAGTTCTTTACAACAAATTTTTCTCTCTTCCTTTGGCAACATCTGCCCAGTTTAGGACGTCGAGCGGTACTGAATCAACACACTCTGGCTGTCGCTCCTCTTCTCTGGGTTCCCACAGATTGTAGCACTGCGAAATTACGGCAAAGGACGCTGAGAGCTTCAATTACCAACTGTGCGAGGACGCTATCTGTGACCGTAAACACTTCTGCGCACGTTGGCACCACTGTTTGCGTGCTGAAGCAGATAGGAGACAGTAGAGCCTCGCTTCGTGAAGCTAGGCGGGTTTAACAGTGCGGAAAATGATGTCTAGATTTCTACCATACCAACACGCCAAATCTCAAGCACATAAGCCATTCAACTATACTGAAATTTCCAGAGATATGGGGAAACATTGTCTCTGAATCAAATACGTCGTGATCGTAATTACCTGGCACCAGGATTTCCTACTCTCTGCGTATTCCACCGTTATAGAAGATAACCAACTTGCCCCGGTAGTACTACCGGGTGTGGTGTACCTACAGGTTAACTTTGAGTCTGAACCACGGAGGTGCTTTGGCGTACTTCACAGTACACAGAAATTCGTGCCATAGGGGAGGTCAGGTTAATGGCCTTTGAAAAATCAGAGCCAAACCGGGATTCGAACCGAGGAGCTTTACAGCACCAGTCAGACGACTTAACCAATGAGCCACAATACCTCTATAGATATCACTCTTAATGGTGCTCTTAATTTAGGGAAGTAGCTGACTCTATGTTTTCCTTCTTCTATTTTGATCTGGACTTATTCCTCGGTATTGTCAGCCAATGTTGCCAATTTACGAAAAATTAAATTCGTCAACAGCTAGTAAGTTCCAGTTAAGAAATTATAGTTAATCTTTGTAAAATTTAAACTTTTCACCAAAGTATTTCCACTAAATATTTACTATCCCATTAATAAAATTCTGTATCAAATGATACATATGATTGTTTCGAAAAAATATTTGTTAAAAATAACTAATTTAATTATTTTTCGGATTCACTAGACCAGCTGTGAAGAACGATATTCCATACGCTGGAAACTATCTAAAACATAATTATACTTTCAATTCAATATTCGGTTTTGGGTCAGTTCGTCATATAATGTACTTATTCCGTTTACGAGATAGAAGTTTGTGGCAGAAGGTCAGATATCGTAGTAACAACAATAGTTCTCTGCTTCCTTTCGACTACGGAATCCTAGAGAAATGAGTATTGATCTAAGTGAAATTTGCTTTCACGGTGGTATAAGCGAGAATAAAACTTCCTTCTACGATAAATCGCAGTCAATAAGCTCCTTCGATAAAATATGGTACCAGCCGTGACCCACAATACGTTAGTCAATATTTCAGACTGACAAAGAGAGACAATACACACTCGTAGCCGGTAGCGGTTCGTAACTCAGTGCAGCCAACCCACGTAATACAAATGTAAAACACGACAGATCAATCAGATAACCGCCGCCCTCTGCCTAATTGAATAAACCTCTTTTTTAATGTCGGTAGGTTGGTAATAAGTATTCTGGGTCGTGGTACCACTGTCGGTATCGGTAAGTAAACGGCGCGAGTCAGTGCCGCCAACATTATAGTTCCACTCCCGTGAACAATGCCTTCCCGCCCGGTCTTAACTTATAAAAGACGACTTTCTTTTCTCTCTCTCTCTCTTTCAACCGGAGTACATTAATTGCTGGAAACTCTGTCCCGATCGCTGTTCCTTCGTACCTCCACTTTCGCCCCGTCTCACTTTTTTTCTTTCTCTTCGCTGTTGCAGGGCGGATAAACAGCGGACGATCGCGTGCGGGCCAAGATGGCGCCCAACAGGCCTGCCAATATGACAGGTAAGCATTACCGCAACGCAGAAAGACCAATCTACTTCGACCTTCGGGCGAGCAGAGATAATCGAAAATACGTGACCGAACGCAAAGCGATGATTTGTCGCTCCTTCCACGGACTTTAATCATCTCCGCAGGCTTGCCAACATTCTCCGCTAACTGCAGAGTAAGACAGCAACTAGTAACGACCCGACCCGTTTATTTATTTATTTTCTTCTCTCTCTCTCTTTGTTGCCCGCTGCAGTCACGGAGTAATGAGGATTTAATTATCTCCATTTTCGCGCTAGTCATTTGTCTTGCTCGTGGCTATTATCTCTTTGTTGCCGGATGAGCGGGCGGAAGACATTCTAGTGTTGCAATTTACGTCTGCCAGCACTGTACCTTTCGTAGTTATTGTGTTAGTATTATTTCTCCTCGCGGTTAATGGCCGTTTAACTTGGCCGCGCTGCATGAATCTTCCTCGGTTCGCTTGAATAATGATTTAAGCTGCACGTAATTGGGATCAGTAAAGGTACCTTATTGCCCTTAAATTTGCTCACGGTAAGGCTTTGGGCTGATGATTCAGTGCGGTTCGTACATTGTGTTACGCCGGTACGTGCATTTTCGATTTATTGCTTCAAGCCGCAGGTGAAATTGCTTACGTAACGAAGTATCTGGCCCAACATCTTGGATCCTGATTTAATTTCGGATGCCGAGAGCATCCCGTGGTGGCATAAACAATGTGTGAAACGAAGCGTAAGTACTGATTTAGAATCGTAATCTCTACATATATAATTCTGTAAACAGGCTGCGTTTGTTTGTCCCTTGGTCCAGGCATCGCGCAAAAACTACACAACCAATATAGATGGGGTTTTCACAGTTTAAAAACTTGTGATCTAGCATGAAATCTTATCGCTGTACGTGATCAGGTGACGGAGCAAGAAAAGATAATCTGTTTGTAAACAGCAAGGCGTCAGAGATCGCACTGCATCCAAGGAAAACACTTTTCTTAGCAGGTTTTTTGTGAATCATTTCAAGGCAATCATTCACCATCCCACTTACTCGTTGGATTTGGTATCCTGTGATTTTAGGCTGTTGCCCCACATTGAGCTTGGTGGGTGAATGGTAACGTCCTGGCCTCGCATTCAGGAGGACGCCGGTTCGAATCCCCTTCCCGCCATCAAAATTTGTCCATAGTTTCCCCAAATCAGTCCAGGTGAATGCCGGGATGGTTCCTTCAAAAGGCCATTGCCGAATGCCTTCGCGTTCCCTGTTCTTTCCCGCCTCTAATGACGAGGCACTAGGCCATAAGCCAAAAAAAAAAAAAAAAAAAAATCTCTTCCCCATATGACATTGACCTTATAGGATTGATGTTTTGTTGGCGATCACAGAACCGACATTCCGGAAAATGTTCAACCGATGTATCCGGGCACAAAGAGACTGCTTTGAATGTAGTTGGAGCTATGATGCCCGAAAGTAAGTAATGGAGATTTTATAGCTTCATCCAGGAACAGAGTTCTCTTGTAATAAAAACATGAAGAGAACGAATTGGACAAAAGCGAATGTAGACTCGTTGATTTGACATGTGACTGGCGCTTGTCGTGAGTGTGAACTACAGAAAGCACATGAATGGAAGAAAAAGTGTTTAGCTAATAAATGACGTTTCGATCAATTCTGTAAGTTGTCTTAATAATCTTCCATATGATTTTAGATTGAATTAAGTGCTTATTGAAACACCCTCAAACCTTCAAATTAGATAACATATGAGAGAAAGTTTAAATTTAGTTTATCGAAATTTATTATAAATAAACGCCTACATAGAGATTAGAACTCCCACAAATTGTCGAGAATGTGAAATTAATTTATTATTTTTTTCTGACAGAAATGCCAACAACCGAAAACACGCCGCTAGTAAACCGAAGAGAAACGAAACTATCTTTGGAACCGTAGGAGTGTAAATTATTGGCTTATATTACCTTTTGAGTTAATAATAAATTAAATCCCACTGCATGTTGAAATAAGGCTGAAATGAAATAAAAACATACCTTCGTAAGCCCATTGAAACCTCATTAATCTGAGGATTTTATTTCCTGTGGATTATAAATGTAAACTTATAGCTGGTGATGTATTGTTTTTTTGTTACGACAAATAACAGATAATTCTTAATTATAATTTCTCTTGCTGCTTTCTCTATCTACAACAGAAACGAAAATTATGTTTAAAATATCTTCATCATTAGAGGTAGAGGTATAATGGCATCATTATAATTTAGTTCTGTTAATTAGTACTTGATATGTTAAGTCTTAAGGGAACTCATTGTTAAAAATAGTGATGATATAACTCTACCAATGGGTTTTCTTTTGTTTGCCATTGAATACCAAATGGTATAAAGCTATTTCATTCCGTCGAGCCAACAGTTTTATAGAATATTCACATAAATAGTATACCAACCATTCATTATCACTGCTGTCTGGTTACTGCAACTACGGTTACTGCTTATACAAGTGTTTGTCAACCTTATTCAAGCAGCCGACCAGAGAAGTGCCAAAAATAAATGTACGGACCACTAACTTTCTTTGGGGCTAGTACTTTATCTATGTATTAACGTTTAATCCTAGTTTACTTTAAAAACTTAAAAAAAAAATTCATACAGAAAAACAGCTGTGAAATTGAAGTATTTAAAGTGAACTATATGTTGAACAGATTCTTAATACTTATCAACCGAAAGAATAATAATCTTTTGACAGTGGATCATCTGCCCCGTCTACGTGGACCACAGATTGAGATTAACTTATATATGCAAACTGCGCGTCTCCGCTGTTGTTTTTTAAATGTATTTCTCTGTTTCTCAATGTATTTCCCTGTTTTTTAATGTGTTTCCCCTTTTTTCTCCTTTTATCCTTTTCTTTTCATTTCTTTGTCAATTTTCACGAACAGTTCACTACTTTTTCGTGTCGCGTTTGTAAGACTTGAAAAACAAAATTCAAAATTGGAGAAACATATTGGCTATGTTGTCATTTAATATTTCATCTAAAGCTTTCAGTTTGTAGCATTTTCTCTAGATCTTGTAAGAAATCCGCGCGTTTTTCGATATGCTTCCACCAAAAAACATGAAAATCTTACTGGAGTTGTTTCATTCTTATTTTATTTTAAATTCTTTTACAAACTGATTCATTTTTTTTTTTTTACTTGTGGCTTTACGACTCGTCGACGTCGTGGTCATTAGAGGCGAGATCGGACTGGAGACAAGGACCAGGAAGGAATTCGGTCATGCCTTTTGAAGGAAGCATCCCGGCATTCGCTTGGAAAGATTCGGGGAAACCATGTAAAACCCAAATCTGGATGCATTAATGGGGATTCGAACCGGCGTCCTCCTGAATGCGAGGCCAGAGCGTTAACCGCTCACCCACCACGCCCGGTGAACTGATTCATGAAACATTAAACTTTATTTTAATAACATTTCATCTTCCTTTTACATTAAATTCAATAATTACTTGTGCTTTTTTTCACAACCTGCCATAATCAGACTCTCTGTTTGAATTCTCCTCCAAAGATGTTCCTCCTCTCATCCTTTATGGCGTGTCTTTCCAACCTAAACACTTAATAAGCCGTCATATTAAAAATTACAGTAACATATTTCACGGGAGGCAACCATGTTGCCTCGCAGTCTACGAATGGTCCTGAAATTAAGAGAGCAGAAAATCATCATTTGCTTTAAATAGTTGCTTTTGATTTAAATATTCCTTTCATAAATCCGCTGAGAAAGTTGCATAAAATTTTGCCTTAACATTCAGTAGGACCCAATATACCGAGCGTGGTGGTGTAGCGGCTAGCGTTCTGGCCTCGCATTCGGGAGGACGGCGGTTCGAATCCCCGTCCGGTCATCCAGATTTGGGTTTCCCATAGTTTCCCAAATCACTGCAGGCAAATGCCGGGATGCTTCCTTCAAAAAAGCCATGGCCGAATTCCTTCCCATTCCTTGTTCCCTATCCTTTCCCGTCTCTAAAGACCTCGCTGTTAGAGAGACGTTAAGCAGATAAAAAAAAGGATCAAATATATTTTCGAAATACATTCAAAATCGAAGTATTTTCAAGCAAAATTTGAAAATTTAGACTGTAATGCACATAACGTACGACATAAATGAATTTCATCATTCGTCACAAATCCACATTATTTCCGTGCCCGCATAGAAAACGTTTTATTATGGCCTGGTAGGAATAAACTGAATACCGTGCTATGAGATTTTGAGGTTAAGAACAGATTTTTCATTTCTTGCTCCAGGCCAAGTCACGTAGGGGCATAAGAGATAACACTTTAATTCAGAAAACTAAACTTCAAACTGACAAAACTCGATGAAAATTGTCTGAGTAGCTTTGCGTAGTAACAGAACAAACATACAAATATACACAACCTAGTACAGAATCATATATAGAGATAATAACAGAAAGAGATAATAAAGAGAGAACATAAGTAATCCATTTGGATGGAAAGACGGTTTTATATCAGCAAAATCGGATTATCTGCTGGCAATGTTGGGAGCTGAACTGGTTTAATAACTTATTATTAGTTGCTCGGTACTTAAGTCAGGCTGGCGACGTTATTGGCTATCGAGCTGACAGTAATGTTGGTACACCTGTTCTCATGTTCAGCCTGATGGCTTCATTCAAGGAACGGGCGGTAGGGGACTAGCCGATTTTATCGCGCCCAAGTTGGCTCACCTGAGCAGCACGCGCGCCAAGTTTATGTACTATTTGCAGAATATTTACAACTCCCTCAACAATGGCGGCCGACCGAATCACGCCGCGTGCCTAATTGATATGGCCGGCCGTTTCAATTGTTGTTTTTGCCGGGCTCGCGATGTTTATCTCATAAACTTTACGGAGTTACAGCGCGGGTTTCTTTTTTACGTTTTCCCCACTCGTGTCCGAGTATTACGAAATGTGTGCATTTCTTAATCTGTCGGATCTGCGAAAGATTTGCGTTCTCTCTGGCGGCGGATTATTAAAATGATAGAATCTGTGGCGCGTACACAATCGTGAAGTCGCTTACTCAACAGGATTTGGCGTTGGGAAAGCTGTGAATTGAAAGCAATCCAACCTGCGCTGCGAGCGCCAACACAGTTCCGTGGAAAACTAACAAATCGTATGCCATCTTTTCCCATTTTCCAGTTAGTTTTATTGATTAGTGATGAAGGATGTAATGAAACAAACAGTTTTAGATCTTCATCATTCCATACCAACAGTGTGATAAACGGAAACTTAATGGATTTTTGTTTTTTGTTTTTGTTTTTTGTTTTTTTTGTTTTTTGTTTTTGTTTTGTTTTTATGTTTTTTGTTTGTTTTGTTTTTGTTTTTTTGTTGTTTTTTTTGTTTACGGATTTTTCGCGTCGTCAACGTCATTAGAGGCGGGAAAGGAGTGGGGTGGTCAAGGAACGGGTAAAGGTTTTTGTGGTTGTGTATGAATGTATATTCCTTACAAGTTTACCTTTACCACCTATTTTTACTCTTAAAAATTAGATATACTAATATTCCTAATATTTCCAGTGTCAGATCAGCTAAATAGATTTTTATTTACTCGTCTATATCCGTCATTGTTTTTTTGATACCACCTGTGAAATCATATTATTATTAAAAATTACATCAAATATCCTTGAAGTATCAATTCCATTTCTGCCTCACAATTTCAAAAAGAAACAAAGATCATCCACTTGTCATTTTCCGTTTACAAACGACAATTAATTAACAATTCACTAATTTTGATATCATACTCTTCTTCCGCCTTCAGTCTAATATTTTCAGTGTTAAATCCCGCCAGGATTTTGTAGCTAGTTTCTTCATTAAGCTTTTCCAACCACGCCTCCTCTTATTTCTTTTCTTCAATTTTTTTCTTCGCCAGAGAGCTTCCATACCTCTGACTTGAACTTACGTGTCCTTAGAACTTAGAAACCCAAAGTTAATATCAAAAAATCATAACTACTTACTAGAAAATAATTTCATAATGTTAAAATTCACAAGTGGTAAAGTTGTGTACCTCACAAACGGGAAGGAAAATCGCGGCGTTCGCCTGGAGTAGTTTGGGAAATCCATGGAAAACTCAAATCTGGATGCCCGGACGTGGATTCGAACCCACGTCCTCCCGAATGCGAGGACAAACCCTTACGGATTTATTGTTTTCTTCTTCTGTCACACTCTCATAAATTATAAAGACTCAATTTATAATCTTGTAATGCGGAGTACTTAATTTTTACTAATGTTAAGACAACTATTTTAAAACTTATGGGGGAGGTATAATCGGTATGGGAATGAGGAAAAGATTTTATTTAGATAATCTTCAGGGCTATAAAATAAAAACTGCCAACCCGCTGACTGTCAAAAAAATTCGGATTTTATTTTTCATTACATACTGGTCGCAGCTTTTTAACAAGAAATAATTACGATAAAACGTCCATAACCGAATTCCTTCGCGTTCCTTGCCCCCAGTCCTTTCCCACATCCAATTATCTCTACGTCGACAAGGCGTAAATCCATAAGTATATATATATGATCAGCATAATCCATCATGAGCACTGCAATACAAATCGTCTACGAGAAATAGCGTCCACTGTTATACCAAATTAAGGAAGATGAAAGAGAAATGCACAGCACATATAGGATACTGCTATTAGTCGCACATAACAACTTACAGCGTGTCTAGTTTCTAAACATTACGGGTTAAAGTTTCACCGCAGAAATGAAATGAGCAGAGGAACCTTCGGAAAAACATAGAATATATTTACTACAGTAATAACCCAATATTTATCGTTAAAAGTTTCATAGCTGAAACCCTTATAAAAAAATGTGTTGTGCCTGGCAACTGGACGTTACCTCTATAGCTCGACTGCCTTCGGAGAATCGATAACGCCCGAAGTGTCAGCTACACTGGTTTCCGCCCTGCTTCCCATCAATAGCTTAGTTACACTGGCAACCATCACAGCGCTGTTTGTCTAATACTTCTGGTACGTTGGTTATGTTTTAGTAACAGTACGGAAATTTCAAATAAATTACTTACGAATTACTACTGCGGAAAACATCTTAGCTAAATACTCCGAGAAACTTTATCCACATCACGAAAAATGTCAGTAAAAAGATAATAATTAATCATTATTTGTTTTCTCTTAGAAACACCGAGCGGGGCGGTGTAACGGTTAGCGTTCTCGCCTCGCATTCGGGAGGACGGCGCGGCGGTTCGAATCCCCGTCCGGGCATCCAGATTTGGGTTTTCCATGGTTTTCCCAAATCACTCCAGGCAAATGCCGGGATGCTTCCTTCAAAAGGCCATGGCCGAATTCCTTCCCATTCCTTGCCCCCATCCTTGTCCCCCATCCTTTCCCGTCTCTAAAGACCTCGATGTTAAAAAGAGACGTAAAGCAGTTACAAAAAAAAAAAAAAATCTCTTAGAAACGTTTCGAAAACAAATTCCAACTGCCACCATCGTATTTGACCGGTGTTTGAATTAGTAACGTCATAACCTAGAAATCTGAAAAGTTATGCTTTCCGGCTATCATCACATAGCTATTAGATGTCTACCCTTGTCAAGAAAAAGCAATATGTTGTCATATGCACTGTTGAAATGGTGAGATGTTGTTGTCTTCCTCAACAATTCCCTCCCCGACCTAAAATGATAAAAAAACTTTTATCATTCTGTCTATGAGCCTAATCAGCTGACGGTAGCGATTTGCATGAAGTTGGTAGACGCTGGTTGTGTCGAAGTGGTGGTTTTCCTCAGCCGTGTGTGATCGATATCTGTAATAGCGGCTGCCTCTATCAGGTCGATGAATTAAATATGAAGGCAGCTGGAATTAGACGTAGCTACCGACTGGGCTACGTTAATTGCGGGGATAGTGATGGGAGAGATTCCCAGGTACACGTGCTGGCCGCAGCCAATAAGAGCACGGGAATCTCTAATTAAAACAGAAGCGTGCGGGCGACGTAATGCATAGTAAATCAGGGCCGCGTCTTCTTTCTCACAAACACGCAGCTTGTTGTTCTCACATACTTGCGATACGGGCCCTCCATGGAGGGGGAGACGTGTTTAATTTTAGTACAGCTTAATTCTTTTAGTAACAGTGAAGGTCAATGTAAACGAATTGCTCTAAGGGAATTGATTGTTTCCTTCTTCACGCAAACATTGCTATTCATAACTTCCTAAGCTGCTACCCGCAACTTTTTACGCATGGATTTAGAATTTTGTTGTCATAATTGGACACATAAAACTGTAAGTTACTATATAATAAGTTTTGTCTGTACATTAAATTTATGAACTGACTGCGAGAGAAACGATGCCTGAGCTACCGATCTAACATTCCAGAGATTTACACACGCTAATCGTCTGTCTGTCAAATTCGGTGACTTTCCAAAATTCATGACAAAATATGTTATTTATCCCGAAAAAAGTATCCTAAGTCATCCCTAATTAAAAATAGTATTTCCGTGTCTAATCACATCACGATAGGTTTAGCCATTAGTCGTGAAAATGTATCAAACACACGAATAGATGGTTACTTTTGCACTTATGATATTAATGTTCATTCATTTAGTCGAGTGTTGAGATGCGTTTTGTTAATGTTTTAATTCTGCCAAAGTTTCTACAAAAATCTGAGGATATACCCTATGGCAAATTTAGATTTTCGGTGACTGATTTCGGGGGCAAAACGTTGAAGAGTGGGAAGCTGCTGCGAAAATAATGAAAAGTTTTACTGTGTGACTTTGTCTTATTATTCGGTTGCTCTTATTGTAAAATGTCTATTTTCGATTTCATAATCAAGATACATCCTAGAAATTGAGAAGAAATATGCGGTAAACTGCTTAGAAACCGTATTTCAGTGTAAACTGTAACCGTTTGATAATTTTTAATCAGTTCTTGAGTACTTGTTCGATCCTTCCTTAAATTTGTACATTTGTTTAGTATCATATTTGTTTTTTTATTTATATTTCAGCACAGTACATTTTCATCCCGATATTTTTATGTGAAATATATATATCAAAAGAGATGCAACAAAGAAGTCTACAGCAAAATAGAGAAAATCACTGAAACAACCCGCAAAAGACGTGCTCGATTCTATGGCCACCTCAAACGGATGGAGGAGAACAGACTAACAAAACAAAATCTGTAATTTATTTGATTCCAAACGCAAAACTGTAATGCCCTGGTTCGTAAATATTATAGAAGATATTCAAATGATGGGACTAGAACCAGAAGATGCTTTCAATTGAGATATATTTCGGAAAAAAGTTAATGACAAGTGGGACAAGCCGAGACGAACACTCCAACAGAAGACGCGGTACACTCTGGACAGAGGAGCGCAAACAGGCGCATTCAAAACGAATGAAGGAGTTCTGGGTCCAAAAGAAGATGAAACTCGCTGCCAAATGCACAAACGCTTAACGTGGTCCTAGTTGGCCTCAACGAATAAATAAATAAATATATATATTCAATCAATTTCTATTTTTAATCATGACTTCTTAGTCATGTATACTGTGCTTTATTGAAATATATCTACCTAATATAGGAGGTAGGGGTTTGTGAAGTGTTCAGAAAACGGCGGAGAAACACACAGATAACCTTTCCGACTTAATTTAGCGAGATGTTTGTAATGGTGTGTGAAAAATTACTTATAAAAAAAGCGAAATGCTATTCCCAAAAAGATCCTTTTTCTAAAACATAAAGCTTTCGGTTTCAAACACTGAGGTAGGATTCATAAAGGCACTTTCTCAAACTGTATGCTTGGAGCATAGTACGTAATGGAAATCAATCTTGGACTTTAGGAATCCCAGAAACACTGAAAATCGATATATTCGAGATGTGGTGTTACAGAAGTATATTGAAATTAAATGCTCTGATTCGCTACGAAATATACTCGTAAACGGTAAATGAATGGTAATTGTACAAGAATCTCACAGAAATAAGAGACAAAATGATCAGTCATTTGTTAAGACACACGTGATTGGTTAATTGGTTAGAGGATGGAACAGTCCAAGGGACAGAAAAAAAAGCAGTTAACTCAGGACGTAAATTCTAAATGGTATGATAACATGAGGAGAATAGCGCAGTATACAAAGAGAATCTGGATTCGGACGTTAAGTCTGACAGTCCTCGTAGGTAACATTTGGAAGAGTAGGCTTGAATCGGCCGGACCGGGTATCACCCTCTCCCTTATTTCATCTTTCATTCATTCCATTACCAAAGCACTCACAACTGAACGTATACGTATCACGGTCATCCACTCAAAAACAGTAACAAATAAATGCATTTCCATCACAGTAGAAGTCAAGGGAAAACTACCCTACTTTAAATTTACCAGAAAAAGTATGAGGAACTACATTCAACAAGATGAGAGACTGATAAAAGTAAAAATAACTAAGTTCATCGTGAGGAAAAGAACAGTAGCAATGAGACAAACAGTGTATTAGCAGTGAGTTGGAGACCATTTGAAAATAGTAACTTAATTACCGATCCCGGAGTCACAACCCTCGCCTTCCAGAATGTAATTCCACCACAGGGAGTCTCTCCTATTCGGCAAACTCCATTCCCGCTGAGTGTATTAGCACATAAGTCTGACCAACGAAACAAAACGAACAAACTAATACCTCCAGGTTCTTTATTTTTTCATTTTTGGTTGTTAGAGTTGAGATAGAGAAAGCTGTTTGTCATCTGGGAGCGCAATAACAGCGAAATAATAATCGAAGTGGTCGAGACCGGACCGTCGACTTAATAACTCAGCGGGAGGAGTTCATTTATCGGAGTCCTCCAGCAAGGACGACCGGGATTAATACGTCAGCTCCGTGGGCAGGACGGTGGTACCAACCGCCCAAAACAAAAATCACTACTCCGTCTACATCGTGTTACATCACCCAGCTTACGATAAACATAAACAGATTTCTGAGAGCAAGATTGCTATCCACCTTACGTTTGTCTGTTACTTTGCTCACGTATCACGCAGAAACTGCTGCGTTAATTTAGATTGAGCATTCACAGTTTGAAATATTATGGTCCAGCATAAAATCTGCAGTATATCTTATGAGTCTACGTGTCCGGGGAATGGGAACAAGAAATGATAATTTGTTCGCACCGAAAACAGTCATTTGCCAGAGATCATACTACATCTAACATTAACACTCCTTTGTGAGATGCCAACCAGAGATAACGCTACAATCCAGATAACACTCCACCCTTTGGATTTTGTTAATAACTTTTCTTTTGACTCTGTAGCTTTGGTTATTTATTTCTTCAGTTAAATACTATGCCACAGAAATGGTTAATCAAATCATTACAGCGAATGTTAACACTTCAATGTTCGTAAAGAAAATGTGAAATTTAATTTTATGTAAAGGTTGCAAAGATTTTTACATTACAAACTTTTATGCTTAGCTACTACAAGAAAAACAAAAGGGGAACATTGTGGATAGGCGAAACAGCTGGAAAATGTTAAATTTTAAACTGTTAACTACATAACAATCGGCTATACAATCTGCACATTGTGTGCAACAAACTGGAACATTTTATGTACTACTTATTCCAAGCAGTTGTTTCGTACTTGTTATTTTTCTCTTTATTGTTGTTATTTATGTGTGATGGAAAATTAACCTGAGTTTAGTGAGGCGTAATTGTTTTATACCACGAACTTTTCCATTTCTTTCAAGGCCATCACAACCATAAATATTCTTCCGGATTAATATCTTACGTCTCTTGTTCGTATTCATTTAACTTATAACAGAGTTACTCCTTTACTGACAGCCAAAATATTCAATGATAAATCGTGGTTATGGTTCGACTGACGTCGCTGAGCAAAATTAGATGGCAGAAATCAGTTACTTCGCAGAAAATTTATCAGATGTATGGGTACTTTTGTTACAGAAATGCCGCATTCCAGTCAAGAGGTACATCATTCAATACACTGGACGGCGCTTAAGGCATTGTGGAAAATAATTACAGCATTGTGTAGAAAAATTGAGAGAGCAATATTATGTTATCTAAAGACGGATGCAAGGAGACGTCATGTATCAAGGAATGGAAAGAATGAAAGACAGGAAAGAATTATGCTGTAGTGGAATGGGAGGACTGGTTGAAAATACTCGTATATAAGAGTTTTATTCCTACGGATTCGAGGGCAATGTCCGGGAAGGAATTCAGTCATAGCATTTTTTGAAGTAACGATCCCGGGATTCGGCTGGAATAATTTCTGGAAACCATGGAAAACTCAAATCTGGATGGTCTGAAATAAGCAATGATAAATTTTTGTTACAACATTGAACAGCAATCTTGATTGTCCTCATACGTATTGTTTTGATATATAATGGTTTGCCAGCAACGTTATTAAACAGTTGCAGACTCAATTCGGTAGCCCCGGGCTAAACACCTGCCGACTCCCTTCCGCGTAGAAAGTTCAGACAAGCCGTCCGTACCGCTGGTCGATTCCTCGTTCGATCTCTCGACTTCCGCACTCGCAATAAGTCGATTTGTTTCGCTCGATTTGCATACACTTTGTTAGCGCTGCAGCAAACACCGCGTCCTCGCCGCTATCGGCTATAGATCGCGATCGATCTCATCCGCAGATCGACTTGCAGAAGGGCGATTTCTCTTCGTTAGTTTTCGGCGGCTGTTCTGTAGTGGCTGCGATAGTATTATTTGCTTTCTACTGTGCTACATCTGTGATTGAAGCGGTCGAAATCCGTCCGTTACGCGCTGGTGCTTCGAGCTACCGCAATGTTGAACGGCTACACCAATCACATCCGCGAATTTAGGCACAGCTTTCAAAATTGCCCCCGAGATTTGAATCGCAAAATGAACTCTCCTGCGAAAGTTCGACTGTAACTATTGGTGTAATGGGAGAAATTTATAGGAAAGCTGCCACTTGGGGACAAGCAGTTTCTCTTCAGAGAAACAGTCTGGAGGATGAACGGTAACGTTTAGGTGTGGCATGCTGGGCGATGTGTACTCGATTCCCCATCTAGCCGGTTTTCCTTGGGATCCGAAATCATACAAGGTGAATGCTCCAATCCTTCATTCATGAGATTCATTTTCCAAAACCATATCAATGAGGCATAAATTTCTTCGTGGCTGCACATTATAGCGTGTTCAACTATGGATATTCCAAAATTTATGTTTTAGTCTGGTGTGCCAAAGTTTTCTGCACAGCAGTCGGCATCATTAGGGTCTACATTTCGATTAAGGATAACTTCGTCTTACATATTTTGCTTCCACTAATTATGAAATGTTCTGATACGTAGATTGATACGTTGGATGTGTAGAAGATTTATATGTTTTCGCAAGCGTCATGGTGTTACTAAAGGCTTTGCGAGATTAACGCTGTGTCTATGACGAGTTAATGGAATTAGAGAATTCTATCCCCTGCTGTTAAGATATTAGTAAGAAACCCAGTTTGATTTGACTGTATTGTTGCTGGCAAGAAACTGAAAGAACATATTTCGAAGAAACATTGTTTATGTATTTTTCATGACTTTTTTAGATCAAAATCTCGATTGGACAAGGGCTCGAACTCTGTACATCTTGAATTCCAGTTACGTATGATAGTTCTATTCACGACGATACATAATACGATATAAAAAAAGAAATAACATAAATTATTCTCGAAATAAATGAATTATGTTCGAATGTACTTCCTGTTGCCTGTGTTTGATAACTGACATTCCAAGAAGCAAGTTCTTTCTCACAACGAAAGTAATACGTTAATAAGATGAACAGGCTAATACATGTGGAAATTATTTAGGAAATTCTGTTTGCTAACTGAATTTTGTTTGCAATCACTTGGGAAAATATTGTAAAATAACATAGGAGTATTTTTGTTAAATGTTTGATTATAATTATTATTATTAGTATGAAAGTAAGGAACAAACCGAGCTTGGTGGGTGAGCGGTAACGTTCTGGCCTCGCATTCGGGAGGACGCGGGTTTGAATGCCGGTCCGGGCATCCTGATTTGGGTTTTCTATGGTTTCGCCAAATCACTCCAGGTGAATGCCGGAATGATTCCTTCAAAAGACCATGGTCGAATTTCTTCCCGTTCCCAGTATTCAGTCTCTAATCACGTCGAGGTCGACAAGGCGTAAAGCCATAAGCAACAAAAAAAGGTATTACTTCCCTGATCTCTTATTTCCACATCTTCTCTTGGTAATTTTGTTTTAAAAAGTTCTAAAATTTTGTGCAAATTGGCATTACAAGAGAAAAATTAAGAAAAATTTCAGTAAGAATAATAAATTTTGGAGATGCAGTTAAATTATTTTTCTGTTAGTGGGATCAAAGTGTTTTGCAACCGTATTTTGTAGAATATGGTTTACTTGAAAGGGGTGTAGCATATGAATAACTGTATTTATCTCAGTGAATACATTACAATGGTTCAAGTGAACCTACTGTACATTGGGTTTAATCAAATGTTGTTATGAGGTCATATTGTATCTTAGACACAACGCTGGTTAACCATCATCGGCTACGCGATGATGCCCGAGGACATTTTACTTGTATTCTTTGTCCGTACATTTCGCTGGTATTGCAAACTAAGAATTATGTTTACTTATTTAAATTTTGGTAATTGTTTTATATGTTTGAACTTTAAAATAAAGTTCCAAGCCTTTCATAAATAAAGTGACGATTATCTTTTAAATATAAGTGTTCCTGTTTCGTATATTACGGCAACGATTAAATGCAAAAATTCATGCAAGGTGATTTTTTTTCTCTTCGTTTTCTGTAAAAGTGATTAATCTTTTGATAGGTGATCTCCTTTAGAAAAATTATACATTGCTTAGAAACTATTCCAGAACAACAGAAATTTCTATCATTTTTGTCAGGTGTTAAAACTGTATATATATATATATATATATATATATATATATATATATATATATATATATATATATATATGACACTCGGATTAATGGAGCATACAGCCAACACACGACAAGTGAATATATTGTTTACGACTACTATATTCGGACTGCACATTATAGGTGACTCATAACAAACACAACTCCTATTTGCCCCTCACAAAATTCCATTCTACAACCGTTGCAATGCGAAAGCTTTGCGTTAGAGACTATACTGCAAAGATGTGCTTAATTTCTTATGAGCCGGCGAAACTAACGCTAAAGGGAACCTGTCCTCTGTGAAAGGATGCGAACGATTGTTTACTAAGCCAAATTTTTAACAAGTGATTGACTGGAACTTGAGAAAATGTTAGTGGTAAATGGTGGAACCGCAGTGTTGGGTCTAGAAACACGGGCCTTCGAATACAAGTGGAGAAAGATCGTGGATCAGTGATGAATTCTGTCCGGGTGGGAGTGTTCGCCATGACAGCCCGGGGGTTAGATGTGTGTCTGCAAACAGAGGAACAAGTAGTTGAGGCCGTGGGAGATATTCTGCAGTGATTGTCTCGCTGCTTCGGCTAATACGACGGAGCCCCGCGGCGAAAGAAAACACAACGGTATCTCTTTGTTACAGCAGGTACAACGGGCATTCTTATCTAAGTCTTCAGGGCGCTATTACAGTCCTTCACTGCACTTGCTGTGGTTAAAAGCAGTCTGGGTAGGGGCTGTCCATTAATAACGTGGGCTCAAAAAAAAGGTAAGGTGGGGGTTCCGGCGATATCTCACAAAATTTCACCAAATTTCATCAAGGGGAGAAGGTTCGACGTAAAAAGTCACGTCAAATTTTTATTTCAGATTGTCGCCCTTGAACCAGTAGAACTAAAAAAAAGTCTCCAGAATCACGAAGTCGATCTCAGGTTAGGAAGGAGGTCCCCACCAGATTTCACCAAACATCACCACAAGACGAAGGGTCTAGATTTACGAAGAAAACACCTCACGTAATTAATTGAAGCCCCCATACTACAGTGATATGAAAAACTATTCTCCGATGTTACTTTATTCTATAGTTTATTTTAGCTACAATTTCACACAATGTTTTAAGAAATTATTTCTCCAGACTGTTAGTCGCCGAATGTTCCAGCGTCTAGCCTTTCGTAGTTTAGCACCAACATCGTTAAACATTTTCAATGCTGGAAAATATTCAATCTATCCTCTTACGTATATTGTAATGTGTACAATAATTCCCGTTTGTTACATTCTTCTTCCTAGCACATGTATTATTGAATCGGCACAAAAGATCTGAGAACGATTACTGCCTAGTATTGCCATTTTGCCAATGAACTGTTAGGAATTAATATTAAAAAGCCACTGATGAAGAGGCTGGGCTAGTTAATTTGAAGTTGTTACGAACATATAGCGTGTGTCACTTTAGTAGTATCGTGATTCCGATTACGTTCACTGTATACCAGACTCAATAGTCTGAAACCGAGCGTGGTGGTGTAACGGTTAGCGTTCTCGCCTCGCATTCGGGAGGATGCCGGTTCGAATCCCCGTCCGGCATCCAGATTTGGGTTTTCCATTGTTTCGCAAATCACTCCAGGCAAATGCCGGGATGCTTCCTTTAAAAGGCCATGGCCGAATTCCTTCCCATTCCATGCCCCCCCCCCCCCCATCCTTTCCCGTCTCTAAAGACCTCGCTGTTAAGAGACGTTAAGCAGTTAAAAAAAAAGAAAAATATAAATGAATGTAATTTTTCTCGGCGTTGTTTGTAAACAACACGCTCAAGGCTGACTTCAAGGCAGACTTCAAGACCTGCAACTGCACCTGAAGATGGCGACGGAGACTAAAGTCGCCGAAATATTGTGCATTAATAACAACATTACTCGGTTTGTTTCCCGAGAAACGTTTATAAAAAAAGAAAAATAGTCTGAACATACGCTGCTGATTATTTAGGAAGCATTTTCCGGTAAAAATACATGTTCTATCTTCATTCACAGTGCCTATAATTGTACTTGATATACCTTAATTTTGGCTGCTGCTATGCAAGAAGCAACTTCCTACTCTTCGCTTCGAATTACAGTACAGAAATAATGAGACCGTGAAAACTGAATTTGTGCACAACTGAAATTTTTTGCTGTATCTTCATTCCAAAAGATGCATAAACAAGGAGAGACCGCAAATTGTAAAATCAGATTCAATTCATACTGTGTGTAATAAAAGCTCATGGCCAGAGGTGTATTGTGGCAAAGCAGTAACAAGTGCATCTTCGCCGTTGTCGAGAAAATCTGCATTGAAATATTCCATTGCGTTCAAATACTATCTACATTACGAACGTCACCGGTTCGAAACTTGCTGCGGACAAAATTTACGTTTATTTATTGAGATATGTTTACGGATGATTCCCGGCAATCAGTTTCAGCAATTATAAAGATAATAAGTGTTTTAGATGTTTTTGCTGTGGAAAAAATAGTGGCGTCTCATTTCGACCCTCCCATTCCCTGGTGCGACAATGAACATCTGTCCTTCAACTGTAACGGTCAAGTAACGATATTTGTATTTCATACCTGCAGAAGAAATTATTTATATTTTTTTAAATATAACTATGTTCTCGAACAACATAGTGTGGTATTAATCTTACTTACTTCTTAATTCATATTATAAATAAGTGTTCTTCTTTGACCTAATGTGATCTTTGGCCCCTTTCTGTTCAATTCACAAAATGAATCTCTGGCTTTGATATAATCTATGGTGTCGATCTTTTCAAATAAATCAGTGTACTTCTTTGAAGTAGTGTGATCTTTGGAGACTTTCTATCCAGTTCAGTTTAATGTAGTGTTATCTATGGTGTCCATCTTTTCAAGCTACAAATGAGAATTCTTCTTTAACGTAATGTGATCTTTGGCGTCTTTCTATTCAGTTCACAAAAGGAATGTACGTTTTCAATTTGGTGTAATCTATGATGCCCATCTTTTCAAATTACGAAATGAGAGTCTTCTCTCATGTATTGTGATCATTTTCTTTTGTTCAGGTCACGAAAGGAGTATTTATCTTTCATTTAGTGGGATTTATGACACCTATCTTTTCAGTTAATCATTTATTGCTCCCTCCACCGTTACTTAGAAGCATAACACATACTGCAGATTTCCGGTTAGACCATAAACTTTAGAACTGTGAAAATCCCATCGAAATCCGTTCTGTAGCTCTTTCGAGGATAAAGAAAACAATGGCAAGGGCCCCTTACAGATTTATCTAAGTAGTGAAAGGTTGCTCGCTGTCAATATTATCAAGCAATGTTCCACGCAGAAGTGTCTGCTATGGGAATAGTTATACCGAAGTACACCGCAAAAATTAATTGCGAGATCATGCCGTCTCGGCTACTTGCTAATACAGGGCTGCCACCTTCACGCGGTGGTTCTCTCCTCCGTGAACAGCGTGTACCAAATTCGGCGTTGTAATACAGAGCCACCCGGATGCGTAGAACCTGTAATTCCTTTTTTTTATTTGTGTGTGTTTAACGGGATCTGGGGGTCAGGCGATCCACTAAGAAGAGGAACTCACGATTCAGCTTGATGCTAACACAGCTACGCGGAAAATTGAGACGTTCGCCAAACACTGTGCTATTCGATTCGAGCGATCCGTTACTGCAGATAATAGACAGGTTTAATAAAAATGCCAGTGATTAAGTTCTCTTACTTGGTAGTTTAACGAAAAGATCTTATGCAATGATTTCTCACTTATCTGTATTACAATTTATTTTAAACATTAAACAAGAAATGAAGGATCAGCTACGGCAGCCATAACTATGTTGATGTGTTTGACTGTATTGCAGGTAACCTTGCTAGTTTTAGCTGCAGCAATGGATTATTAATTATAATATTTAAGTTTTAAATCACTCTTTGTGAAATATAGATATATATGTCTGATTGTCGAATTGTAATAAGCGTGTCAAAAATTTGGAACCTACGCTTAAGAGTTCTCTAAGGTTTTACGAAATGCTGCGATATGATTGGCTCACCACTCGGCAGTCTTCTAGAACATTTAATGCAGAATGGAAACAAGCTTGGGGCAAAACTTCGTCAATGGCCTTTTGAAGAAACCATCTCAGCATTCGTCTGAAGAGACTTCGAGGAAACTTTGGAAAAAAAACGAAATCTGGATTGTCGGATGTGGATTTGAACCAGCGTCCTTCCGAATTCCTGGCTCGAGAATAGCCGTTCTCTCACCAGGTAGAAGTTTGGAAAATGTTTAGTATACAGCGATTCCTTCCTTGCACCGAGCATGGTGGGTGAGCGGAAACACTTTGGACTCGAATTTGGGAGGACAGGGGTTTGAATCCTCCTCCAGCCACCCAGATTTGGGATTTCCATGCCGGGATAGTTCCTTTAAAAGGCCATGACAGAATTCTTTTCTGTTCCTTGCTCACAATCCTTTTCCGCCTCTAATGACCTCGACGTCGACGAGGCGTAAAGCCATAAGCACAACAAAAAGCTTTCCTTGAATTGCCTTTTAGTGGATAAGATCGATTAAGCTGGACTGTGTCATTCACTCAAGTCAGCATCGCAGAGTATCGAGTTATATCAAGGAAATTACCGACAGGTAATAATCCAATAAAAAAAGAAGGGATAATGACTTCTTTACAGTTAGAGTGTCTCCAATGACCACGGCATTTTGTTCGGCCGTACACGGCAGGAAAGAAAACTTGAGGCTTTATGAAGGAATCATCCTGCTATTTGGATGGCGTGTTTACGGAAAATCACTGAAAATCGGAGAACCGGATATTAGCACAGGGAATCGAAGCTGTATCCTATACAAAGCCAGGGCTGAGCATTAACCGTTACAGTAGAACCTCGGTAAGTCGATCTTCGATAAATCGAAAACCTCTACAACTCGAAAGAAACCTTTTCTTCAGATCCCAAAACCTCCATTATTCGAAATCTGAGACCTCGATAATTCGAAATAATCAGCGTTTCCTTACAAGGTATTTCACTGCATATTTCCCCTCTATAACTCGAAAACAACATGTTTGACACCTGTATCTCGAACGTATCACTGTTTGATTCTACTACCTCTACAATTAGATGATTTTAAGTTAATAACCTCTATATCTCGATGAAAAAAATAAGTGAGGTTCTGACTTTAAGAATATTACCGGCAATACTTTCTTAGAAATAATTGACAAGAAAATCGCCAAAGAAAAATTCTATTATGTGAGTGGTTACTCGGCTCGGTTGTCTTCATCAGGTCTATTACTTCAGCCAGCTGTCGAAACGTTGTCTTTATGACGCTATCTAGCTGAACTCGTGTGAAGAGTTCATTTTAAAAATTCTGTTGTTCATTGATAATTGTACTGCTTTTCTGCTCATAATGGAACTCAACAAATGAAAGTTAAAATTCAATATCAGCACGCCAACACATCAAAACTGTATCCAACCGACCAAGACATCATTATAAACTTCAAGTAATTATACCGAAAGTAAGCAGTAAAGAATATGTTGGATAATATGGAAGAAAACTCGAGTTCTACAATCGACGTTATAGCAAGCTATCAGGATGGCTTTCGAAGCGTGGTGAAATGTTTTGGTATCTGACACTGCAATATTTTTTGGGTAACTTTGTGAAGTGCGATGATGAAGTTATTACTGTTGTATCGAGACCTGTTGACGAAATTACGGATTCAGTTGCTCAAAAAGCAGAAATTAATTATGTAGATGACGTAAAACACTCTAGTATTGCACCATACGTTTCGCAGTAAAGAGACAAGAGCAGTATTAAATACGTTAAGGAATTTTATAGAGCAATCCAGAAGAAAAAACATTTTCTACTCTGTATACTATTAACAATGCTATAGATATAAAATGCTCAGATTAAAGTAAAAAAACAAAATAGACTTTTTAAATTTTTTTGTATACTCTATATATGTTACCTTACCTGTAATTTGTTTAATGTTTACGAGTTGCTACAAATTATTAAGTCGAAAATAAACATTACTTCTGTAAAACGAATTTTTATTTATTTTACCTCTGTAACTTAAAATTAGGTAGGATAGAATCTAAACCTCTGCTAGTCGAACATATACGTACCTACAAAAACCTGAGTCAAAACCCTTTGTAAGTAGAATCCTCTATAGCTGGGGTTTTTTAACGTCTCCCTAGAAGTTCGACCTAACGAGGTTCTACTGTATTATCAAGCAAAACAAAAACTTTACCAACTATTGTGAAAGTAATCACAGTCAAATTTAGTGAAAGGCACTAGGTATTTGGTGTTTTTTGATAATTTCTGCAGTTTGTCAGCCAAAGTAATGCTAGCAATATGTTTATCAAGAAAACTCCATTAATTAAACTGTGCAGCACCGTAGATGGTTCCAGCTAATGCGGACTCAGTTGGGTGGTAGATTTGTATCGAATTCTTGGTTGTCATGCGGTCACAGCTAGCGGCAGTTGATGTCGGTTAATGTTTGAGCAGTTCACGAGCGGACTGGTGGAGGACGCTGGTAGCTATGAATATTAAACAGACGTACATACAGGGAGAGGGAAGCTGTCAACAACGGGAGAGGTACACACACTCGTCTTGATAACTGCTCCGTAACAAATAGTCCCTCACTTCCAACTCACCGCGTATCAACATACCGATAACAGGCTAATGGCTCCACCATGTTGCAAGAATAGTGCCAACATGAGTTAGAAGATAAATAGCAACTAATAAGGAATTGAAGAAACTGGACGATGAAAGAATTCATCCATTACATGGGCATTTGTGCCAATTTTGACGTATGGATTGAAAGCATGTGTGATGAAGGAGAGAGACAAAAGTAGGATACAAGCTATGGAAATGAAATTTCAGACTGGTAGGAGTTGCGAAAAGGGACAGAATGACGAATGTGAAAATCGGAAAGATGACCAAGGAGGAACCATTACTTCACAGAATAGAAAAATCCAGGTTACAATGGTTTGGACGGTTGACATGGAGATAAAAGGAGAGAGGCCCAGAGAAATCCCGAGGGACAGATGGGTGAAAGGTGTTGAAAAGTGTGTTTAAGAAAGAGGAGGAAATTGGTTGCCGGTTGAAGAAGAGAGATGGTGGATGGACAAGAAGCATTGGAAAGGCTTTCATTCCAAACAGACCCGGCCAGTAGTCGAAGCTGCTCAAGATACTGATGTGGCATGTGCTTTAACCGTACAGTCAAATAATAAAGTCCAAGAAAAGTTTCATAAGAACATCATAAGAAATTACGGCGACAACTGAGAAAGCCAGGTTGGGGAAGTGTCTGAAGCTTTACCACCTGGCTATGACAAAGGTTGGAGTTCTCTGAATAACCTGAGGTCAGGAGTGGGAAGATCTAAGATTAACCTAGGGCTATGTTGTGACCGATATCATCAAGTGCGACTGTGGAGAAGATCAGTCTGTTCAACACATGCTCCAGTGTTGACTGTGTCCGACCTTCTGCACGGAAGATACACTGGAAGTGGCCAAGTTTTGGTCCAAAATAATTTTATGTTTGTTGCTGTGTAAAAGGGTATGTTTCCTACGAGAATAAATAAGTAAATAAACATACCGGTATACGAGACGCCTTGCAAAATTCTGTTTCTGAGGTCTATCATCTCAGCACCTCAAATAATAATCATGTAAGATTCTATATTTGCAATCTTCTCACGTTTTAAAACTTGTTTAGTGAGAAGATTTTATTTTAAACTCACTATTGACTCTTTTGAAGTTCATCCTAACTGCTCCTTTAGGAGGCGGTGATATATTACAGTTGTGAAATTCAGTGTTGCCAACAAAAGCGGACTGTGTTATCAAAAATCCGCACCCAGCAAAGCGTTAGTGTCACCAAACGTCAAAATAAACCAACAATATGACATGTTAGTTAATCTGTATTTACTGATTATAAAGTAGCCAAGAAGATATCGATATATGTTGCTAGTGAAGACTTCATTTGTTGGAAAATGTGTTCTATAATTCTGAAAGGTCGTTGGTATTGATTAACACTTTTGATCATATATGTATGTCTACATATGGAAACAAATCATGGTGCAACATATTCATACAATATTTGTTTAATGTTCCACTAATGAATTTTAGCTATCATGACTGCATGAAATCATTTAGTAATTCGCAAGGAATTATTTTGAGAAAGTGTGTAAGCAAAAATTTTGAGGGGCCCATCCCGTAATTCATTTCGCGTCATTGAAAATACCAATTCAGATTTTTTTTTTTTTTTTTTTTAACAGATCCGTTTAAGTAAACGAAGAGGAAAATTTCAAGATGCCTAGCCCAAGGAATTTTTTGTTAGAATCGACCAACTTAGCGATGCTAGGTTGCATACCCATTAGGAACCCTCTCGTAACCGCATTTTGTTTAGTGCTATAATTTGTAAATATCCGAACAGAAACAAAATGTCGAAGTTCCTTCTAAATCAACGATCATAGTTTTGACAGTAACTGATTTGGCAAAACAGTAAAGATCTTTTTATGTTTTCTCGGAAAGAATTTAGAATCGGAGTCTCTAGGACACTAATTAGTGAGATCAATTATTGAGTCTATTATTGAACAAGTCGCAAAATTTTATTGCAGCCGTTAGATGGAACTTTCATACACAACATTTCTCCCACAGTAGACAAAAGTAAGGAAAATTTGAACAACTTTATAATAAAGCCACAAAATCTATAGCTTTCGTTACTGTATCTAAAGAGTATGATAAAAAAAATAGGTAAAATTTGCAGAAAATTAGTTACAGAAGAATATGGCAACAAGTCACTTGGTCAAACTTATTTTCAAATAAAAAGTAAATATCTCTTTAAAAATATATGTTTTTATATTCTCTACTAGTAAATGATTAATATTTTAAAGCGTGTTCCGAAGAAAATACAATCGGAATAAAACTCCATCATTTATGAGAATACTTCAAAACAAACGACTTCTGCAACAGCGGGGTCCTAAAGTGTTATTTCAAAACTGCGTCTCTCAGAGGTTAAAGTTTACTAAGAGACGGTAAATAAGAGAAACCAATCTGCATTCTGCAGATAGCATCGGAGAGCGTTATCAACCAGCTGCTCGTTCCCACGCCAAAACATGTCTCCAAATGTCCGTAGAAATCAAAATGTAATTGCTTTGAAACGATCAAGCAGAGGGAGCACGGTGGAGGACAGTTTTGTCTGTGGCACGCGATGTTTTGGGGTCAACTAGATTCTCACAAAGATCTAAAGATTACGGCAGGAACCCATAAAAATATCAACCATTTAATCTTCAAAGTTCTGCCACTCTTTTAGAAAAGTCAGTGACGGATAAAACATTAATATTCATACTTGTTTTCCTGTCCTCTGTCTCTTGACTGATCTGATAAAATTCTCAATATCTTTCTCTGAAAGCTTGTCGCTTTTTAATAAAATCCGGCTGCAAACCCGAGAAGATTTGTTGTCATTTATTCGCCGGGAAAGTCTGCATTCACATATAAATTAAACAATGATTCATTTTTTAAAACGTGTCTTACAGATCTCTTATTTTAATCATAAAATATTGAGTGGCTTGATAATATTAATTACTTACGACGTAAATTATTATTTACAATAAGTGTTAATACTCGCAAAGAAGATCAAATATTTATATAACTACGCGAAAGAAAATTAAATAATACGGATTTTTTTAAAAATAAAGGCAGCAGTAAATAACATCAGAAATTTGACGGTAAAGAATGGACAGGCAGGACTCTGGATTTTTAATTTTTAATAATGCATAGGAAATATTTAACAACACGAAACATTAAGGCCAATGACTGAAGAATTAAAAAAGAAGAATTGAAAAAAACATATGTGCTGGACGAGAATATATGTAAAAGAAGAAATAAATATTGGACTGAAAACAAAGTCATAATAAAGAAGGAGATACATCAAAAGCAACGATTTGATTGTTTATGAGTATCTTTTTCTTTGTTATAGAAAAGAAACAAAAATTTAAGGAATTTTACCATAGCTCCAAGTTTATGCAAATTTATTAGTGTCTTACATTTCAAACAAGATTTTCTGCCTTTAATGAGATGAAATTTTATTTTAGTAGGGTGAAGAAAAAGTTGTTATTAATTCATTTTTCACGTAAATGCCACTTGTTTTAATGGAACAGAACACGGAACAGCGAATATCAAAACAGTTACTAAAAATGATATTTGAACGCGAATAAATATCACAGAACTGCAGACAAAAAGCTCACAGTTTCGCAATATTAAAAAAGTGCTTGGCACAAATGCGCATAAAACTTAATTACAGCCCGATGTAATAAACTAACTTTTATGTAGCGTCTCCGTATTTTATGAATTAATATAATATTTTAGGAAAATATTTGGAGCGAACGGAGAGCTAAAAAAAATCGCCGGCTATTGTTGAACGCTCGCGTGCACATGTTTGCCAAAGACTCCTCTAATACAGCGATAAAAATATCAGCAGTCATAACTCAAAGCTACTCGCACGGGAACAAAAAGAGAAACGAAAAAAAGGGTCCACAGAGGGGAAGCTTGGGGGGAAAAAAGAGCGAGAATCGTACCGTCACATACGCGCGCACACGCACACATACGCAGACTCATGCACACAAATACGCGCGCAAAAAGAGACATAAAGCCCGCCTTTCTGACTGCGAAAAATAGAGCGACAACACGGGTGCCAACATTGTGCCATAAAGATTGTATCTGCGGACCCCGGGCGCACGGCCCGCCCGCTCCGATAGCAGTTGGCAGCACTGCAAACATAACACTGAGAGCAGCCGAACTCCCCCCCCCTCCCCCCTCTCTTTACCACTCCTTTCACCCTCTGTCGCAGCGGGGGATGTCGCCGCTATGAAGTTGTCTGCCTGCTTTATAGGTCTTGCGCGTGACCCCAGGCAGGTGTTTTCCATGACACACACACGAACGATCGCGTGCGTGCCTTCGGTATATTTCGGATTGTTCCGGAGACATCATCCACCTATCTCGTAAATTGGCTGCACTGCCAACTGATCGAAAGCAATGTAGCTTGTAGCTATAAATTGGAGGCAAGTCATCTTTTCAGGCAAATAATCTTTTTCTCTGATTGAATTGAAAACTTGATGCATCAACTAATATATTTTTTTTATTTGGGCATTACGTCAATTTTTGAAAAGAAGTTCCAGTCGATCACTATGTAAAGTTAGTAATAATTTCTTAAGAGTTATTTTTTTTAACTGAAACGTCTTTAACATCTTCAGATCAAATGTTGAGGGATAATTCCGTTGCATTTCGGCAACATTTGAATCTACACCTTATACAGGTTCTTCTCTAAATATATGAACTTAGAACAGATCAATTAAAGCGGCAGATTGAATAAAGTTATCGTACATGGTAATAACACATAAATACAACATGTGAAAAAGATTAAGTGGTGGTAAACATAGATAAAGATAGAAAATTGTTAGACATATATATTTCTGAGAAAAAAAAATAGTGCACTATGTGAAAGTGTTGTTGATGATAAACTAACTTCGACAGCTGTCATTGGTTTAAATGTTAGCCATTCTACCAACGATTATATAACCAAACTCAGTATTTTGTATAAATGGCTGCCAGATTGATTCAAGTAATTGATATGTGCTGAGCTCTTTTCAAACCAAATTAGGTTTCATTTCCAGTTGCCATGTAATATCAAACCCTTATTTTCCTTTTTCTGTAAATATATGGATATTGTAGTTAAAAAAAAAAAAAAAAAAAAAAACAGAAAATTCTGCTTCATTACTGGACGTTGTCCCCCATTTTTTATTTTTCTTCTATTTGTTTCCTGACGTAACAAATGACGATTTCTGTAACCTGCATTACCCTCATGAAGTTTCATACTACTGATATGCTTATCATTTAATGTCAAAAATACAGGTTATTAATGAAAGTAACTTAATTTGTACTTTTTTGTGTTTAGAATTATTTATTTTAAAATCCATACTATAAAAAGATAGATTCAAAACATTTCAATGAAACTATTCTAGAGCTTTAAAATAATCTTTTTTTATTATAATTATTATTAATTAACACTAATTTTCCCTCCGTGATTTAGTTGAACCTAAAATTTTCCCATTCCCTTGCGCCTAGTATCAATTACTCGTTTTTGATCATCGTAATAAATCTCCTTCCATGCTTGGAATTTTTTTTCCTCAAATAAACTGATATCTTCTGTCCAAATGTTTCCGTCATCTGTCAAATATTAATGGCTACAGAGTACAACTACACCGAAGAGCGACAAATTATTTTTTTAAAAAAGTCCTGCAGAATGATACAACCGTACCTCATAACACCAATATAAGCCTTATACATTACCAGCACTCCCTTCATTCGCCTCCTGTCTTCCAAAGGCGCCTAACCAAGTTACTTTCACATATCAGTTTGTGATGCCGTCCTGCCGTAATTTCCATAAATAAATCTAGCTGCCTTCCAATGTAACCCCTCCAAACTATGTCTTCATCCGATATCCACCGCGGCCTAATAGCCATCGTGTTACATTTCGTGATAAAAAAAACATTGAAGCCTGAATGTACTTTGAAAGTTAACGTAATTTTCTGACATTTCTTGCCGGTCTTGTTGCTGGAAGGTATTGAGACATCCGAGAGATGATAAATTTCTGTAAGGCGCTTATGTAAGATACAAACTTAATGCTGTAACGAGATATATTATTCTTCTCAGGCAAAACGGATACTTTCTGAGATGTTTCATTACGTGAGTTTGTTTGGGTGTTTTAATTATGTTTATATGATAGTCGTTCCATTGTAGACGATGTTTTATAAAATACTTTCACAAGATTCGATTTCATATCTAATGTATTTATGGTCTAATTGCAGTTAAGTTAAATGATTTTAAAGTTTTTTGTTTTATTAAATTCATAATTCCAATTACGGTAAGTTTTCCATTCCTGTGATAGCAATTTTGGACGGCAATAAAAAACAAATAACATATTTCCAAAAGTTCCAAAAACAATTTTAGTTAAATATCAAATGTTTCTCCCCAGTGAATAACGAAAGCAAAGGGTGTTGAAAACGTTAGTTAATTAACTTCCGAATTTAGAAAAACAATAATTAAAGTAATTAATAATCTTGGTAATTTATTAATTCATATATACCACCAAGAATTTTAATGTTACATCCGAATTCCATATTTAACATTCTTTTAGTATGTTCTAAATAGCTGTGATTACCCGCGGGACAGAAATTGTTAGAGAAGAAATATGATTTAAGTTTTCCAGTTAATATGAAGTAATATTCAAAGAATTGTTTATTGATGATTTAAATAAGAAATACATGTCTCTAAAGTTTCCATTTGCAAGTTCTTGTAATAAAAAATAACTTTGATATACAGCTTAACTTCAGTAAAGTAATAAATAACGATTATTACCAAAATTATTATTTCATGTGTTCATATAATTGAATTTGTTATTGATCTGGGTAACAAAGATTGAAAAATGTGAAGTAAGAATGATGATTATTAATTTCTTAGAAATTTTTAAAAATTTAAAAAATCATTTTTCTCTAATCTGCCTAAACGTAAACTTAAAACATAGGTTTCATTACAATAATACAAAATTTATAGGACAGTAAAATAAAAATTATTAAATGAGGGTAATAATGTCGAAAGATGTTATGGAAAGATAGGATAACATCTGCCAAATAACGAACCTTGCTTGTTGACAGAAAAAGGTTTCATTAATAAGAGCCAATTATAAATGTCACAACGAACGCCGTTCAACAAAACGATATTTACATGATAGCATCATTTATTTGGCTACTAGACGCCTGTGGAAATGCCCGCGTAATGATCCAATTAACATTTAACAAATAATTTCCACACAATTTTCAGCGAGGACGAAAATATACTCTCAGTGCCGCTCGGTGGCTATTACGCGAATTAATTGTCCAGACGGCCGCCATGACGTGTGTGTTTTGTTTTCATCGGTCATCACAAAATAAGAACTACGGGGAAAATATTGAACGATTGGCTGGATGCTGAAATGCAGCAACATGCTAAATGGATACGCCCCTCGGAATTAAAACGGGTTTGAAGAAAATTGGAGAAATTACTCCCTGAACGGGTGTAATGACAGACTTTGGCGGTTAACAAGGCTGGCTTCTGGCTCATTAAACGTGATCGCTGGCAAAGAACATGGCGTCGAAGATGGTTGCGACAGATCTATGCAATCTGGACCGAAAAGGAAAAAAGGGAGGGGGGAGGTGAGGGTTTCAGACGTGGCCGTAGACGGTGTAATCATTACAACCCCTACTTATGCCATAATTAACTACTAATAAATGCAATCAAAAATATAAGGAAATGTGCAGGACGTTTTTCATACTTTGTAAGCAAAAGAAATAATTTTCGTAAAGCTAACAAGGTTTGTAGTGGGATAATAACAATACTTAAACTCAGAAATTCGTAAATGATCTGTTACAATCTTCACTATCCAAAATAAAGGTAAAAACTGTTATTGCATTATTAAAACTGCAGTCAGCAATAGTTTTAGATTTATTTATTGTATTTATATGTCATCTTACTAGTCCAATACATAATCAATTGCATACAAGTAATTTATTTAAAACTTCAATTATATTCGTTACTGAAAACTTAAGTGCTCAAAAATAAGTCCAATAAATTCCTTTAGAAATGCTATGACAGTGTAGTCATTAAAGTCATAATTAATAACTAATAAAAGGCAATTAAAAATAAAAGGGATTTTACAGGGAGTTTTAGGTAGTGTGTAAGCGAAAGAAATAAAATTGCGTAGTAATAACAAGGTTTGTAGTATTAATAATACACTAGCTCAGAAATTCGTAAAAAATCTTTTTTGCACCCTTCATTATCCAAGAATCCGGATGACATGCCAGTCAGTTACTGCGTTTTTAAATCTATAGTCTGAGAATGTTAGGTTAGATTTATTTCTGAGGTTTATATGTCATTTTATTAGTCCAACACAGTAATCAGTTAAACATATACAATTTATACATAACTTCAATTACATATGATTGTGCTCAAAATTAAGTTCAAGGCATTTCTTTTGAAGCCCATGTCATCTATAAATTCAAATACGGCGTTAATATTTAGTTTTAGTTTGAAATAATAGTGTAAAAAACTGGAAACGTAATATAACGGCACTCATACTCAAAACCTCATGAAATTTTATTTTAAGATTTGTGTATCGCTAGCTGGGAGTTGATAAATTATGATTTTGTATAGTTTTCGGGTAATTTATTTTGGATTTGTGTAAGTGAACATTGTTTTATGGAAAGAAACTATATGGAATGATATGTAATATGTTCAATGCCAGTATTATGTATGAAATATTAGTTAAAAGTTTGTAATTGTAAGTACTGATGTGAGCTATGATATTTGCAGAACAATTTGCGACGTTTTGGACTGATTTATGTTCATAATTTTGCTTGTAATTACCTCTAAATATCTGTAATTTTCATTTCCGCGTGTTTCATGATGATTGAGAATGATATTTTTTTTATTAATTCTGATTTTTAATTGTTTGAGTATTGTTAGAATTCAAGAAACATCGGTCAGTCTTTCACTGTATTATTAAGGAAATTTCTGTAGTGACTATACAAGTCTAAAGCGAAAGGCAGAGACGAAGTTTAAAGTTAGTTGTCAATCAGTATTTCCAGGAAGTGTGTGAGTTTAATCGCTGGAAAATTTGTTTATGGTTGTACTTAGTATCTTTGGATTGAACCGACGCCTCTTTGTACAACGTTATTAAGAAGAGTACGAGGGAATAACAAAGTGAAAATTGATTCTTCGGACCAGTTATTTCAGGGAATCAAATACCTGACAACAGCCCAGAGAAAGCAAAAATAATTAGAAACACTTACGGTTCTCTTTCAATAAAGAAAAGAAAGTTCAATGTATAAACAAGTTAAAAAGAATTTTTACCCACTTCCACAAGAGTAAAAATGGTAACCAGTGAATGCAAGGAGTAAATAAACCTATAACAGAGAACCATATAATCATACTATATATTTATTATTTATCAAAGGTGTTTTTTATCGATACGCCATATCTCCCTTAATACTTCATCATAATTAACAATTAAGACATAATTTGGAAGATTACATTCCCCGCTTTATGAGAAAAATAAACAAATAGTTTAAAATTAATGCTTTAATTTGCAAATTTCTATTTTAAAAACTTTTTCGCAAGCAATCTAGAAGGCTTCACCTGTTGACAATCTGTTCAACTAACATGCACGACAGCTGTCGGTTAGAGTTGTTTACATTGTTTAAAGTAAGTAACCGGATACATTTATTGATAGTTTAACTAACATGTATGGCAGCTGTTAGTCAGAGTAGTTTAGATTCTACACGCAAATGTAATCTATTACGAAAATAAATCGAATTAAATCAACGTATTATAAATTCATGTCATAAATCGTTATAAGCATTGCCAATATATTTTAAACGTATGACAAACTGAATTATATCTAATTATATACTGAATTACTGCTTCTAACCGCAATAACATTGATCTTCATCACCAGAAAATGTAAAACAAGCATTTTATTGATTATTTATCTCGTATTATACCAATTAGTGTTTATTATATTAATCTTTTTATTTAAATACTTGCATTTACTTATTTGCACATTATTATATTAGCATTCGGTGATCGATCACGATTCTGTGCGAAATATTCACGCGGTTCAGCTAGTAATCTGAAGTGAAATCCATAGTTCAGTGAAAGAATATTCCCTTGATCTATCTAAAAGATGTTGGTACCCAGCAACTATAATTTTTTCCCCAGTATCGTTCATTCCCTGCATTTAAACAGTAACTACTGAAAGTTCTTCTAATACAAGGTTGCTAAGGTTTCAGCAATACAAACAGAAGTTTTTGATTCCAGTATTGTCTTGCTTTAAATCTAACGGCCATTCTTCTTCTTCGCTTTTTGCCATCTAAGGTCCACGAAAAGTAATCATGCGTATTCGTCTCAATGATGCTTCTTTTCTTTATTTCAAATAGTTCTTCATCCTCTCACTTTGCTGTTTTATCCTTTTTTGGTCCAGATGTTATTTCCTCTCCTCTCCACCATCGCCTGAAAATCCATGAAATTTTGTATCAATCTTCTGAAAGATGCTATTTCTTGTACCATATCTTGTTTTATTCTGATCTCTGTCATATCTTTCTTCACTCCTTCAATCCGCTGGTTGCATGTCTTACTTTTGTAAACGTGGTTGAAAATTATTTTTGTAACTCTGTCATCATCCATTCTCATTCTGTGACCAAAAAAATCTGATTCTCTCTTTCTATTCATCTCTGACATCCATTCGTTTTCTTTTTACTTGTACAGAATAATTCCTCCGGTGCCTAAACACTCCTTTTTCAGTTTTCAACGTTAATTACCGTTCTATATTTTAAATCAGAAAAAGATACAAAATAATCCTGTTAATTTATCTCGATGCTTCTTTCCTTGACTTCCAATAGTTCTTTATCCCTTCACTTTGCTGTTTCCTCCATTCTTGGGACCCGATATTATTACATTTCCTCTTCTTCTTCTCCTGGATATCCTTGAAATTTTGTATCAATCTTCTGACAGTTGCTCTCTTTTGTATTATATTTTCTGTTATTCCGATTTCTATCGTTTCTTTCTTTACTCCTCCGATCCGCAGGTTGCTATTCTTACTCTTATTCTTTTTGTTAGTCTGCCGTTATCCATTCTCATTATATGATCAAAAACTTTGTTTCTCCTCTTTCGGTTCATTTTATTTCTCTGTAATTATCCTTTTGCTTCCGGTGCCTAACTTATCCTTTTTTAATTTTCCAATGGTAATGGCCATTCTAACTGTTACATCAGAAAAAAATGGATCAACCCTTCATCGAAGAAGATTATAACTTCAGAGGTTGTTAATTTTAACGAACACGTTTGCAGTTTATTACCCACTACTCAAGTAGGATCACTGCTGTATCGATTCGCAAGTAACAGCGAAGAGTTCGGCAAATGAGGATGCTAAGTATGACTAAGCGTGGGTCACGAAGTGTGCCCAAGTGTTCGCTGCGGAGAGTAGAAAACTACGCTCGGCGTAGCCAACCGATTAATGCCGGCGGCCGAGGTGGAGAGAAGTTTGAGTCAATTAAGTTGCCTGCCTGCCCGCCAGCCCGCCTTCCCGCACGCAATCAGAAGATGATAATTTATTTTTTTATTTTATTTTTTTCTCCTCCTTTCCTCCAGCGAGATTTATGCCTGCGGTAGGAGGGGCGGTTAAATTCGGTAGGCTGGCTCGATGAAGAATTCTAACCGACAGGCTTCGCCTTGCACGGAACCTAATTACCCGGGACGGGAATAGAACCTCGAGACAAGCATCAGCTAATCGCGGTGCTCTTCGGCGGTATGCACGGCGAAAGGCCCAACTGCGGCACAATCATCTGGATGACGGATTGACTAGCCAACTCTGATGGGACGATTTCTATCCTCAGGCGAAATGGCAACCTGCACGGGGACAAAGATAAAACAGACAGGGCCTGGCTTCGGGAACGGACAGTTTCAACCAAGTATCAAACCACTACCATACACCTTATTTATCTGTATACCGGTACTTAAAAGGAAAATTGTTTTGTATTTTTAATTGAATTGATAACGAGCGACACAAAAGAAACGACGGCGATAGAAACCAGAATACATAAAATGGAAAGGACATTTCATATGACAAAGAACGTATATAACAAAAAATCTTTCTTCTGGAACACAAAACTAAGGCACTATCAAGCAGTGTTTATACCAGCAATATTGTATTCGGTAGAAAAAACTTAAACTAACAATATATGGTGATCTTGAAAAACTGGAAAGAGTAGAAAGAAGAATTCTGAGAAAAATACCGAGATTTAAACGCAATAGTAATGCTGAATAAAAATTAAGACCAAACCAAGAACTATATTTGGAAACAGAAAAATTAACAGTTATAATCAGGAAAATAAGACGGAAATTTTACAGGCACATGTACAGAATGGATTGTAATAGAATAACGAAACAGATCTTCACCTTATTATACAGATAAAAATCCAAACCCACATAGTTCACTGAAAGTGAAAAAAGCATGAAAAACGCTGGAGTGAAAACAGATATAATAGACAACAGAATACAGGTTTTCAGGAAAGATGGAAATACATAAAGGGGAGAAAATGGACCCAGGAAGAAAAGGAAGAAAACTCTCCAAGACTGAAGCAAAGAAAATTAAATACAAAGAAACATAGCCAAAGTTGATTTATCGTACCCTCCAAGAAGAAGAAGAGAAGGCAAAGTTCGTATTTGTGTCTGATATAGACAAATAAAATACTGGATCTATTTACGCGCTACTATTTTCAAAATGGCTATAGGTGCAAATTAATTTCATAAAATAGCCCATTAAATAAGAGGAATACTATTTTTAAGACCTAAGATTTTCAGGCCGTTGTAAATAAATAAAATCTTCTCGGGCTTCCAGCCGCGTAAGAAAACCACACTTGTGGGACGTTTCGAAGCGCGTCTATCTCATCCCTCATTTTAAACCATAGATGTCACTGAATAACTGTTTGTTTACCTGCTGCCGCGGTGGACGTCAGATGCCAACCCAGCGCGATGACGTCATCCACTCTTCTCCTCATTACAGAGGGGAAGCTGTTTCAGCATTTTGACAGCAGGGTTCCAGGCCCCACTTTGTAGATAACCAGTTTCCCTGTTAACTAAAGAATTAGTTGATCTTATTTCTACAGCTTCTATTGTAATGCTGTACCAAAAATCTTTGACGAAGCAAAAATTTTTTTTTTTTTTAACGCGTAATTTTTTTTAAATACCATTTCAACTGGCGTCAGAGATTTTTGGGAGAGCATAATATCAGAGGCTGCAGAAATCAGAATAACTGATCTTTAGGTAACAGGGATACTGGTTATCAACTCAGTACAGGTATCAAAATGCTGAAACAGCTTCGCCTCGGTAATGAGCAGAAGAGTAGATGACGTCATCGCGTTGGGTTTTCTTATTACGTCCACCGTTTCCGTAGCAGCTTTTCGCCAAACAGTCATTTTCAGTTATTATATCTATGATTTAAAATTAGGGCTGAGATCCTACGTTCTACAAATGTGGCTTTTTTACGATGCTGGAAGTCGGAGAACAGTTTATTTAATATAATTTGTGTTTGACAAATCGTATTTCATATTGAAACTATTTCTTTTTGTTGTCTACCTTGACTGAAGAATACAGAAGTAAGCCAAACCACAATTACTGTACAATATAACAAACAACTTTTCCTATATAGCACAACGCGAAAAAACTATAATTCGAGCACGTGCTAGTAGATTAACAATCAGCTCTCTAATATGACGATTGCATGACAGGACACATGTAAAATTAGAGTTACGATGAATGAATTAATTATCTCAAGCCCATGTGTTAAACAAAATTACTACGATGTCTACTGCCCAAGTAATTGCATTACAAGAGATTATTTACAATTCTTAGTAACTGGATATACTGTTCTGATTACATCAGCTACAGATTAAAGTAAAATATCAATATTTGCTAAACCAACAAAATACAAATAATACATTACATGTTCATGAACTTATCTTTTCAGTACTCATAATGTGGATCCCAGGATTCTCAGGCAAGGGATCGACCAATGTCTCACTTACACCCATCACCAAAACAGCATGGGAGATAATTGTTAAGAGTTTATAGGTCACGGGTTCGAATCTGCGTAAAGCCTGAAATTTTTACAGATACTTTACACGACATTCACATATGCATAGTGTATGTGAAGTACGTCACGGTGCTCAGTGATATGAATTTCACTTTAAAATGTATGTTCAGCCACGACAGAAGCGGAACGGGTGGCAAATCGGAACTCTGCCACTCGATGATCACACTATCATTTAGGGGCGTCAAGTGTTGCAAAATGATTTTTTTTTCAGTTTTGTGAAAAAAACCTAACACCCTTGTTGTTTTTTCTAATTATTATTCTTTTTTTTAGAAAATAATATATTTTACAAATTATAATTTATTTAAGGAACATTTTACAAGTGTGTTTAAAATCTTACTGAATCATATAACGTCTTCCATAATGATTCATAAATGTATCTATATAGGTAACATAATTTTATTCATCCTCATGTCAGTACCACATTCACTAGTATCAGCACTACCAACACTTGTTCGGTCGGTATCAGAATTTTCTGTTTCTTCTTCTGTCTCATCTATATCCATAACTTCAGAAGTAGTTACATTTTCTTTTACTGGTTGTTCTTGTATTGTACGCAAAAGATTTTGAGATTGCAATTATAAATTGTGAGCAAAGTACACACTGTGCATAAAGACTGCGCCGATAGTTCTGTATTACGGTCTTTTAAGTTTGAATTTAAATCTATTATCATACAAAATAGGAGCTTTATATCTTTTTCAATCGTTGGTTATTTTATTTATTTTTATTGGCATTTGGTGTGTACCATACAGCCAGCGGATATTCTACGTGAGTTATTAGGCTATTTTAAGTGGACATCAGACCAAATATGTTACAGAATCGACTATTCTGGCAATTCGGAGTTGCTCAATTGTTTAATAATATTTAATGTGTATTAAATTCATTGACCTTTACAGATACTATGACCAATGATTACATTTTTAGTGTTTGCCCAGTCCCAATAAAATAATAATAATAATAAAAAAAAAAACGTGATGCAGTCGTAGCAAACAGTATTTTTTTTTTTAATTTTTCAAACTGAATTTTAAGATTCAAATGCAAGTTACGTTTGTATTTAAGCAATTATACGATTGTGCTATCGTCCCTGTTCGTGTTTAATACCTATCTCTATTAATGCTTCTGAGTTCTTCAAGCTCAGAGATTTTATTCACCCTGAAACACGGGTCAAGTTTATATTTGGTCAAATCAGGTCAACCTGTAATAATATAATATCGCAAAAAAACGGTCACGGACTTACACTATTAGCTAAAGTAAATTTGTGAAATCGCTCCAATCACTTTTAATAATCCTGTAATTATACTTTAGATACCTCAATCGTTACACCGTGACCAATATTATATTTCGTTGCTAGCTGAAAGTATTTTTGGGTGTTATTTTAATATTCGTCGTTTGTGTGGCGTCTGGATGGTATGGCCGTTCGCTTGGCGCTGCTAAACTGCGTTTAACGCTGGACTGCTCCGCTGGGCTGTAACTCAGCTGTCCGCCACTAGAGGGACGACCAGTCGACAGATATACTGCCGCGTTAATTTCCATTTATGTAAATATCGCTTCGACTGGCGTCCTGCCCCCTCCCCCGCGGACTGGACGCGACAGGATTAATTCTGCATTGCAGGACACGATCCTCAACCGAAGTACGTACACCGTTTCATACCAGGAAATCGTTAAATATAAGAAATTTCGGTTTAAAACATAGGTAATGTATGGAAGGAAACAGAGACGAAATTGATGTTGGGATAAAGATACAGGGAAAACTAATAAATATGATTCAATTTGCAGATGACATTGTGATAATAACAGAAAGTGAAGAGGATCTTAAGAAAATTTTGGTAATAATGGGGAAGGAGTACAATATGAAAATTAATAACGCGAAGACGAAAGTCATGGTATGTGGGAAATATAAAAACTCAAAAATTAAAATTAATGGTGAAGCATTGGAGGATTTGCTCGAATTCTGCTACCTAGGAAGCAAAATCACAAATGATGGAAGATGCAAGAATTATATAAAATGCAGGATAGCTCAAGCAAACATAGCGTTCAACAGCGAAAAACGAATATTTCAACAAATAATATCAGCTGGATGACGAGGAGAAGACTATTAAAGGCTTATGTCTGGAGCATTGCCCTATATGGATGTGAAACCTGGACAGTTGGTACAGAAGAGAAAAGAATATTAGTTTCGTTTGAGCAATGGTGCTACAGAAGGATGTTAAAGATTAGCTGGAGGGACACGATTACTAATCAGGAAATTTTTTAGAAGGCATTGGACATATCTTAAGACATGAGAGCTTATTAAAAACAATACTGGAGGGAATGGTAGAAGGAGAGAGTTATCGAGGAAGACCACGTTTAAAATACATCCTGCAGATAATGGAAGATGTTGGCTGCAGGAGATATGAAGAGGAAGACAGAGGATAGAGCTGAATGGAAGACCGCCGCAGACCAATCCCAGGATTGACTACCGCAGAAGAAGAAGAAGGTATGCCAAGGTATCAAGCATCGTGCGATCAAACCTTCAGAAATTAGGGTATCTGTCTCACAACACCAAGTTACTTGGTTCGTTTCCCGGTGATGGAAGAAATTTCCACCTGGAATCCAAGTAGGGCATACGAAACTGTTGATTGATTCGTCCATCGAACGGTGACAAGAAAATCGGCGACTCCTCCGGGTTTATGAAGAGTACCCTATCCAGACCAACACCAGGATTTACCCATACCATTCCTTTGTATATATCAACAACATGAATATCACAATAAAGTGAATGCACTCCCTATCATATGAAAACTAACGAATGAAACTTGCCTATTTCAGTTTTTATGGCTTTAATCCTCTCCGACGTTGGGGTAACTAGAAGAGGGAAAGAAAGTGTGCAAAACGGGAAGGAATTCGGCCATTGGCCTTTTGAAAGAACCATTCAACTGGAATTATTTCAGGAAACCGGGAAAAATAATTTGCACGTACCTAAGCTATTGTCTATATTTGCAAGACAAGAGGTATGAAATCACTTAAGCTATTGTTTTTCCGTCTTACGTATTGACTACAGATGGTAGCTTCTGAATTTTGTATTACAGAAACAAAAGTGGAGTCTCGGTCTTTATAATAGAGACAAAAGTTACTATTTAATTCGGGAAGTGATAATACTGTTAAAAGTGGCCGCTGATTTCTATTGTTTTGCCGATTAAAACTGTTAAACCTGCGGATTCCGTATTTTAAAAACTTTATTTCAGTCCTATTAAAGTAAGTGTGAAAATTTCGGCTCATTTGGTAGCAGAACCAAAGATTGTTTCGTTTGCAGCAAGATATTTCTTCGCTAAAACACAAAGCTCTGAGAAATGAAAGTAATCTTCCGTGATAGGATATAAATACACACTCACTAAAATCTTTAAACACCAATGGAGTAATTTATAAAGTTTTTACTAAATAATTCCTATTTGTATCTCCGCTACAAAGGACACTAGTATATTCTTTGGTAGATTGATCAAAATCTTAAAATCTAATCTTCTGAGGGTGAAATTTTTTCCCCTATATGGTACCTACCAGCGCTTAAACTGGCAGGTGGGCTATGTATCCCTAAAAGAAATTTAGATTTTAACCTATATTTCTTGGATAATAGTTCTCAGACGATTTTCAGAACTTTACTGTTAGAGCAAAATACCGATTTTAATGAATCAGTATGGTGAGTTAGAGAATGTTGATAAAAATAATTTTCGACTACATCGCTAATATAAATGTGGCGCCAAATGGATTGAAGAGACGAGAAAAGATATGGAAAAAGTTGGGGTTCATCCAGGTAAGACGGGGAAGATGTCCCAGACTAAAAGTGATAAAATCAAGGGATTCCAGGAAGAATGTATAAAGGCCAAAGCAAAGGAGGAGAAACCTCAGTGAAAGAATGAAAAAAATTCTAGGAAGAAGACGATCCCGTGATGCAAAGTAGACCAGAATAGAAAGAAGATGGAAAAGAAGAATAAGCATAGAACAATAACCATTTTATCATCTCAAAAACATTTTTATTTACTTATGGCTTTACGCCTCGTCTACGTCGAAGTCATTAGAGGTGGTATGGACACGGGACAAGGAACGAGAAGGAATTAGCCATGGTCTTTTGATGGAAGCATCCCGGCATGCGCCTGGAGTGATTAGGGGAAACCACGGAAATCCCAATTCGAACTGGCGTCCTCCCGAAACTAAAATGTCAAAAAACAGACAATGATACAGGAGAAAGACATTCCTTAGATTCCTTTAAAGAATGGAAAGGGGTTAAATATTAGTGTAACTCTGACTAAATTGTCGGTACTCATAACCTATTACTATTCAAATCTCTCACAAAAAACAAATGACACCAAACTCACGTGCTAGCTATGTAGAAGGCACGTAGAACCTGCAAGGAGTTTAGTGTAGTCCAAAAACATATCATTACAGTACACGCCTTTCATGTGTTCACTCTGCAAGAAAGATAGCTATTGTTGCCTCGTGACAATAAACATTGTTATTTGAGCAAAGATATCGCGATACGCGTAGCCTGAAGCTTGCGCGCGCGGCCGCCAGATGTCACTACACACCCAGCGATCATGTTTAATCTGTGCGCGAGATCTTTGGTCGCGCTAGAAGAGAACCGTCACGTTTCGGACCCGAGGCCCTGCAACTCTGACAGGATTTACGAGAAAATTACCGTGTAGACGGCCGGGAGAATTCCCGCCCACAGTTAATTTTTACTTTTTTTCCCTTATTCGGTCGGCTTTTTCACCGATTATACCACGGTTTGATTATCGCTGGAGCAAATTACGTATGGAACACCACCAGCCCAGTTTAATCATGCTTGCATCAGCGGCGTATAATTATTTTAATTATTTTCTTCTCCTTTCGGAATAATATCCCTTTAATTTTGCTTTTTTCGTGTCTTGAAATATATTGCCCTTTTTCAGATATAAAGTAAGTGAAGGAATTGAAGAGACAAGTTAAATTTTTAAATTTTGTGTTCACAATTAATTCTGGATTTTCTACCAAGAAATTTCTCGCAATGCCAATAGTTTTCTTCTACATAATAATTTGCCTTGACGTTTATTTTCACGCAATTCTGCATGTAATTTTACGGTCAATACTCCACATTTACGAATGAAAAATCTAAACAATATATTAAGGTGGTAGAGCATTTAGATAGCATTTTTTCCACAACACATCTGTTGATAATTAAAGTATTAACAGTAGTCATAGTGTAAGACCTATCCTGGCCCTAATTCATTGAGAAATTTACTATGTTTAAAAAAAAGGGGATCATTACCTAAATGTTGTCACTTGGTTAGGTGGGTACTTAAAATAATTATAATGGGAACACTGAAGTCGAACTCCATTAAAATTATTAATTATTTGAACAGTATAGCTACAAATCTTGGAAAGCACTTGAGATTAGAAGAAACTTTTTTGAAGTTTTGTTGAAGTTGTAGTTGTATTGGTATGTGCGAGTGGCTGACACGCAGGTTTCATGGTTTTACCTACGATGCCCTATGACTTGACTTCATGTATTATCTTCTGCTTTTGGGCCCTTCTGACCGGTTCACTTTTTTTACTTGGATCTGCTGCGTAGCGTAACTATTGGATACATACAAGCATAATCGATTAAGCATGCACCTTGGAGACTAGTAGGAGAGGGAGCGGACAACTAAGGATTACTTGCAATTAGACAAGCAGTTTACTTGAAATTAGACATGCAGTTATGTTTGTTTTTTTTACTTTTACTTATGACTTTACGCCTTGTCGACAACAAGGTCATTAGAGGCGGGATGGAGCTTGTACTTTCAACTATCGATCAGAAGATTCTAATTAAAAAAAATAGGACGTTCTAGCTCAACGCTGTGAATCCTAACAAAACTACACAATTCTGATACTAAAATATCTAACTAAATAGCGTCCCATTAAATTGTAATTGTCTGCATAATTAAGGTAACAATTGAGCTACCTGATTTTAGTTTATTAGACATACTGATGGCAGTGCCGGATCTAGGGGTGGGGGTGCTTTCCTCGGGTCGCAACATCAGGGTGGTTACAAAATCGTGTTTGAAGGGTTACAAATTTTCGTTGTGGAGACCTTTTCCTTAGCTCCACTACCGGCGACAATGAGCGATAATAGGGGCGACACATGGAACGACGAAATACGAGGGCTGTCCAAAAAGTAACAGACGTTTTGTCCTGGCGCAACAATGGGTGCTCCTAGCGCCGCCATCTTGGCGTCAGACTGTTCATACATTCAGTACGCAACCAGCCGTGGTAGTTTGCACATCGTTCCTATCGTACTTTGAATACAGTAGAGTGTTAAAATGAACGCTGCAATTAAAAATCCCGCCAGTTGTGAAGTGCGAGCTGTAATACGGTTTTTGTTGGCGAAAAATCACAAACCAATTGAAATTTATCGCCAGATTTGTGATGTGTACGGCCAAGGAATAATCAGTGAAAGCCGAGTGAGGCAATGGTGCATTGATTTTAAAAATGGTCGAACCAATGTTCACGATGAGGACCGCATGGGTAGGCCTAGTGTTGTGAGTGATGAACTGGTGGTGAAAATCAACGAAAAAATCCGTGAAAATCGTCGTTTCACGATTGCGGAGCTTTCAGAACATTTCCCCAAAATTTCACGGAGTTAAGTTCATGAGATTGTGGTTGGTAAACTTGGTTACCACAAATTTTGTGCAAGGTGGATTCCGAAAATCTTAACAGAAGACCACTAAAAACAGAGACTTGCTGCAGCACTGACGTTTCTGGAAGACTACGCCAAAACTGGAAACCAAGTTATCGATCGTATCGTAACTTGGGTAAAGCACGTCACCTGTGAAACAAAACGGCAGTCTATGGAATGGGGACACACGCATTCGCCCAAGAAACTGAGAAAGTTTCTGCAAACGCTGTCAGCAGGAAAAATTATGGCTACTGTGTTTTGGGATGCTAAGGGTGTGATTCTCGTTGAATTTCTTGAACGTGGCCAAACAATCACTTCAGAAAGGTATTGCGAAACACTCAGAACATTAAGACGCGCGATACAAAACAAGCGTCGGGGAAAACTCAGTGAGAAAGTTTTGTTTCTCCACGACAACGCTCGTCCACACACGGCCAATCGTACCCAAGAGCTCTTGGATGGTTTTGGATGGGAAGTTTTCAATCACCCGCCGTACAGCCCGGATTTTTTTTTTTTTTTTTTTTTTTTTTTTTAATTTATTTATATGGCTTTTGGTCTGACGACCATACCGCCAGATCACAATTTTGTATTACAATATTATATGGCATAATAGTTATATACAAAGTTTGTATTACAAAATTATTTTGACATATCAGCTCTATACAATATTATTTTGTCATGATAATTCTATACAATTTTTATTAGTAACAATAATTCAGAGTTGATATAACTATTGATGATTGTGTTACGTTATTAATATACAATTCTGTAATAATTCTGAAAGTGAGGTGGTATAATAATTCTATTTTGGATATATTGCCTGGGTTATATCGTAATATTTGCGTCCCTTAAGAAGTGAGCTATAGCTTGATACACGTCCTGTTGTTCAGTTCTCATGAGGGAGATGATTGAAGTAGGCAGTGGAATATTTATTTTAGTCAGTCTATTGTATAGATTGTTTTGTGGAGTTCGGTAAAGGGTGCATGTCAATATTATATGATTTAGGTCTGCTATTTCTTCGTTGTCAACAGGGCAGAATGGGGAGTTTGCTGCGCCAATTCTATGGAGGTGTTTGGGATAACATCCGTGTCCCAATCTTATGCGAATGATAGATGTTTTGTATTTTCTTGCGAGTTTTGATTCTTCGAACCATGCTTTGTGTGGAATGTGGGGTTGGATCGATGCGTAGTGTTTCCCTTTGTATACTTGTGATGAAGTCCATGCGTTTGCCCATTTTGTAAGGGCCTCTCTTTTTATAGTTCTAATGAAATCAGTGTGGGGGAGTTGTGTGTATTGTTGCTGTCCTTCCAGAGTGCTTTCTTTTGCTAGTTTGTCGACCGTCTCGTTGTATTGGATGGACGCATGGCCCTTGATCCATAATAAATGGATTTCTTTTCCTTCTGCGGAGGCTATATACATCATTTGCAGCCCGGATTTGGCACCGAGCGACTACCACCTGTTCCCGGCGATGAAGACGTGGCTCGCAACACAACGGTTTGAAACTGACGCTCAACTGCATGCCGGTGTAAACCAGTGGTTGAAGTCTCAGGCGGCAAATTTCTACAGAGAGGGTATCGAAAAGCTTGTACCACGTTATGACAAGTGCCTTAATTTAAATGGCGATTATGTTGAAAAATAGCCTAAGACTTTACCTCTAAAATGTGTATTATAAAAATAGTTTTTTTCACTTTGTTTATTTTTTATTACAAAACGTCTGTTACTTTCTGGACAGCCCTCGTAATGTTCAAAGAGGCGGCAGTCTCTCAGTTTTTTCCCGGGTAGGAAAATATCCTAGATTCGCCTCTGATTGATGGTATGAATGCAATTCCATGTCACGGTGAAAAATTTTAGTTAATAGATAGAATTCACTATCTGAACGTTTTGGATCATTTTCCTCAATTGCTGATGATACTAATAAATAAACACAGCATAAGCAATTAAATATTTGTTCGTTTATTTACTATCAGAACGCGTTTCGTTAACTGAAGCATCTTCAGTGGCTTTCCTGTTTCCTGTTTGAATTGAATAATAGTAAAATCCTATAGACAATCAAAAGTAATATAATTCCGGATATCATATCGGTTATCCTTCAACTGGTTATCTTTTAAATGCTGAAATTATTTCAAATAAACACCAGTGTTTCATGCTACGATTTGTAATGATCGTAAAAAAAAAAAAGAACTAATAGACTTTGATAACACTTTTCCGCAGAATTCACATTGAATATTTCTAATGTCAGAGGTAACTAAATGTGACCAGTACCTTTTATGTAAAAGTAAATATTAAATCACTCAGGTTTCCGATTTCACCTCAAATTGAAACATACCATAATATATCGTATGGACCGTATTTATTCTAAGGCGCACCAGAATCCGACAGTTGTTTTTACAAGAACCGCGTTCAGCGAAGAAAGGATACTAAATTTCTCCGTTTTCTGACTTAATATAAAAAAATATTTACCCCCCCCCCCCTCCCAACCAACAATATTCAAAACACCCATTCATTCAAAAGCATAGGCAGACAGAAAGACAGAAATGGGGCCAACGAAACATACATTTTTTCTCGCAGTCAAAATGATTACATTCCATGATATATAAAGAATCAAGAAATTTTTTTTGTTAATTTTAAAAACTGTAATTATAGCTTTCTACGATTCCACGATCTAACACAAACGTGACATATCGCAATTTCTAAATTTTTCATCTTATATTCTCATACATATGTTATTTAGTAAATTCGTTGTTTTTGATGTATTGTTTTAAATAAAACTTTGCAGTTTTATTTACTATTAACTAAAAATCAAATCAATAATGGGAACCGAATTATTCATAGAATAAGAATCCCATTTATTGCTCATCCGATCGTTAAGAAACTTAAAGTGTATATGATGTACGTTACTCTCTTCCATGGTTCTGTTAGGAAAACGCTTTATTATAGATAGCTGGAACAATAACGCTGAAAGTCTTAGAAGTGACTGTTTCACTCACCGCGTTACTGCACCAATAACGTCTACGGTATCATTGCAGAGGGGTGCTTAAATCTCACCTGAAAACAAAGAAAATGAATAATTAGAGGTGATATGGAATGTTTACGCGAAACTGAAAACCACATAACTGGCAAATACTGGCCAAATATTATTACCTGTGCATAGAGTTAGTATTGAAACATTAACAGCGTATAAGGCGCTAACGCACAATGTGGGTTTCATTTCTAAATTACATTTTGAAGTGATTGTACCAAGTATTAATATTTACTACAGACAAAACTAAAATTTGTCTAGGAATAAACGATTGTCCAATAATCTGTAAGGTCTCTATAAACTCGAATTTCAAGAGGCAATATAATAAAATAATTGAAAAAAAATGAAACACTAATAACCGAGGTCGTAAATTTTAGAGTGGGGAGAAAGTATTTTTTTTTAATAGCGTATCAATAGATATATTCTTACATCATATTCTCTCTACAAATAAGCCACTTTAACAAAAGGACAGATTAACTCGGAAGCTACTAAAGAAAATGAATTGAGATTTAGGCATCGTATAAAACCAACATGGAGATTATAGCCCTAGGTAGAAAGGTAAGAAGACTTCTGTGTTTTCAATTGCAAGTGATGTGTGTGTAAGTAATTGTGATAAGTCTGTTTAAATACAAAATAATATTATGCATATATCAAAGGATAAGACCGGGCTCCACCCTAGTCGGACCTACTATTCCAAAATACATCAGAGTTGCCAACAGGGTTAAGGTCCACCATCGATACTGTGGTATGCCATCAATCATTACGCAGTTTCAAGAGGTTTGGGGTTTAACCCAGAACCTTATTACATTATATGATTGAAGATAGATACCGAGAATTGTTAGCTGAATACGTACACACATAAACTCATAACAGTTACTTATGATTATCGGGTGGTGGAAGAAGTGGTTGTTGAAGGTGTTCAGCGAAAATATCTTAATATAATTGATGATAAACTCAGTTTGGCAGTTGGTAGGGAGACGTTTCCGAATGTTTCATTTACCGAAGAGTGTGACGAGAGAATGTACCATAGAAGTAAGGGAATAGGGTTAAAGAATCTTGATCAGACTATTACTTGAAAATGGTGATGTAGCGTGGACACACATTTTGTCTGCCAAATACACAACCTGAAGGTGGTGTAAAGAAGGACTACTAGAAATTTGTGGGAATTAACGGAGAATAGAGATTTGATGGAGTACGATTCGTTGGAACATAGGAGACTAGTGAAGAGAATGCCGCAAAAACATAATGAGAGATGGATGACACTGGTGCAAGAACTACGAATACTACATGGAAGGGAAAAGATGACCATGATAACAATTTGGCACTCGATTCCAGGCATAAGGCAGTCGGAAAATTTGTTTTATATTCCAATATATTGCCGATGGAAATTGTGAACACCAATGAAATAATTTAAAATTAAAATTAGTAACGGGAAAAAGTAGTTGGATCTTGTTATTACAATCAATGAATTTTAAAATAAACACAAAAATAGTTTTTACTTTTGACTTCATCTTGTTGAAAAAATTATTTAAATATCTTTGATAGTGCGGGAGCTATGCGTGACTAAGCGAAGTCCTCCACGATTGACAGCCACTTAAATCTTACTGCACTTGAAGGTAAACCAAATCCTTAACCTTAAATATCTCAAAACGGCAATTCATCAAATGGTTTTATTTTCCATATGCATACATCTTTTTCATATTTGTAGCACATATTCTACATACTAATTACTACAGTCCTAACCATTATTGTTTATGCAGCTTTTCCACAATGAAAAATATGCCTTTATGTTTAAGCAAAAATTTTAATTTCTCTAATGTTTTTATAATAACAAATCTGGAGTTAAATATGTTATATTATTGTTCAACTCATTGTCTTAAAATTAGTTTACAATATTAAAAATCATTTCTGAAAAATTTCAAACAATGCCTTCTGTCATTAAAACCCTTCACGACAACATATTTTTTACTGTCAATTTGGATGGTACATTAACCTATTGTTAAACAATATTTTTATTTTAAAAATAAATTTTTATATCTAGCTATAACAGTTATATGGAGCTATGAAATTTGAACCCTCAAATTCAAATGGATTTGGAGAAAATCACATTTCAATTTTTTCAAATATTTGTATGTATTAGGTGTACCTACCCACTTAATTTCATTGTGGCTCATGCTTTCATCAAAACCATTTCCTTTTCGACTCTTCTCTTCATCTGTTTTTCAAAGATACTCCGCACGGTCCTTATGGGCGTCTTTGACCTTTAATCTAAATTATCAAAATCAAAAATTCATACTCTGTGACCTCACAACGTGGCTTTTGCCTATACTCCCTACTCCTCCCCCCCCCTCCCCCACATAGCACGTAGCTTTTTTTCCCCCTATTGATTCCGGAACACATTTTGTACAGTTTTCTCTTGTCAGACTATTTTAAATTACATACGGAGATAATTAAGACGGAAATAAATATTCACATGCTGTTGGTGTTCTGTATCTCATTTTAATGTGAAAAATGAATGGAAAGCTACGTGGCCTGGCTCTGGAACCCCCTCCCCCAGCGTAGCCTTCCATCAACCCCCTCCCCTCCCCCCTAGACTGATCCACGTAGTTGATGGACGCTCCATAAGGACTATGTATCTTACATGATGAATAGGAATTGTTCACTACCAACCCTTCTATGTTGCTGGATAAGTTAGTAACCAATAAAAAATATTCTACCACAGGAGTTTTAACCAGGTACCAGGGCAAAATTGTAGTGGTGTGCTAAAAATATATTAAGTATTACCAAATAATGTTAAGGAAACTCGCACAGACATGCCTAGTCAATTGACTACGCAGTAGGCGAGAAGTAGTGTTTCGTCACGGTTTTTTAAATGTCCAATCCCGACGGGCGATTGTCGATTAAATTGCATTATGCGCGCGTATCAGCTTTCGCGTTAAACGCTTATGAAGTTGTCGACGTTATGACGCGAATATTTGTGGCCGAGCGCGATTTGCATACCGGCGCGCGCATATCATTAAAAAGGATTTAGCGGCTGCGTGGCGGGATATCGTGCTCAGCACTCGAATTTCTTGGGAAATGACCCCAGCCGAATGGAATCCAGACGCCATATCCAACTGTCCCTTCAGCCTTCTGTTCCTTTTTTTCCCCACCTTCGAACACCATCTGTTATATAGCGCCTTGTAGGTAATGATGAATGTGTCAGAAGTTGTACCAAGCTCCTCCAATTTAAATCGTAATGTGAATTTATCGCACGAAAAGGCAAACAAAAAATGGTAACACTGCCAATACTTGGGAACAATTACTGAACAGTCTGTATCGTTAATAAACAACTGCGCAGCCGTATTTGGGTGACATGTATCATTTATTTGTTTTTTGTTTTTTTTATTTAAATGTTGATTGCAACCGTGGTGCAAAAAGGAAAACTATCTGTTACCTGCGACTTAGTACGCGTAGACTTATAATTTTATTGCTTCAATTGGATGTAAAAAGCTGTCAATTACTTGACAAATGACCCAAAAAACGCAATAGAGATAAAAAGTTATTACCATGCATGAAATTTATAAAAAGATCATACACGAACTAATTGCGAAGAAAAAAAGCCTGAGCAACCAATATAATGTTATAGATACTTACACCCGCTAGCCGTCTGTCTGTCACCATTCCGTTAGTTTTCAAAATTTCCCAACAAAATATATTATTTATCCGGAAAAAGTATCCTGTGTCCTTTCTAATGGTGCATAGTATTTTCGTTATAATATTTCATCAAGGTCGGTTAGGCGTTTAGTCGTCAAAACAAAACAAAGTTACTTTCAGACTTGTAAAATTAGTGTAGTTCAAATATAACCCGAAACTTAGGGTCTTCAACAGAACCACTTCTGGCATTCCTCGACGCAAGGTCTGATGTAGTTGTTTACTCTATGGCACATATCAAACCTCAATCATCAGTGCTCAGATGTTGTTAGCACTTTCGTCGCCTATAATCATGCCGTTTCACACATCAGTTCTGACACCGCCTTCAGCTTCGAGTAAATTAATGCCTCTCACTATCTCAGTCGGACGTGGCTTCTAATTAGAGGCTGTCTCGAGTGGGAGATGTTTAGTGTGGTCACGCGTCGGGAGTCGAACCCAATTACTGCATTCCACGCTCACTTGGAAAGAAAGTGAAGTATAGCGCACTGAAGACTCAAATAAATGACGAATTTAGTATTTGTAGTTCGTTTCCTCACTGCCGAAATAAATCTCTGTTCGGATTATACTGCGACTTAGTGACGATCAGCCACGTCATACGAGAGAGTTATAAGAAGAATTTGGAATGTGTGACAGGGGTGTTATTGTTGTAAAACACATGAGTTTCAAACTTATGTCGCAGAAATATTTCCCCTATTCCGACTCAATAAAAATGCTAAGCACGATAAACGCAGATCTCCGTTAGGAGATAATGTCCTAAGAGAAATTCAGTTAAAATTGTTAACACTGCCAAGGCCCCGTGAAACAACGCTTTGAAACGGCTATATCACTGCTGGGAGTTCTGAAATTTGATCAGATCAGATCAGATTTAATGCACGTTTTGATATGGCTGTTCTCCACGCTCTCTTCCAGATGGAAAATCATACCATGCACTACTAGGGATATATCAATGTGGTACTGTGCCGTTACTTTCCACACATATTGTATCTATGTTCTGTAAGTAATAAGTGTATATTTTGTTTGTGAAATCTGTAGGTTATTGGATGGAGATTGGGAATCAGTAAAGCATTCGCTATGATTGCGGAAAATCGTCTAAAAACAGAAATCAGGACGGCCGATCCAGATTAGTGACGCAATAACGCGCGCTACTACACTGGCAACTAAGGTTTACTTAATTTTTTTGAAATCTATGCAGTAACGCTCTCCTGTTTCTGATGCAATTGCAAATATTTAAATTTTCAAATAATTCTCAAACAATGGTGATGTACGATCTGGTTTTCTCAACCTATCCCCGTCCGGGCATCCAGATTTGGGTTTTCCATGGTTTCCCAAATCACTCCAGGCAAATGCCGGGATGCTTCTTTCAAAAGGCCATGGCCGAATTCCTTCCCATTCCTTACCCCCCATCCTTTTCCGTCTCTAAAGACCTCGCTGTTAGAGAGATGTAAAGTAGTTAAAAAAAATTTCTCAACATGTATCTGTCCAGTTCTATTCACAGTAAGGGACCGTGCACAAACTATGTGGCTCGGTCCAGGGGGGGAGGGATTGGCTGGAAGGCTACGCTGGGCTACGTGGGGGAAGGGGGGGGGGGGTTCCGAGCCAGGCCACGTAGCCTTCATTTCATAACATGTTTCATAGTTAAAATGAGGAACAGAACTCACATCAGCATGTGAATATTTATTTCCCTCAGTTAATTACCTTCATATATAATTTACAATAGTCTGACAAGAGAAAACAGTACAAAATGTCGTCTGGAATCAAAAGGGGAAAAAAACTACGTGCTACGTGGGGGGGGGGGGGGTAGAGGCAAAAGCCACATAGGGCTTCGTGAGGGGGAGGGGGGGGGGGTTGACAAGAGGCCAAAATGGAGCTACGTGGTTTATGCACGCACCCTAATCAGAAAACCGCAAAAGAGTAGGTATTGTTCTGAAGGTTGATTCGATATGTTTCCAAATGTCATGAACATTCCGTGTCCATATAATTTTCGTGCCCGGAACTTGTTTTGTGTTTTGAGCTGTGGGATGATTGGCCGTTGCCAGGCAACGATTCCAGTGGACGTGACCCCCCTTTTTTTTTTTCTTTTTCAGGTCTTGAGATAAATATCTTAATAAAATGCAGACCATTTATATTTTGAAACAAAAGACAACAGTACAGTATGTTTCTCTTTTTATGGCTTTGGGTCTTGTTGACATCGAAATAATTATAGCAGGAAGACGATTGGTAACAGGGAACGGAGGAGGGGAGGGGAAATTTCAGTAATGGCATTTTGAAGCACTGTCCCGTTATACGCATGGAGCAATTTCAGAAAACTGAAATCTGGATGGTCGAATGGGGATTGGAACCCGCGTCCTCCCGACTGCCAGGTCAAAACGTTACCTGTAACCTACCGTGTCCGCTAGTAAGAAAGGAAAATTCTGTATTACGGAAAATATACTTGCAATTTAAGGCTATAATCTTGACTGAGTCCGGTGGCAGGACTGTAGAGATCTGGCCTTCCTGATTTCAAGTGTCTGTGGTTTCCCGGAACAATTTAAGGTTAATGCCGCATTGGTTACTACAAAAAGCTGTGATCTCATTCCTTCCAATTCCTATTCTTCCCCCGCCTCTAGCAACATCAACGAGACAGTAGAAGAAAAAGGAAGTGTGATTTTTTTTTTTTTTTTTTGTTACTGCTTTACGTCTCTTTTTAACATCGAGGTCTTTAGAGACGGGAAAGGATGGGGGGCAAGGATGTGGGCAAGGAATGGGAAGGAATTCGGCCATGGCCTTTTTTGAAGGAAGCATCCCGACATTTGCCTGGAGTGATTTGGGGAAACCATGGAAAACCCAAATCTGGATGCCCGGACGGGGATTCGAACCGCCGTCCTCCCGAATGCGAGGCGAGAACGCAAACCGTTACACCGCCCCGCTCGGTTAAAAAAAATAAAAAAATATAAATATCTGGATACTTGATTGATAACCTGTAAACGACAATCTAATCGGTTTCCAATCTCCTTTTGACCATCTCAATTCTGGCTTTCAGTATTTCCATGGTTTCCCAAAATCACTCGAGGAGAATGCTGGGAAGATTATTGTACAAATTTGAGAGTACACGGGTTCGTATCGCCATCCGGACATGCAAATTTCGGTTTTCAATGGTTTCCCCAAATCACTTCAAGTGAATTCTGGGATGTTTCCTTCAAAGACCATGGCCGAATTACCATCCGTTCCTTGCTCCCAATCCTTTCACACCTCTAATGACCACGATGTCGACGAACCTCCGGAGCCTAACAACCTCGACTTCGAGATCCGTGAAACGCCCTTCAAAACAGTGGGAATGAAATCACGCATACAATTTTCTAAATCAAAAGTTGTGCCTATTCCTGGCAGCTGATAACTTTGTCGAGCCGGCCGATCTGACCCGTAGTGAGGACCTCCCAGGACCTAGAGGATCTCTCCATCTCGAGCGCGTGACGTCTGCAGGATCACGATCCTGTTTCCGCTCCGGGGTCCAATCTGTTGCGCCGTGCTTGAGCCATCTTCACCGACAACTTCATTTATCGTCCGCTTCACAGACGTTCGCAAATAGCCGGAGACAGCTTTGTTTACGAGCCACGACGCGCTGACGGACAATCGTTCAACTCAATTGTTCCTCCAGGGCGGACTCTCCATTCGTCATTCCACGTTGACGGGACGACCGAACCCCTCTGGCGGTTATTGGACGAACCTATCGCGAAATCTCCTGCTATACTGCCTCGTATGCCAAAGCACTGTGTATTTATCCACCTGTTGGGGCTTTAGTGCCCCGTTGATGCGCAGATCATTATCGCTGTGGACTCAGCATTGATACGGTTATTCGACGCGCGTGGTGGTTGAACGGTTACCTTTCTGGTCACACATTCTTTATGACGCCAGTTCAAATTTTCTTCCGAGCATCCAGATTTGGGTTTTCCATGGTCTCCTCAAATCAATCCAGGTGTATGCCGGAATGCTTCCTTCATAAGACAATCGCTGAATTCCATACCGTTCGTTGCCCCCAGTCCTTTTCCGCCTCTAATGACATCGACGTCGACGAGACCATAAGCAAAAAAAAAAAAATGCAGCTTTCCCTAGTCACGCTTCTGGTCCATCATTCGGGAGAATGGTACTTTTAATTCCCGTCCTGGCATGCAAATTTGGGTTTTCATGGTTTCCCCAAATCATTCCAGGTGAATGCAGGGATGCTTCCTTCATAAGACCATTGCCGAATTCCTTCCCGTTCCTTGTCCCCAGACCCAACCCGCCTATGATTACCTCGACGTGGACGAGGCGTAAAGCCATCATCTCCGTCACCTTGATCATCACCACCATGATGGCCACCACCATGGCCATCATCACCTCCATCATCATCATCCTACGACTTTTCAGCTGCGTAATTACCTTACCATTAGTGTTTCCCGTGACAAGAAATAGCGTGCTGTATTGTTGCTTATACCCCTGTATGTGTATTTTCCCTTTTACCATTGGTGAATGGTATTTTTATTTTTTTGGACTCCACCGTCTGCTACCAATAGTTTGATAAATTTCAGACTACACATGAAGCCATCCATGCTGTTGCAATATGTTAATTCCAATTTTGCAGTTATTTTCTCCTATACTATATGGTTATATGACCTGTATCCCTATTTAATAGTTTTAAGTTTCGTCGAACAAATCCTTAGATTCAAATAAAGTTTACGTTCGTAATTCAAACCAAATCTACGACAAAAAAAAAAAGTTTAGTTATTTATTACTTTTAGACTTTGTGTAATGTATTTTTTGCTTAAATCGACCTCATGATCAGCTCTTTCTCTCTAAAAAAAAATTTTTTCTCGTCCCTTAAACCGCCCCTACTTGATAATTACCAAGTACCAAGAACAAAATAAACAATTCAGCTGTTGACACGGTTGATTCCGTGAAGTATCTGGGGGTGATAGTACAATGCAACATGAAATGGGACATGCACATAACTTCCGTCGTAGGCAAGGCTAATTCTAAATTACGATTCAAGGTCCTATTTTGAGGAATTGAAATTCTCATACAAAGGAGATAGCGTATAAAACACTAGTACGTCCGCATCTGGATTACTGTTGTGGGGTTTGGGATCCGTATTGACTCAGTGGAGAGGGTACAGAGGAGAGCCGCTCGATTCGCGACTTGTTGTTACAGTCGTTATAAAGCGCCATAGAATTAATACATAAATTGGGCTGGGATAGTTTGGAAGACAAACGAAGTCATTTGCGTTCGAATTTATTGGAGAATATGCGAAAAAAATTAAATTTCGAGTGCAATGAAATACTTCTCCCGCCAACCTATTTAGGTCGCAATGACAGGAGGGATAAGAATAGAGAAATAAGATGCCGTACTGATGCTTCTATGTATTCCTTCTTTCCTCGCGCTATTCGGGATTGGAATGTGCGTGTTTAGGATTGGTGCTTAGCACCCTTTGCCACGCACAATGTTTGTGATTTGCAGAGTATGGATGTAGATGTAGATGTAGTTGAGTTGGTCTGAGAAGGGTGATGTTGTGTTTAATCAACGCTTAATTCTTTTAACACTGGAGTTGCTGAATTCACCTTCGAAGCAGTAAGTTCAAAACGAGTCACATTTCAAAACAGATTTTTTCTTGTCCGTCTTCGTCATAATGTATTCACTGTTGTCCTAAATACTATGTTCGGTAACTTGTTATGATTCCAAAACATTAAGTGCTAATTACATAACGAAATAACAATATGCTATATAGAACAGTTTAATCTACAGCAATGTATCTGTCGAAAGAAAAATATTGGTTTCGTGAAGTTGGTATGTGCAGTATCAGAGCTAAGTAATAAACAGTCTGGCGCGGCGTGTGTTATAACTGCAATTGGACCACGGCGGGGAAGACACAGACATAACCAGCGCGCCGGAAGTGTTAAAAACCGCGACGGAAGCAGCCCGAGGGGTGATGGTGGAGCTCGTAAAGATGGCGGCACGTGTCACGTGTTGGGCTGCTCCTCCCTCGTCCGCCCCCCTTCCGTCCAATTAAAATATAGTAAATTGGCTCCGGACACGGTGGAGCCCTGGGCCGCTCCCTCCCCTATACCTGCACAACAGATGTCAGGTAGGGGTTCACAAGAGGCCTTTGTGTAAGGTATTGTGTTTCTGGCTTGCACCCTTGGGAAAGATCTCTGGTTTCTGGACGCACTCGGATGATAAAATTGGCCCAGACGTTGAACTCTAGTTTTAGTAGTAAAAGTGGACCAAATATTGAACCGTGAGGAAGTAACAAGTTTTTCTGTTGCGGTTCTCAATAGTGATACATTAAAAGATTCTACCTGTTCCTGTCTTACATTAATATCGTCAATTTCCAACTTACTTCCTCATCTACGTCTTTTTGTTACTATTTTTTCTATTAATAAAATAAATAAACTTAGTTTCAGAGGAGTGGCGAAAGGCGAAGGCGAAAGTAGAACGCTATACCACAGATGTCGACGGTTAAATAACAGAGTAGATATACAAATTCCAGTCGACTAAAGTAATTATAAACTTAATATTTTACAGGTACTCTCTATAGATTCAAGGAGAATTTAAAAAAATTCGATGGCAAACAACAAAGTTTCGAAACTACACAATAAATAATTCTTTTTATAATTTAAAAGGTTGTGTGATAGAGATTCTAGACATTATGTCTAGAAAAAATTGGTGAATTTAACTAACAAATGATCAGTTGTAGTGGAGCACAGAAAATTGGTATTGATTTATACGGATTTTTTTTTCCTCCTTGGATTACCTGCACACTACTTTCTTCTACTGAATGCCACAAAATATAAGAGAATGAAAGAGATTTTTAACTTTGCCCTTAATAAGATCTCAGTTCTAATTCCGAAGGTATGTCTTTGAGTTCATTTTTATTATTTTATAGTTTTAGTCGAAAAACATTAAAGCGAAAAGCTTCCAGTTTGAATTAAAATTACGTTTACTGTAGCCACATTGTTTTTTATTTACATTTTTATACGACTAAATTTTCTTTCAAAATCTAATATTAACCCAAAAACTGTGTTATTTCCAACGTTACTACAAAAAAATTTAAAATAAATCTTTCAGAATGTCTGATTTGCAATTGCAGTCACCAACCTTATTAGTTATTACATTATGAGAAATATACTTCAATTCTATGACCATTTATTCAAAGAAATTTGATTAAAAACTTTACAGGGAACCTGTGAATTAGAAGCAATTTTAATCTCTGACAACATTGTGTTGATCATTTCACTTCGAGATTATATTCTTCAAAACTGTTCTTTCACCGCCATGTTAAACTCGCATGAAACATTTCATAAGATTTTGGATAATTGGACGACGGCATGTAAAGTTGATTATTTCAAGTAATTATGATTTTTTCAAAAAGGGGTCGGATGTTAATGAATATATATCTTTAAGGAGCTCCGAAAATGTTTCATATGTATGACAGAGGTTAAGATTAAATTCAGGAAAAAATTAGTAGAAATTTTAACTAACTACTGCTTTTACTTTATAAAAATTTTCTTTCAAAAGAATTACTTCAATAATTGCCGGTATCTGAATAAATATAGCTGTTGTAGTAAACGTAAATATTATTGAAAAGGACATCTTGTAAGGTATATCAGCATTATGAGAAAAATTTCAGACACGTTGATTAAAAGATGACTGCACATAGCCTTGAAAATGATTTACTGTTGTACATATTTCTTAGCATACTGTAACAGTGGTATCTCTCGACAGAATGTATAAGAAAACATTTACATTCAACGAATATAAATAAACCAAAAAGCAACTAAGAATTAAATGTCGTTTTGAACGAGGCACGTACTTTTCTCTCAGTATTCTGGCAATTCATTTCTTAGAGTTGCTTACAATTTAATACAATTGTTATTAAATAACGCCCGTAACCTCTATTTTGCAGTAACATCACTGGCCATTGTTAATGTGGCAACTAAGGCCGGGCGAGTGATGTCGTAGCGTGGCAGACACTGTGACCTTTTATTAGTATTAATTATTTTGTTGTAACTTTATTCCTTTCCATAACTCACTGTTTCTCATAATAGGATCTACGAAAAATGAATGTATTGCACTGCATAAAGATTGTGAAATCTTATATAATCTTATATACCGTTATTCAATGGATCGTAGACTTCTGGATATTGATACGAAACTAGCAGATTTATACGATAAATTTGAATTGTGTAAATAAAACTGAGATACAAGGCTTTCAAATCGTGGTAAGAAACCAACTGTCTTCTTGTTAACAGCAAATTGAAGCTGCCGTTAACAAGTAGCTTCATAACTGCTACAGAGTTACCTGGTTTTTTCTCACCTTCCTTTCCGACACGTGTTGCACTTTGACACGTCGTACGTCATTTCTAGGGATGGCCACGCCCACAATTCTGGAACTTTCTGTTCGAAGCTGCCTCTCCTATTAATTTCTTCCCGGCGTTGCAGTAACAGATGTTCGGAACAGATGTTGGACACACTTCCCAATTACCTCCAAGCTCCTGTGGCAACGCCTCTGATTCTACGGTGCGGTTAATGAAGGAAGATTCACACCTTTAATGTGAATTCCGGTACCAGAGGGTGTTGTTAAAATTTTGTCAAACTATGTTTAAGTTATTTCGGGTTATAGTAAAAGGTAAACTTGTGTTGTCGTAATGACCTGATCAAAGGGTTTATTATCGGCTGCGCAATCCACCTCCATCGCAGCCGCTTAGCCCTACCGGGTGTAGGGGACCTACAGTTTAACGTGAAATCCCAACCACGGAAGCGTTCTGGCGTACTTCATATTAAACAGCAAGCTGTGCCAGAGGTGAAGGTCCTGTTAAGGGCCAATGAAATATCCCACTGAGACAGGGATTCGAACTGGGGACCTTTCGATCTCAAGTCAGACACGTTAACAACATTCACTTTTATTAAAAGTAACGTGTTGGTGCAATATGTAGTTTATGAGGCGGAAATTGTGGGCCGTGCCAGCATTAGCCAAGAAAATTGCGGCAACCCGCCTAAAAACTGTAATAAGGACAGTCTATACGCGAAGGCTTGGGCTCGTACCAGGTTCCGCTTTACCTCCGCGATCCACTTTGCGGCGCCTCAGCGTACTTGCCACACTGGCGGGAAGTGTAGCGTAATTACAATCAAATCTGGTAATAGTTTGTTAGCTATATTTTGGACCACCTTCCGATGAGTGGCCTGATACATAAATTAATCATCAAAGTGAGGAAAAGTCAACCTGCGGGTTTTATTTACAAAGAACCTTTCACTGATGTAGTTCAGCAACTTTATGAAACACGTTGTTTAATGTCTAAAAATCATCCAGTGACCAAGTTTTTTCTGAAATCTTCAATTAATGCAAAATATAGAGTGCAGTGTTTCTTTACTTGTGTAACAGCGAGTAGAAAATCACCTGCTAATCGAAACGAAAGTAAAAATCGCTACCGCCAAGAATAAAGTACAAGTAAAGCAATTTATTGAAAAATGTAAGTATATTATAGTTTACATAATGACTACAACGTAAAACATGTAATAATCTAACCACATTATAACATGTTTAACCGGAGAACACTGAAGATGCTTCTATGAAAGAAATGAAACGCGTTCGGAAAATTAATAAATGAACTCAAATTTAATTACTTTGTTAGTATTTATTTATCAATTCAGTTAATCCATTCACAGCTTAATATTGTGGTTAGCAGGTAATTATAGGTGTTTTAAGAGAAGCATCTCAGAACTGAATAAGGAAGGAATTTGGACAAATCCTTGAATTCACATTGAGTATTTCGGAAAGCCACGTGGAAAGTAATCCAGATTGCCTTAACTGTGATTGTAACGGAAAATTTCCCAATACCACGTTAACGCTAACCAACAAGGCTTGGTGTCTTGGGTCAAGATTTCAAGAACCAATGATAGCATGCTAAGGACGAAATGAACGAACTTTGGAAATTTTGGGTGAGGAGAAAGTTTGAGGAAGAGTCTTACAGAAAGATGCGACAGATGGAGAGTCACATTGTAAGACATGCGGGATTAGTTAAACTATTAGTGTAGGGAATATTCGAAAGTAAGAACTGTAGAGAAAGATAGAGATTGAAATATATGAAACAGATAATCGAGTACGTAAGCTGTAAATACAGGAAAAGATGGAGGATTGCATCAAACCATTCGAGATACTTATGAGGACAAAAATTGTATATCCGTGACCGCGTTTTGGATATGGTCAAGGGCATACAATTGTTCGCGGTTTGGCAGAACAAGTTCAGGTAGGTAAATATCTGTTTTGTCCGGGATAAAGGGGTCTCAAGTCATTACCGCTTGACCTATTGTAATAGCCCTCAAACCGAAACTTAAATGGAATTGTATTTTGTGAATCATTTTTAGTGGGCTGGAGTTTGGTTGAATATGATCTGGTAGGTTTGTTTTACAATTTCCTGTATATGTAAATGAATGTATATATATATATTTTTTTATGAAAAGAAATTATTTAAAGACCATTTAAATATGTTTAAGAACCGAATTGCTTAAATGTTTGTAATTCCAAGTATTAATGCAAGTTAAAATGTCTAAAGGATAATTTGCTACAGTTTAAAATGATTTCTGTGAATAATTTTGTGTTTAAATATCTTTAATTTCTATTTCTAACCATTTTGTAATGATGGTAAATGATCATGTATTAATTATTATTGTTTTTAATATGTTTCAATTGTTCAAGTATTGTTAATGTTCAAGAAATATCTGGCGTGTTCTATAAATTTCGGTGTAGCTTATATAAAGCAAACATACGAGACAGAGAAACAATTTTTTCGGCAGAGTTTTCACCGACTCAAATTACGAAAGCCAAGAACTGTATTATCTGTGGAAGGAGTATTGTATGCTATCTCTGTATTATATGTATGTATGTAACCTGTATCTTTGACGTCGTGTTTTCTTTGAAAATGAAAACAAATGTTAAACTGGACTATATCGTGAACTAGTTATTTATCATATTAATTAAACCACGAACAATCTAATAATGTTCTGGCTCAAATATGAATGAGACCTGTTTTTAACCCTAAATAATTCCTATACTGTTTTAAGAAACTTAGAAGAATTGAACAGGGACGAGTAGCATATAGTAGATCACGCTATTAAAAACTTGGAGCAGAATCGAGGAAGCAACTTTCAGTTTGGAATTTTAAGAAAATGTCTGCACAAATCCCGGCTCCGTTGCCAAACTACAAAAGTTATACTTTCTCACCAACTTGCCAAATAACGCAATGTATGAATTATTCACGGCCCGCTCTGTAACAAAGGACTTTGCCAGGGCGACGGTTTTTTTTTCCTTCCCCTTCGGTAAGTTTGTCCCTACTGAAGCAATTTCTGGCGGTGGATCGCAGAGCACACAAACGCCGCCTTCCAGATGCTGCCTGGAGAAGACCAGGCGCGGCAATCCATCAGCTCCGGGAGACAGCGTGGCAGATATACGGCCGGGGAAAACTTTGAAAAAACTCTGGCGGTGGTGCTGGAACAACAAAAGGGAGGGTGAGCGGAGGACAGCGGGCTCGGAGAGTGAGAGTCCAGAGAGAAGTTTGGCGCGGTGTCTTTTATCCGGGAGACAATGGTACGTGGCAGGTGCTGGAGGAAGGGACCAACTCTCCGGAACTGGAGGACGTTAAGTCTTCCAGGGCTTAGGTCACGGTCAATTGAAAAGTCTTGGAATGTTCTACACTTTCTAGTGGAAAGTTAGACACAAGTGTTTCTGTCATTGTAAGGGGAAGTAGTCTTCATTTGGGGTTTCTGCAATAATTGAACAATTTTCCATCATCATTAGAATTATATGGCCAGCTGAAATTGCCTGAACTGAGCTTCAAGATGACAGCTGTAAGATATCACGTTCTTAGCGAGGGTTAAATTTTTGTTTCATGTCTAGAAGGAATTTTTTTGGTGTCATCAGTCTCTCGACTGATTTGATTAAATCCTCCATTCCTTCAAATCTTGCGCTAACCTCTTCATCTCTACATATCCCTTACAACCCACGTCCTCGATAATCTGCTTTATATATTCTAATCTCTGTCCTCCTCTACAGTTCTTACCTTCGACTATTCCCTCCACTAACAAATTAACCAATCCAGCATGTCTCAAAATATGACCTACCAGCCTGTCTCTTCTTTCTGTAAGCTTCTTCAACAAACTTATTTCATCACCCATCATTTCCTGAACTCGTTCATTCGTACTTTGTCTGTCCACTTAATTTTCAGCATTCATCTGTAGCCCCACATTTCAAATGCTTCCATTTTCTTTCTTTCCGGTAGTCCTAAAGTCCATTTTTCGCTACCGTAAAGTGCTATGCTCCACACATAGAGTTTTAAAAGGTTCTTTCTAATTCCTAGATCATTATTTGAAGCTAAAAGATTTATCTTTTTCATGAAGGCTCTTTTTGCTAGTGCTATTCTGCTTTTAACATCATTCCTGCTTCGGCCATCGGTTATAATTTTGCTTTCCAAGTAACAGAGTTCACTTACTTTTCCTATTGCATCCGATCCTATTTTTATATTTAAACGACTATCACTGGTATCATTTCTGCTACATTTCATCACTTTAGTCTCTTTCTTTGATTTATATTCGGTTCAAAATCTTCCATCAGTAATTTGTTGATGCCATTCAGTATATCTACAAATTAAAAATGATTTTTTAAGTGGGAAGGGTTAAAAGGATGAGCAATTTCCACGTTCATACCAAAATTAGGTAAAAAAGACAAGGAAGAAACCTATTTTACGTACCTAATTCCGACAACATTTAACGTAATTCATTCCATTTCCTGCTTCAAATTCTTTATTCTTACTACGCTCTTTAGACTCCCACCTTTTAATGTGTAAAATGTTTCACTTAATTCCTGACTCATCGCTGAATAAACTGCATTTGATGATACCACTAGGAGATTATTATATCTCCGAACTGTTTCACCAAAGAAAAACATAATAAATTATTATTGTTTTTTTCTTATGAATTTGCGCACCGTCGACGTCAAGTTTATTAGAGGCGAGAAATGACTTGGGGCAAGGAACGAGAAGGAATTTGGTATTGGCCTTTTGAAGGAACAATCAAGGCAATCGCCGGGAGTGATTAGGGGAAACCATGGAAAAAACAAATCTTGATGCCCGGAAGGGGATTCGAACCCCCGTCCTCCGGAATACGGGGTCAGATCATTACCGCTCACCCACCACGCTCTGTGAGGAAGTATTCCTCACCTGGAGATTGAGTTATATTTTTAACATGTTAACAATTACCATCATAATTAGAAATCTGTGCCCAGTTGAAGCTAACAGAACTAAGCTTCAAGATGCTAGCTTTAAGATACCTCGTTCTCAACGATACCTATGTCTTCATTTCATATCAAGAACGAATAATTGTAAATTAAACGTCATTTTGTATGTGGGTAGGATGAAAGGGCAAGAAACTTTCGGTGATAATATCAAAATTAGGTCGATAAAAGGGGGGTGGGAATAAACTTTATGGAGGATTGTAACAAATATGTTAAAAGACTGATGACTTACAATAACACTACAAATAAATTGAAAAATGAGTGTGTGGGTGGCATTTTATTGAGTATTAGTCATAAAATGAGATTTATCTGGAATTATTTGAATGTACTACTGAAATGGCGCTTATCCAAAGACAAAAAAAGCTCGGAAAAAATAATTTAAAATCAAGTTGATGAAAATAAATCAGAATGGGGATGAAAGTTTCTGGTATTTCAACGTGCTTTGAATAAAATAAATTTCAGTATAATCACTTGATAAGTGGAAAAGTTACACGAATTGTTTAAGCCTGTTGATTTGTAAGTATTAAAATAATATTAAAATTTAACAAATGCTGATCTCTTCTCACAGTGAATTGCATAATCCTTGAGTTTTAGTTTCGTTGAAGTTTCTTGATCGATACATTTGGATCGTTGCCGCAGTGTCATTATTTTCGTAATAAAAAATATCTGGACGAGTTAAAATTTTCAAAATGATATGGATCAAATACACTTGTCTGATTTTAGGAGCGATTTTTAGTTGAAGTTCAGTATAATGACATAACTTATTTTATATTTAACAGTCAGGACTTAAGTCTGTAGATGAATGGAGCAGCTGTCTGATATGGTAACGATTGTGAAAGAACAAAGGATAAAATGATATGGTCACATGGTGTCAATGGACGAGAATCTCACCAAAGTTGTGAAAGAAGTTACAGAAGATTCAGCTGAATTGAAGAAATCAAGGGAGACGTCAGAACGGCAGAGGAGGAATGGAGAGATACAGCCAATTGGAGAAGACACTGGATCGCTACGGTTCGTGATGCTACAACAGTAAGCAAATCATCAAATACATTTAGGCCACAGGAATATCTATGGAGTTAGATTGGCCAAGAAAAGATATGAATCATTTGAGTATACGGATGGCTATTTGCGGGAATGATACGAAGATTTTGTCTTTTATAGATTAAAAGTAAAGCGGAATGTGGCTATCATTGTAGCCGTTGACGCCACATTTTCTCCGTTTACACTATTTTGTTTATTTAAACTAGCTGTTACACGCGATTTCGTACGGGTTAACTTGGGCTTTTATTGCTAACATTGGATAAAATCCACATCTGTACTGTTTAATAAGCTGTGTCTGTACATGAAATTTATGAACAAATCACAGATAAACCGACTGTGTGTGCAACTAAGCCTGAGTAACCAATATAACATTACAGAGACTTACGCACGCTATCCATCTGTCTGTCACAGTTCAGACAGTTTCAAAATTCAATGACGAAATTTGTTATTTATCAAGAAAATAGTATCATATGTTCTTCATAATGATGCATAGCACTTCCTAGTAAAATTGAATCAAGACCGTTTTCGCCGTTTACTCTTGACTACGTAACAAAACAGACAGAGTTACTTTCGCATTTGTAATGTTAGTATAGATTCCGTTAGAAAGAAGGAAGTGCAGGTTTTGGTAGAGCCAGCTGCCACAGTCAAATCCCCGTTACGGATGATCGACGAACAGATGGCTGGGTGAACCATGGGTGCAATCACCCTCACGGACCCTAAGTGACAAACAATAGCCGCTCTTGACAGAAGCGATTTTGAAAAGTCGAATCCTCGTATTCATCTCTATTTTGGGAGGTTATCCCCGAGGCGGGAGAGCTATAAAATTTGCTGCGGGGTCTGCGACAATGGGGAAGTTTTGCCATTGGGTGTGACGTGTGATTCGGGGTGTTCTAGACTCGCGCGTGTAGTGTGAATGGGATTCTGAGCGGGCAGACCTGTCCGAAGTAAAAGGATGGGATAACGAGCTGGGGCGTGCTGTAGGCGGTCGGTGGTGCGTGATATTTGGGGGTTAGGGTCGATTGGTCGAACTCGCAGGGGTGAGCGACCAAACCGGTGTCAGGGACGCCATTATGCGAGGAACACTCGACTAGCTGCGATGTATCGATAGTCTTTTGTTTTTGCAGTTTGTTACTTTATATCAATCTTCGGTAACTATTGAGCATTTCGACCGTCACTGGAGGTAAAGTCCGAGAAGACACTCAAATGTTTCTAAACAAGGGCAGTACCGGCATTGATGTATGGTAGAAAATAATGGGTAAATAAAATAGAAAAATAAATTATAGCCATCCAAAATCAAGTTCTTTGAAATATAAAATAAGGAATAAGAATTACTTAATATTTCTTCCGTGAATTTCATAAAAAGGGCAAATTGGAACAAACGCGATCTAAGTAAGGGTAGTGACAGATTTCAGAAGCTTTATTTGCAACGCCATCATAATGAAAGAAGAGGTACCGGTTGACCCAAGGCGGTATGGTGAGAAAACTGGGATCATATCAGACTTTCGACCTGTCGATGACGAGAAGTTTTCTGCCCATTTTTACCAGAATTAAGCTATTTATTGCTGCAGCTTAACTATTTGGATAGGATGTTAGGCCAAATCTCTACCACATTTCTCCCACAAGCGAAGGTTATTAAATTATTTCTCCTGTAAAAATGTTTACCTGGAAGTCTGAAATCACGGCCACCTTCAACAAGCTTTCATAGAAACCAGAATCATTTTCTGTTCCGTCATTCTTTCCATTGGTATCACTGAGGTATCTTCAGGAATAGTTTCTACCTATTGTACCGTCACTATTTGGGGCCAGTAATGTTTGCAAATCGGCAGAGCAATTTTTTAGCTCTGATAAAAGTGAAAACTAGAAAAGAGGAATTTCTAGAAGGGTAGCTTTGACAAAAAAAAATCCAAATGTCTATTAACATTTCAAAAACAATCCTATACATATTCACAATACCGACTTGCTGAAATTTTTTTTCTAAAAAAAACTTACGCACCACCAGTGCGATAAAAAAATCATGTGTGTACAGTAAGACAAATGATACCTCTACCTTAGAGTAGACTTTTCTTATTTCTAAGACTCTATTCAATACGAGGAGAAAGTGGGTATTGACGCGTGGAACATGTGAGTTTTATTGCGATACGTTGCTGTTATTATCATCCGGCTTCTGTTCAACATTATTCCCAAAATAGTCTTTCTTCGTTAGCCTACTTGAATGTAAAATTATTTCACTATCTTCGAATTCTTTGTTTCCTACTGTAACTTACCTTGTATACCTTTTACTGCCTTCCCATTCCCAATTGTAACTAGACTCGCATTCCTTCTACTACCTTCTCATTCTTCCATTCCCAATCGTAACATGTCTCATATTGTTTTTGGTAACATCTCTTTCCTCCGTTCCAAATCGCATTCCCCTCATTACCTTCTCATTCTTACATTCAGAATTGTAAATTACATCGCACCCCTTTTATTACCTCCTTGCTTTTCCGTTCCCAACTGCTCTGTCTAGTATTTATTTTACTACCTTCTCATTCTTACATTCGCAGTTGTATCTTGACACATATCGCAATTACTATGCTATCATTCTTCCATTCCCAGTGGTAACTTGTCACGTACTCCTTTTACTACCGTCTCATTATTCCATTCCCACTTGTAACTTGCTTCGTATTCTTTTTACTACCTTCTAATTCTTCCATTCCCAATTCTTCAATTGTCCTTTATTCCTTCTACTTATTCTTCCTTCCCGTAATGTAACTCGTATTTTATTTCTTTTATTACCTGCTTATTCTCCCATTTTCAAATGTTATTTGTATCGCACACCTTTTAGCACCTTCTCATTCTTCTGATCATAATGTTAAGTTATCTCGTATTTCTGTTACCACCTTCTCATTATTCCATTCCCGATTGTAACTTGTCTGGTATTCTTTTACTATCCTCTCTTCATCCATTGCAATAAGGTGCCAGTTCCATTCACTTTTCCGACATTGAATTATTGTCTGAGAGAAAAGTGAGGTTTGTTACGGAAATTGTGTCCCTCCCACAATCATACTTCTTTGTGACTGCGGAGAACTGGCTAGAAACTGTTGTCAGTTAAAGCATGCACCGTCGGTGGGATTCGAACCGATGATATCTGCACCAATCAGATACCGATTATTTCTCAGCAAAAATTTCCGTGAGTGAAGTAAGTGGGGTGCCGGCTTTAGACCACCCATTTGTTATGATGATGTGGGGCTGGGTTGCCGCATCGTGTCGCATCGCGGCGCTGTACCCCCGGGAATAGTCGGTGGGCCGTGGCTCTATTGTGCCACTCAGCCCTTTGTGTCCAGCCAGCCACAGGGTATGGGGAGGGGGGCCAGGACAATAGGCGCCGCGACGCCGACGCCAGCGCCGCTCAGCGGGAGCCGGGCGCAGCTCGGGTACCCACTGGGAGGTACCCAATCGGGTACCATGTATCATACCAACCCGGAACATGCATTGCTTTAGGTCCAATTATGCTCTGGGAAATGCTATTACATATTAAATATCATGTCTATATTACGATATTTAGTTTTAAAAAATGGGGGTTTCACCAATAGGGGGCCATCCATAAATTACGTCACACCTTGAGGAAGGAGGAGGGGATCAGCAAAGTGTGACAACGTGTGACAAGGGGGGGGGGGGACGTGTCATAAACTTTGTGACATCATATGCATATTTGTATCACTTTTTGGCTCGTGGCGGAAGATGAAGATGATGTTGACACATGAAATGTTCCCAACACTATTGAAATCAAGACTGCCAATAATAAACAGTATCAAGTAATGCGTTCAAAATCCATGGACACATGATGACTCATTTTTGTAATATTTATTCGATTTTTTATATTTTTTTAAATGTTTTACTTATTTTTGATATGATTTTTTAACTAGAAATACATAAATCATTTTGAAAGTGCTGTTTTAATTTATAAATTTAAAATTGTAAAATATTTGACGTCACAGCAGGAGAGGGTGGGGAGGGGGGTCCCACAAATGGGACAACCTGTGACATGGGGGGAGGGAAGGGTCCAAAAATCATTAAATTCGTGTGACGTAATTTGTGGATGGCCCCTAGTCTAGGATGAGTTGAGAAAAATCCACGGCCTATACAAAGGCAACATCCCATACCGAATTTTAGGCCTCCTTATTGTCACTCGTCCACCAGACTTGATAGGGTTTTAGGCAATGTTGCGCAAACGTGCAAGCAAATGTTTTAGCTTGAGAAAATTATAGTTAACAAACATATCACGAAACACATTGACACAAATCTGGTCAGTGTACTGTTGTCTCGTATGCATTTCACATTGAAGAGAATTTTGGATAAGATACAAGATTTTCCATTTCAAACTACACGTCAAAGCAAACCTTGAATCTAAGACGAAGGAAATATGTAAGCAAAATTAATTTCTATGGTACTTCATATTACGTCTATAGTTGACAATGTGAGCGAATGTCACGCCGATGCTGCTCAAGACGTTCTAAAAATGGAGTGAAAAATAAAAAGTAAACAAAAACATTCAAATACTTTGGCGTATTATTAATTTTTATCCATACTGATTAAATTGTGATTGAGAATCTGTCACACAACATCCAGATGTTAAAGAGTTGACTTTGCCCTAAGCCACCGGTGTGTAATAGTTCCAAGGTCCTTCAAATTTTATAGATCGATCCCTTATGGTCAAATAAAAGTAAAATTCCTAATTATAGTGGACACATCAAGCGGTAATGAGATTTAATCCTAAAAACTCATTTTTAATCAGCTTTACCCTGGTAGACTAAAGGAAATTCATTTTTTTCATTAAATCGATCTTTAGACGTAAAACAATTACGAAATCCAAGAAATTGATCAGATCAGGTAACGTGGCCATTACCAATGGTAATAAAAGCTGATTTTTTCACCGTCGAAAACGCTTGAAGTCGACTTAATCTTGACTATTTCTAAAGTTTGTATGGATCTGACAAGGGAGAGATTATGTTTATTCCACAAATAATCCTCCGAACATTAGAAAGACGTGCTGATATTCGTTTTCAGATAGAAACCAGGCAGTTCTCCACCTTGCTAAAATTGGCCACGACAAGTCGGAAGGACAGACTACGGACGAAGTAGAGATTCACCTACCTGAACCTATCTACCAATTATATGACGATACTGTGGTTTGCTAATGTAGAGCTTTATTTGTATAAAAGTTAACCAAAACGGTTTTGCGGTCGTGTATTTCTTAACCTTAATATTTTTATGGTCTGTTTGAAGCAAAGATAAAGCATTTTTGGGGATTAAAGCACTATTTCGAATAAGAATAATTTTTTAGGCATTCTAGTAGCTTCGAGAGTCACTGTGGTGTGCTGCTTGGGCACTATAAAAGACCTAGTTTCTTGATTGTTTTGGTCAGCTCCAGTCTCAGTTTCAGAATGGCAGTTCAGTACTGCAATATGTCTTTACCGCACCGAGCTTGGTGGGTGAACGGTTAACGTTCTGGCCTCGCATTCGGGAGGACGCGGGTTCGAATCCCCGTCCGGGCATCCAGATTTGGGTTTTCCATGTTTTTTCCAAATCACTCCAGGCGAATGCCGTGATGCTTCCTTTAAAAATGCCATAACCGAATTCCTTCCCGTTTCTTGCCCCAATCACATCCCACCTCTAATGACCTCGCCGTCGACGAAGCGTAAAGCCCAAGCAAAAAAAAATTCTTTATCGCGTCACAGTGCAGGGAAGTCGCAAGCCTTCTAAAGTGGCGTAAAAGTGTTTGAAAATTAGTCAAACTTTGTATCCGATGAGAAGTGCAGGACACAAAGAACATTTAGTATGGCATTCATGCCTTTTGGCAAAGTTTTCCAGCAAGTTTTCAATGAGGTATAAAAATTTGGTTACGGCGAATATGTGTGTGTGTGTGTGTTTGCGTATGTTGTCGGCTAATTCTACATGTGGCGAGAACTTGTAACTTTGGAAATGAAGCTCTGATAACCTTACCCAGGCACGAGTCAAATATTTTTACCAACTTTGGTGTTGCGTAACTTTGTATGGTTTGTGAATAAGTGCCAAGCAAACTATAAACTTAACAAAATGTGTTATAATTCCATATAAGCCACCTCATAATGCAGTTGAGTAATTTGTTAATCCACCTACCTGGTTTACCGCGACAACTGGAATTATTCGACACCTTTGACACCCTGAACACTGTGACGGGTTTACACGTAGTAAAAAAAATATAATGAATTAAATACGTGTAGTGTAAACTATAAATGCTGTATGGCAAAATTATTTTCCTGCCAAAATATTTGCTAACTTGCGGTGTCCTGAAGAAAGTACAGCTGTTGTGCAGCGTCTTAGATTGCTCGGTGACATCACATCTCTGATGTTTTTCCGTCGCTCTCCGTGTAAAACACTAAGTTTTGTGAGTCAAATACACAGCGCTGACCCCGCCAGAGTGGTTACGAGCGTTAAGGCGCCAACACACTGGATCTGGAGGTACAACGGGACCAGGTTCGAGCCCCAAGTCCCTCGTTCTGTCCGTCCTCTATGTGGTTTTTACGCGGTTTTACGCTGTCATCAAGACGAATTCTGAAACGGACTCCAATCTTCACCTTATGAATTTAGCATTCCACAAACAAAAATACAATTATCGTACACAGAACTTAGGTACACGTTTCGCAGCAGATGAAAACTCCAACATAGCGTTATAAGAAGGGCAAAGTAGGGCATCTCTATTTGTGGAAATTATTGCAGAATGCAATCAGTATTGTTGGTATGATAAATGAGCTGGATTGGTTGTCATCGGAAGATAGGGGGTGGTTGAATACAGTGTAGAAGCATTAAGATTAGAGTTTTGTTGAGAAGTGACCATGACCACAAGCTGCCAACTCATTTCAAGCATAAGGGCGCGGGAAAATTTCCTTTTGCAGTAAAGGTAGTCAGGGACTGGAAAATATTACTACGGGATATGATGAAAATTTCACTAGAAACACTGAAAGAGTTTAGAATTAAAATTCGTTAAATGCAAAGGTAGGTAGTGGGGATTTAGCACTCAAAGAACTGAAGACCAAAACCAGAAATGAGAAAACAAGTGTGTGTGGAAAAATTGTCATTGGTGTATGCGTCTCACCAAAATTAAACTGAATTAAATTAAAAGCATTTTCAAAGAAAAACTGCTTTCGCCTAGTCATCTGCAAGGTGAGTGGAATCTGGCAAACCTTGGAGGTAGTTGTAGTAAGTAACGTGTTTGTGCTTATGTGTTTACCTTCTTGAGAAAAGCATTTAATGAATGTATTAGTTAGTTCTGTTTTTATTGTTTGGCTGTTGTCGGAATTCTCATACTAGAGGTCTTCCCATGCCTGGTACAATAAAGAACGAACACACAAGTTCTCCAACGATTCCAGAGCGCAACAAGAGGGAAAGTGGTTTCAAACCATCGGCAGAATAGAAAGATAGTTTCCCCGTTGCTAAGTACAGTAAATGCAAGAAGCAGTGGCTACAATAGTAGACAAGCATCAGTGAATAAGGGAGTAATACAAGTCTACTATCGCATATTTTCTTTTTCGATTTGTAAAAAACTAGTTATGGCCTGAAAATAATGTAAGTACCATAAAAAAGAATAAATTTTTCTGTATTTGAATATGACCTAAAATGTAAATATAAAAAACTAAGATTAAATTTTCCATAGTATTAAGATATTAAAAAAGAAGGAAGGAGGTAATTGATGAAAAGAATGATTAAAAAATATTGAAACAAATTTATTCTAAATGTAGATGACAATCTAGAAAAAAAGTTAATATCACAAAAGGAAATGAAAGGCTATTGCTGGGAAAGAATATAAATTTTGTTTTTTAGGAATGAAAATCGCTACAGTTGGCAAAGCAATGAAAATAATGAGTTGGTTTAGCACCACCAGTACTATTCTGAAATATAGTCTATTAAGTCTAAGACTATAAGAAAGGAATTTGAAAATTTATAAAATTGATTCACAAGCATTGGAAAGGAAGGAAGAAGATAAAAGAGATAATTTGGAAATCATGGAAATAAAATGGATCGATAGTGTTCTTAGTGAAAAAATTCTGTTGGAAAACTTATTGGTTTAAAGCTTTTGCTTTCCGTCAAATTTTCAGCATTTTGCTGTAACATCAGGTCTCAGAACGTAATTTTTCTTTCTTCTACTCTTCTGTGCCTGATTCATATTCTTGTAGTTCAACACCTCAATATTAGGTGTTTAGTAAGTCGTCTACGCTCAAATAAACATTTTATTTGAAAAGCAGTTAATGGGCGAAGCAGTTTGAGTGATGTGAGAATAAGAAGATGAACACGTGTATTGCATCGAAACCATCTGGGAAAATTGACTTTTAAATTAGTTACGAACACCGTTGGAAACCCATAAAGGTCTATGGAATTCTCATAGCAATGGAGGTGTGCTGGAATTTTAACTGTGTTCCAGGCCTTCGGACGAAAATGTAGTACGTACGTAGCTACGTTAAAACATCCAACTTGTTGGACCGTCTTTGATCTGCATGGGCTGTTCATGTTACGCGTGTTGCAATTCCACACTGGTCTTCCTTACGTGCCTCCAGCACGTGATTATGGAGGCTCCAGGGTTGCGCAACAGCAAATTGGAAACATGCCCCTGGTTGAAGCAACCGCTGGAACAGCATGTTTGTTTGAAAAGAGCACAGATTCTGTACTGTATTTCTTGCCAAAAAAACATGTCACTACGGAAATTCCCTACACTACATACAATTCTATATTAAAATTTTCACTTTTTGAGGTAAACTGTTAAGTACATCCCATATTTATAAGACACAATAAAACTTAACCTCTTCTTTATTCCTATACTCTCTATTTGTGTATTTAATAATGACAATAATACCAATAGCCAATACATGCCTTTTACATTCTTAGTACAACATTTAAAATTTGTTTCTGAATGGCGAGACTAGTATATAGTTTGAAAGATAGATTTGGATTATTTACAGAACTTAAATTGTAACAAGCAACTCTAATACAGCAGGTTAACTTTTAACAAAGAAAATGCAAAAATGTAGAATCTACATACGAATTTCAGATACTTTAGCAGGTACCATGGAACAAACCATGATTTAATTTTTAAAAAGCAGAAGAAGAATGTATAAAATGTAATTTAATGAAACAGTGTATTATCCTTTTGTTTACTCATGAGTAGAGGTAACAACAGTAAGCAGAAAATATAAGATGTACTGTTGTGTTCTTGTACCAGTTGAGGTTAGGTGAGTCCAACTGTTTTCTCAGCCTTGTCCGGCTCTGCTATTGGTCGGCGCCGGCCTGACCTACGACCAATTGTGAGGACCGAAGCAGTTCAATTCACGTGCCTCGCGCATGCGCACTGGCAGACAACCCCAAAACCAGTATTACTGTTGATAATCTATCCACATTGTTGGTTAATAACCATTTTTGAGGATTTTTTGGTGTTGTGTGAGTTTTAAGTTATTCCAATGAGGGGAAAAATGTTATTTAAATTGAGTGATGAATGAATGCTGGAGAAATGTTGGACTGCTCAATGATGGTAATTTAAAATTTTACTGTAACACGTTTGACATACCGGTCTGTAATGCTTACAGTTTGATATCTCGTATACTATTACACGAAAAAAGTTTTCTGCTTATGATTTCAATATTGTTACAATAAAATGCTGCTATATACTTGAAACCAAGTATTTTAATGAAAAATATTTTTACATCTATTTTGCCATAGTCTTTATCCTGTACCCTTTAATGTATAGAACATCAATATTCACCTTTAAAATTATTTCTTTCATGGGACCTGTAATATAGTTTTTAAACATTCATTTATCCCTTATAACTGCTTGAAATGAAAGTAATTTTTCAATTTCTTTCTGTTTTAAATATGTTTGCAGTATGTTGTCAGGCATTTTATTAAGATTTATTATCGGTGAGGAAGTAGTTTTAATACATATTGCAATATACAGTTTTCTTTCTGTTCGTACTTTCACATGTAGGGTCATTATAACTTTTGAAATTTTTTGAGACACCTATCCGTTGCTTTGGGTAAGATTAACTTTTTAAAAGATAAATATTCAAATATCTTACTCACTAACGCAAGTTCATTCCATGATAATTTATTCGAGGTATTGAATAACAGATATGGCTAAGATGCATTTGAAATGTTTTGATAGTCATATCTTTTTCATTTAATTTAATTGCAATGGAGCACACGGTCCAGTGGCAATTTCCCTACACACCCAACTTCCCCCTATCCTGCACCCACCTACATTTGCCCTCTACAAATTTTAACTTTAAATTCTTTTAACGTTTTCGGTAAGTTATTCATCATTCCCCTTGGTAATTCATTACAATCCCTAACATCCTTACCTAAAAAAGAAAATCTTCCCACACCCTTGTGCCTGAAATCGAGTGCCAGCTTGTTGTCATGGTCATCTTTTCCCTTCCATGAACTACTTTTCATACCTACTGCAATATCTTTCCATGCCTCATCGCCAGTATACGCCCTGTACACTCCCATGACCCTCCTCATCCTCCTCCTGTCTTGCAATGAATATTGCATTGGTTAAGAAATGTAAATAACTTACTAATAGAAGTTCGCAATCATCAAAATGGGAAATGACTTAGGGAGAAGTTATTGGAAAATTTATTTTTGGGTATATGGCCGCTCTCTCCTTGATCTAATTTTATTTGTGACCATATTATATAGAAATCTCTCGTGGTTTGACATCACTCAATTGAGTCATTCGCATTCTCCTGTCTGCCATTTCGCTGATGGAATTCTTAAACACCATCACTCGCCTCTAACTCGATACCGCGAGATATCGACTATCGATAATCGTCCTGTTACATCATCCCACGAGCGGCGAGCGACAATCGAATTCGCTGGGTGCTGGCGCTTCTACAACGGCTCCCAGATGAACAATAAATTGCGTTTGGACGTGTCAGCCATTTGCAAACGGGAGAACAATCCACATAATTCATATCATCGTCACAATGGCGCGAAGCCTAACCAACTTCGATATTTTGAGCAGTGAAATGGACAAATATCGAACTTACGCTCTCTTTAGTTTATGTGACCATTAGAGTTTATGAAAAAAGATCCTTCTTTATAAGAAGAAACATTGTATTTGGTGACATTTCGAATTTATGAGAGTGTAGCTTTAGGAATACAATAAATAAAGAAAATGGGAGCACTGGAAATTAAGTGCTATAGAAGGATGTTGAAATTTAAGCTGACAGCACAAAATATATATATATATTTTGAACATGATGGGCGATGAAAGAAGTTTATGGAAGATTGTGATATAAAAAAAGTAACGTAATGATGGGTCACATTCTTGGACATGCGGGACTGATTAATTTATAGTGGTACAGTTGAAGCAATGAACTGTAGCGGAAGACAGAGATTAGAAAGCATGAAATAAATAATTGACGTCATAGGTTGCAGTGGATAAAATTGAGCGAAGAGATTAACTGCGCAAATAATGAAATGATGGATTTCATCGTATCAGTTGTATACATGGTAACACACACACACACATATATATATATATATACTTGAAAATTGTAATTGCGTAAATACATTTGAAATTATCTGCATTGTATTTACAAACATATATTTAGACTCTCTGTAAATCGTAACCCAAAAAGATTCATTCATTTGTGGGAACAGAGAATTACAAATAACATTCAAATTTGCTATCATATCATTGGTTGGTTTTTACTGATATTGTCATCAAATACACATAATTGTATAATGCTCTTTCTGTCAAACACATTCACCTACTGCTAACTTTAGAGTAAATAAATCGGATAAATGACGTTTTTGTATCTTCCACTGGTGTCAGTATTTCTCCTTCTCTAGTATCGGTATAAAATTATGGTTTTTTCCGTCTATAAGTCTTCTCCTAGCACTAACTTGTGCACTGTGCATGCAGGAATATAGTGCATTCAATTAAACAGCCCAACTAATGATCGAATGTATTTATCTTTTAAAATTTGCTGCATGAAATTAATTTGAATATCTATTGAGCTATATGGCTTCTGTGTTGTATCTATACTGAAACCTTAAATTTATCAGCCTGAAACTGACCGATTCTGGCGTACGTTGTGATCGGAGTTACGTTGCGCTAATATGTGTTGCGTTCCGCGGCCATTACAAGCGCCTACCCTCCTCTGGCTTCTAATCAATGAGCCCATTCGTCACTCGACGGCTTAGCACGGCTGCTACTAGCTGATAATACCCGCTACAACACACCAACAGCCAAACATCACGGCAGTGGGATGGTAATAAGGCGCTACCACAAGGATCGATTTCGGTACCTGTATTAATCACTGTAAGCAAGATACTGAGGAAAAGTTTTAGAGATGAATGACTGTGTCTTACCAAGTCTTTCTCCTTTTCTCGTAGCACCTACTTCTGCTCTCTATTAATTTTGCTTTAAATTCTTCCAGTATTTTTGGTAAATTATTCATCCTTTGTCTTGGTAATTTATTCCAACACCTTACACCCTTTCCCACGAAAGAAAATTTTCCCACACCCTTATGCCTAAAAACAAGTGCCAGCTTGTGGTCATGGTAATCTTTACCTTTCCACGTACCTCTCTTAGCTTTCCCACTAATATCTTTCCATGCTTCATGACCAATATATACCTTGTAGACTCCCATTACTGTCTTCACCCTCCTTCTATCCTCCAATGAATCCCATTCCAGTTCCTCTATCATATTAGTTACCTATTGTGTTTTGCTATAATTTCCAAAGAATAATCTGGATTCCCTTCTCTACATTTCCTCCAACTCCTTTATTTCATACCCAAAATGTGGGTCCCATAATACACCATCATATTCCAGCAGTGGTCTGATCAAACATTTGTTCCCCAATTCCCTTACTTGTCTGGTGCATCTCCTCATCACTCTTTCTAACAGCTGAAGGATTTTGAATATTTCCTACCTTTCCTATCTGTCCAATGTGCCCTGCCCAGTTAAGTCTGCTATCAATTGCTATGCCGATGTATTTACATTTCGAGTCTTCAATAAGCAGTCCCTTCTCCACTACATGATCAACTATGGTACATATGGTGCGTCAGCGAATTCATGATGCAAGATCTGAGCTGGAATTAAGCTGCAATAGAGTGAGTTATAAGCATCCCTGTTCAGAAACTGACGAAGAAAGATATATCTTTCGAAGTTAGAATGAATGTTCGATAGAACATTTGGAAGTAAATGTTTTGAATATTGTATGATAATATTGGTGGCACAGAGACTGCAAACATATGTGATTGTAACGTATATGCCAGTTTAAGATGGATCTGTTGACTGACGAAGAGACAGCATCAGGAACAAACAGATTAAAGAAACAGTGAAGGTGAACGATGTGACAGTACCATTTGTATACACGATGAGAATAGTCAGATAATATGTACCTAAGATAGTCATAACCATGGCCACTAATGGATGAACAAAATAAAGCTATTTTTACGAAAAGTTCAGTCCACTTCATTTTTAACGTAAATGCAAATTTCAGTTGTTTGAATATTTCTGCCTTCTCATATTTCAAAACTCCAACTTTCCCTTATGAAAGTACTATGTTATAAACATATTGTTTTATAAAGATGTTTCTCAATCCCAGTTCAATGGTCGCACGAAATGATTCCTACTTCAGAAAAAAGCCTTATGCCTTGGAACAATTATCTTTTTATATCATTTTTTATTTCATAGTAAATTGATTTTTTTTTAACAAATAATGAGATTCTTTTACTTTATCGACTACAGATGCTTGCATCTTATTGTTCCGTGATTTACAGTTGCTGTCATTCCAAAAAAAATCATGAAGATTGCTTAGTTTGTGTTCGTCTTGTTCCTTGTCCAATATTTTGTTCCTCCGGTTTAGCAGTTTCAACAGATACTCATCCTACCCAGTGTGAAAGATGACAAAGTGGAAATTAAGTGCAAACACGGTTAATTTTTAGTTTAAAGGATCTTTTATTTCATCTTTTGAATGAATACAATACTGGGATTTGTTATAAATATTTTTAAACGCCCCTAAACGTATTGTTTGGATTGGTCCCCAAATCGCCGCCAAATCTTTCTGAAATGGTATTCAAATACCTTCCTTAGCTAATCAAATCAAACGATTAAGTGGGTGGTTGTGCTAAAATATAGCCTTTTTTAACAAGAAATCATTAGTACGTGCAGTGCAAAGGGGGAATAGACTTTTCGTTTGCCCATAGTTTCGATTGAAATGAAATGTCCTGTTGATTCAAGAGCTTCAGTCAAATCCTCGATTACCTAAAAGACGAACAACAGTCATTACAAAGAGTTCCAACCACATTTTGATCATCATCTTCGATTTGAATTCTCAGTGATCGTCATAACCATGGATCATCTATTTTCAATGTTCTTTGCAGCTTCGTAGAATAACACATGCAACTAAAAAAATTGCTTCAACACCGTAAATAGAATGAATTATTTCAATGTTCCCTTTTGGATAGAGGTTCAGAAGGAAAGGTCCCTGCAAATGAAGTTGCGATGCCAGCGCTCACAAACTTTCAAGGAAGATAGTCGAATTATAGAACTGCTTGTCTCATATATTCATACACACATCGGACTGGTGGTTATGTGAAAATAAAAATATTTACCACTCGCATTGAACATGATACTAGCTATATCTTCTGGAATAGTAGGATTATTATCAGTTTATCATTGTACAGTTAAACAGAAATTCTTTGTCAGTGGATATTTTCCGCACAGTGAATTTTTTTTTAGTTTGACTGTTTCCGGTGTGCGCAATAATTGAATGGAAGTAATGAGCTATACTTCACAATGTGTGTAATTTAAGGTCGATTTTGTGATCGACTGTGGTCGAACGCTCCTCGGCGCAGCCCCCTCATTGCCCCCCCCCCCACCCCTCCTCCTCTCACCAGGTCCCAGAGCGATCGGCGGCCATTACCGCGATCCTCCCGTGATCCGCGTGACGTCATACATCAGGCCGATAGCAGGGGCGATGTTTGCCTGCAGCGCCGCAGATAAGGGAGCGGCAGATAGAGCAAACAGCGCGGCGGGGCGACAAATGCTGAGCGCCAATCACGGACCCCGCACACACCGTAAATCATAGACAACTAAGACCGCGTCTACGATATCTGTTCCAGAAGTTCGAGAACTTTTAAATTACGCACCTTCTGATGCTTCAGTATTAACTCAGCTCTGAGGCGATTTGCACTGCACTCTAGCAGTAAGTTCACAGTACTACTTACCAGACAATGTTGTTTTGGAACGGATTTTTTTGTCACATTAACTTTGATTGCATAGTCCGTTCAGTTAGCAGAGGCGAATTAAGGTCAGCCTATTCTGCCCCCACTCCGCTGCCTTTACCACTACATGCAGTGGGGAAATTTTTTGCACGTCTACATGGACACAGCGGTCAGGTCGGAGAGGTTGAGACAGGAAGGGCTGGTTCGCTGAGGTGCGAGCAAGGGGAACATGGTCTTAATCCTCCAATTGAGAGTGAACAGGGTATTCATTGCTTCCGACAATTTTGTTCCAGCCCTTTTGATTGACGAGCCATCGATCTTCGTGCCATCCATTCAGATTACGATTTTAGTCCATTGTCGATTTGGTTCCTCCACAAAGTGCATCACCAATTGTCTTGTCTAAAATTCGCTCCTAGCTCTACTGAACTCATCATCAATCATGCGTTAAGCCAAAATTACACTTGAATATATATGCCAATATATATATTTGGCTAAGAAAGTCCTCGACGTCAATAAAGCATAAAGCCACAGCAAAAAATAAAAAATAAAAAAAATAATAAAAAAAATCCGTATCTGGATGTAAATATTATACTGAGACAAATATACCCAAACTTCATATCTATAAGCAACAAATTTCAATATCATTCCAAAGTCCTTTTTGACGCACCCTGTGTATGTTACCTTCTTTAATAGGTACCATGTTTTCCCTTTACAGATCCTAGGATTTTATCTCCTAAGTCCCCGTTTTCTTATTAAATACTAACTTTCTGAGCTATCATTAGTTTTAACATCTATTTAGTAAAGATTTTTCGACATAGAATGCTGACCAGGAGCGTACCACAAGGTTCCTTAGGTCGAGGCTGCAGAGTGGGCACATTCTCCCCCGCCGTGTCTCTCAGGACTCGACCTGGGAGGTCCTGCCAACTTGCGCGTCTCAAAAACAACCACGCCACACGCCCGACCGGCCGCTACCCACATAAACAATAACTCCACTCCTCTCGCCGACGAGTTACAAAGCGAGAAACAAGTATGAAAATCAGTCGGCGATATCGCGTACAAAAGAAAAGCGCCAAAACAGAGCTACAAGTTTGCCAGGTGTTCCGATGTTCGGTGGAAGGGGACGGAATAAATTAAAGGACAATCACATGGAATAATTTACTGGGATCAATGTAACAGCGACAAACTGTTGAAGGAAAAGTATTAAGTAATTCACACTGCTATATTTAGAATCCATCAATCCGCTAATCTAAAGACTTCAAAATATTATCTCACTCTTATACACTGAAGAGCATAAGAAACTGGTATAGGCTTGCGTATGCAAACACAGAGATATGTAAACACTCAGAGCACGGCGCTGCTGTCGGCAACGCCTATATGAGATAACTGGTGTCTGGCGCAGGCGTTAGATCGGTTACTGCTGCTACAACGGCAGGTTATCACAATTTAAGTGAGTTTAAACGTGGTGTTATACTCGGCGCACGAGAGATGGGACACAGCATCTCCTAGGTAGCGATGAGGTGGGGATTTTCCCGTACGACCTTTTCACCAGTACACCTTGAATATCGGGAATTCGGTAAAACTTCAAATATTCGACATCGCTGTGGCCGGAATTGATCCTGCAAGAACGGGACCAACGACGAATGAAGAGAATCGTAAAACGTGACAGAAGTGCAACGCTTCCGCAAATTGCTGCGGATTTCAGTGCTGGGACATCAACAAGTGTCAGCGTGCGAACCATTCAAAGAAACATCATCGTTATGAGCTTTCGGAACCGAAGGCCCATCGTGTACTCTTGCTGAGTGCACGACACAAAGTTTTACTCCTCACCTAGGCCCGTCAATGGCGACATTGGATTGTTGCCTGGTCTTACGATTCTCGTTTCCAATTGTATCGAGCGGATGGACGTTTACGGGTATGGAGACAACCTCATGAATTCATGGACCCTGCATGTCAGCAGGAGACTGTTCAAGCTGGTGGAGGCTCTGTAATGGTGTGGGGCGTGTGCAGTTAGAGTGACATGGGACCCCTGATACGTCTAGATACGACTCTGACAGGTGACACGTACGTACGCATCCTGGCTGATAACCTGCATCCTTTCATGTCCATTGAGCATTCCGACTGACTTGGGCAATTCCAGTAGGACAATGCGACACGTCACACGTCCACAATTGCTACAGAGTGGCTCCGGGAACAATCTTCTGAGTTTAAACACCTCCGCTGGCCACCAAAGTCCCCAGACATGAACATTGTTGAGCATATCTGGGATGCCTTGCAACGTGCCGTTCAGAAGAGATCTCGACGTCCTCGTAATCTTACGGGTTTATGGACAGCCCTGCAGGATGCATGGTGTCAATTCCCTTCAGCACTACTTCAGACATTAGTCAAGTCAATGACACGTCGTGTTGCGGCACCTGTGCGTGCTCGCGTGGGCCCTACAAGATATTAGGCAGGTGTATCAGTTTCTATGGCTCTGCAGAGTACTTTTTTCGTGAGTTCCTTATCTTGGCGAAGCAGCAAAGTCAACAATATTTAAAGCAGAAGCTGAGATCTGTTTTTATTTTTATTTACGATGTAAGTATGTACTGCTGGGTGCTGGGTGTTGAGTGCTCTAGAACATTAATATTATTTCTGGATACTATTATATCTGTTATCTCTGCTGGTAAAAGCACCTCCAGACTGTTGCCGTGGACAAGAAGTACTTATTTGGCAGAAAATGCTTGAATTTTTATTGGAATATGCTTGTCCGACAGAAGCTGCGTAACTTGATGATAGAATTGGGTTGTTAGTATTTCGTCCTGAAAGCGATGGTCAGCCGTCACTTTATTGCCTATCAAACCTGATTCAGTTTTTCTCCATCCTGATAGTTATTAGTCTTCATACCCCGTCTGCTAACAGCCAATAACACTGTTTTTGTGTGGCGTACTTTAAGACCAAATTCATCAAATTACTTGTTCCAGATGTTCACCTTCTGATGTATTTCTTCCGCATATACCCAAATCACAACGTCACCTCAAAATGCAAACGATCTGAAGGCTCTGACTTCGCATTCTGGAGGACGTGGATTCGAATTCCCGTCAGGGCATAGAGAATTGGGTTTTCCATGGCAAATGCCGGTATGCTTCCTTAATAATTGGCAAATTCCTTCGCGTTCCTTGCCCCCCCCCCCCACCATCCTTTACCTTCTCTAATTACCTCTACGTAGACGAGACGTAAAGCCATAAACCAAAAAACGTTTGAAGCAATCAGAATCGACTTTTATCATCCACATTTCTACTCGGTGGCCTTCTATCTATCTAAAACATTAATATCTCGATGAGTGATACACTGTGCAAAACAAAAAAATATGGTTCCATCGTCGAGAACACAAAGCAATCAAAAGAAAAACAAAACTCTGTGACAAGTCAACTCTGCCGTCGGCTTTTACCGAAAAGGCGTAATTAGCCCCGCGTTCTGTCGCTATTAATTAATTGGTCATTAGTTTACTGCGTGGAGACTAGCGCACCTGTTTTTGCTCTCTCCGTCAGGGAGGAACAAAAGCCTGTGTCCCCCCTATTTTGTTCGCTTTTTTGGAAAAATTCTCTGGGCAGTGTGTGTGATCGAACAGCCGCGGAAATTCCACCTAATTATAATGCCCCTAGTCGCCGTGGACGATTACCAAACTACACGATGTGAGGCGGGTTGCAGGCACCACGTGTCCTCACGGATCATTTTGAGGACCAGGGAATACGCAGTTTATTGTACGCATAGTATGGTTTAAATCCCCTATTTTTGGAAGATCTTTATTTTTCAGAAACGATTTGGTTGTTCAAGTTATCAGGTGGCACTGAACCAGAGATTTGTCGACATACACAGAGGAAGATTAATATGTTTCCCCAGAATGTGTTGCATTAATTTCTATGTTTACCACTGCAGTCGCCTTTGAAGATATCCAAGCAGTTTTCTCAGTGATTTTTAGGTAAGTAAAAGTCATTATCCGAACAGTATTAAATTTATTTGGTTGGCTCTACAGGGATAGATTTTGTGCCATTATCACAATTAAGGCTACTATTAACTGAAAAACGATATGGTATTTATGACTGTGGTATTTTGGAGAAATTGGCTCTCAATAATAAGAAACATTCATATAGCTTATGTAAGCAAACAGAGTGACACTTGTTAACATAACTTCCCCGTTGGCACAAATAGTAACCTCTCTGTAATATATACACAATTTTTGTACATGACAGCTTCAAGAGACCGGTGCAAGTGCATGTAATAATTCTCAAACTTTTCCACTTCTCGTAAAAGCTAAAAATGGTTAATAGTAAGTGGCTTTAATAAAAGAAAAATGAAAAATCGAAGAAGTATATACAACCCACACAAAAACATTCAGAACTAATTTCAGTGTTTATTTTAAGAATTTATTGTAGGAAGTTTTTATATTTCTACCCCACTATTTTCTAATCCTCAAGAAACTTTCTAACATCATTGTTTGTTCTACTATTATAGCGACGAAATTCAAGTATTTCCTTCAAAATATGACTTTTCTATCTCGTTTTTTTTCTGCTTCTCCATATTTTTTTCAGTACAGTGATGTATACATCTTTTCTTTAAAACATTCTTTTCCTTTCTTCTCCGCCAAATTTGAAGAAGGTAATATTTCTGTACCTTTCTGACATCACTTTACCGCCTATCAAACGTAGTTCAGTTTTTCTCCATCCTGATGGTTATTAGTTTTCGTACCCCGTCTGCTAACAGCCAATAACATTGTTTTTGTGTGGTGTACTTCATGACTAAATTCATCAAATTGCTTATTCCAGATGTCCACCTTCTGATGTATTTCTTCTGGATATACCCATATCACAACGTCTCCTCAAAATACACACGATTTGAAGGCTCTGATCTAATTCCCGTCCGGGCATCCAGATTTGGGTTTTTCACGTTTTGAAGTCAGCAAGGGTATATGGCAGTAAAAGCAAAGCTCCAAATTAGACAACGCCAACGATGATTAAAGCCCGCAGCAGACACCAAAATATTGGGAATAGATGGTGAAGAAGTACAAAGAAGAAGAGTCTGGCCCGTTTAAGAACCGACTAAGTGAATAATCCGAAGTCGATCATCGACCCTGGGACTCCAGTGTTAAGCAATGTGACGTCCCTCCCGAAATACGCCGGAAATTGCCGAAGACGCCCGAAGCGTGGACCAGCTCCGGGGCGTAGCTGGGCACATTTGAAATTTAAATGCCGTCAACCGCAAAGCGAGCGGACGATTCCCAGGCCCACCATAATAATTGTCCTGTAATTATCCCAATTTGAATTTTTAACCGCGTTCCGCGCGTATTATAATGCCGTCTCACCGCCCAGATTTATTCTCCTCTTCCTTTTTGGTGCTGACCAATAAATTCCTGTTCGAGGGCTTTTCCTTTTTGTTGTCGTCCAATTTAATACGCTCCTACTCCTGATTTGCCTTTCAGATACTTAATACGTCTAAAGCAAAGTGAACACAGTTTAACATTCCACGCCTATTAGGTCGGATTTATTTTTGTCGGCGGACGAATATTCGACAGCCGGCTCCTAAGTTATCGAACGAACGGGTTTCTGCGTTCAGTATACCTCAGCTGAATTTGATTATCTAGTACTAGTGTAAGCCTGTGCCTATTTTTTGAATAGCTGCTGGTTTAGAAGAGTTCAATTTTTTGGGTCAATCTTTTGGCTAAGATATGAAGCTGATCTGTGCCTTCCCTAAGGGCTTCCCTCCGCAAAATAAACTATCTTGAGCTCGAAGGGACTTACAAATAATAACAAACGTATTAAAAACGGACAGAGACCACAAAATAGGGGGCCCGCTAAAAAGGACCATCATAAAAAAGAGGGCCCTCGCAACAAAATGGAGCCCTATCAAAAAGTGGGCCCTCACTACAAAATAGGGCCCTCACTGAAATAAGGGTCCCTCACCAGAAAAGAGGTACCACACCAAAAAAGGGGGTCCTAGCAGCAGGAGGGGGCCCTCACTATAAAAGGAGCTTTCACCACAAAAAGGGGAACTCATTACAAAATAGGGCCCTAGATACAAAAGGGGGCCCTCACAACATTTGGTGCCCTCACTACAAAATGGTGCCGTCACTACAAAAGGGGCCCTCATCACAAAAGGAGGACCTCCCTTCAAAAGGGGGCCCTCACTTCAAAAGGGTGTCCTCACAACAAAAAGGTGCCCTCACCACTAAAGGAGGCCTGCACTACAAAAGGGAGTACTCATTAATACAGGTGGCCCTCGCTACAAGTGTGGGCCATCACCACAAATTGGGTCCCTCACTACATAAGCAACTACAGAGCAAGTAATGTAAGTGATTCAGCAATAGTGAACACGTTCCATAGTTAAAAACAATGAAATCACTATTAAAAATCATCCACGTTTTTATTTTTAATAGCCTTAACATCAAGCGTGGTGTAACTCATTAAAATGGATGATCGGCGTAAAAAATCGACGGGATTTACTATTTTATTCCATGTTTTACTCCATAAGCAGAGTTTTAGAATGTTTCTCGTGAGTTCTAATTCGGTGTGTTCCACAAATCTCTTTCCTCATCCATATTGTGGAATATTTCAAAACTTTCCATAATGTTTTACCATAATTTTTTGACCATGAAATGTTACAAGAAGTAAACTTAATTTATGTATTCTGGCAATTCATTTCATCGAGCTGTTAAATTGTGCACATAACTTTGAATTTCTAATAACATCTATGGTCTCTATTAATTTCGCGTGAAGGCTGGCGCGTGACGTCATAATTTTCCAGCCAATATCTATGGAGGTGAGTGAGAGCTAACAAAAGTATAGCATACTTTATGGTCTGGCCGTTTCTCATAGTCGAAAAGTTGATGTTTAATTATATAAAGGAAACTGTGTTCAGATTAGTATTATTAATTATTTTGGTAATGTTACAATTTGCCATGTTTTTAGTCACACGAAGTAACAAGAAAGTATTTATCAATTTATCGATGTATAGAAATAGAACTTTCCATATCTTCAAAGTAATAACGAAAAGTTTTGAAATATTCTATATTATGGATGAGGAAAGGTATTTGTGGAACACTGAATTAGAACTCACAAAAAACATTCTAAAACTCTGCTTACGGAGCAAATCACTTTTACGAAAGTGAAGCTTTGACATCAACAATACCAGGCGGTAGAAAAATTGAAGACTTAGAAATTGGTGCTGTAGCACGATGTTGAAAATTATGGGGACAAAAAAAATACAGAGGCGAAGTTTTCTGAAAATGGTGAGCGAGGTAAGCAGGTGGTGGAAAAGTGTCACAGAAAAAGGATAAGAATTGTGGGCTTCATGTGATTTTAAGACAAAACTCTTGGTGGAAGAAATATTTATGAAAAAGAGATGTAGAGAAACACAAAGGTAAGGAGGTATTTGAGGATGCAGTCGGAAAGAAATATACTGCGATGAAAAGGTTAGCTGAGCTTATGAAGAGAAGGAATATTTCCTGAAACCAACTGATTATTCACAAAAAAGAAAAATAAATAATAATAATAAAAAATACTAAAAGTAAAATACATGTTAATTAGTGCAAACCGATTTTGTTGATGGTCTGAATAATTCAGATATTGTAATCTCGGCATAGAAGAAACAAATGTATTATCATACGTGAATTTCGACACGACTCTTTCCTAATTCTGTGAAAGTGCTCAAAAAGTTCCACTGTCAATCAAATCATTTGTAAATTGTCAACTGATTAAATAGTGCAGCTTTTATATTTGTAAAATGTAAACAACGATGGTCTAATGTAAGTGTAATGGAGTTTCAGTTAAATAATACAGAAAATTCCAAAGAATTTGAAAAAAAATCGTTATATTCATCATAACAGTTCATGATGACAATGCTATTCGTTTTACTGAACTTGTTGTTCCCATTACATCGACAAGAAACGCGGGTATCTGAATCTAGTATTTCAATAGTGATTGTTTCTTAGTATGATGGGTGGATACTTACTTCTGTCTTGATGCAACCTTGTTAGTTTGCCTTATAACTAAAATAAAATAATCTCGTTCAAATTGAAGTTAAGTTCACTATCCCTACTCTTTCATGCAAACGTACATATCTCAGTGATACTACGTTAATTTAGTTGCAATGTATCACACGCTCCGGCACCCGCATAATTTTGCTCACTACGAATTTTAAATTCGTTCAGCGTTTTTGGTAAATTATTCAACACTTTCCTTAAAAATTTGTTCCAATCCCAGACTCCTTTACCTAAGCAAAAATTTCCCACATCCTTATGTCTGAAATAGATTACCAGCTTGTAATAATGGTCATTTACTTTCCATTCACCACTATTAACTCTTTCACCAATGTCTTTCCAAACTCGTCATCAACGCCTTAATATAAATTGTTTACTGGATTCACGCTGCATTGAAATACTCTTCTTCGTCTTCTCGACGTTTCGACCAAGACTTATATCTTCTTCAGTGGCCGTCTATCGAATCTGCTACAGACTTGAATCTGCTGGAGACTGGTATGGTTAGTTGTTTATGTATTTGTATTGTCGATTGTCTCACAATATCGACTATCCAACGATTTAATATCTGGAGGTCCAGAGTTAATTATTTATCTAACACACATTTTCCAAGTCTGGCTAAGACCGTAATCACCATCCTTGTAGAGGTTGTTTGGGTGTTTGATTATTTCAATAGCCTCTCTTACTTTTCTATGTAGAAAATCTCTGGTTCTAGCTAGCACCCTTGTATTTTCCCACAGTATTTCACGTTCTTCTTCCATCTGGTGTTCGGCAACACGCCTTGTACACTCCCAGCACCCTCTTCACCCCCCTCCTGTCTTCCAGAGAATCACATTCCACATCCCTTGTGATATCAGTTACTGATTGAGTTATGCAGTAATTTCCAGAGACAAATCAAGCAATCGTTTACAAATCCTGTGGATGATACCCAAAATGCAGATCCTATACTACACCATCATATTCAAACAATGTCCATCAATACAGTCATATAAATAGCTAGAATAATACATTTACTTTGAAAAATGTAAGCTGGCAAATGAACTCCATCCATTTGGCACAGAAAAAGTAAACCTGTTATTCACCTAAGGATGAAATTGTTAAGCTGGAATGGGAAATAAATATCAGTAGAGGGCGAGTAGGGAAAGAGATACAAAAGAAATCGCTCCTTTCCACCTAATATGATAAACATGTCTTATGTATGTGATGGACTATATTTACAGGTATAAGGGCATCGGTCAGCTGGTTGTTATTCCCCTTCCAGATCGTGTACTCTTCCAGACTTGGGTTCCGGTTTTCGGTTACTGGGAGGAGTCTTCCCTCCCCACGCAACTGCTTCTCCCAAGACGAGCCCTCCCAGGGGCTGCAGCAACAGAACCTGGTATTAAGGGGTGGACCAGACGCCCAGTTTCATCCCCTGATAAACGGCGCTCCCATTTGATGCGGTAATAACATATCTTACTAAATGAAGTGTTACTCCGCTCACATCTCACTGCGTATTAGACTACAGTCTTCAATCTGTCATCAAAAAACAGTGATTCTCAAAAATATAATTTTCCTATGTTGTTAACGCTTTACAATTTGAAAAAAAAATAGCGTTGAAGTATATGTATACTAGATTTCCGTAGTCACTTTCAAAATTGATCTAGCTGAAATTGTAGGGACTATACCTTAAAGTGACAACGTTAATAGCAGGTTACGATTGTTTGATGATGATGCAGTGATCTATAGGGAAGTAAGGTGCTCTGATGATTGATTAGAAATTCAGCGCGTTTTGGATGTTATTTCGGAATGGTGCCGTATATGGCAGCTTATAATAAACTGCAAAAAGTGAAAAGCAATGCGCATAACTAACAAAAAGATTCCGTTTGCTCACGAGTATACAGTGAACAATCAGTAGTTGATTCGCTTGATTCTGTAAAGTATTTGGCGGTAATAGCACAAAACATGAAATGGGAACAGCGCATAACATCCGTTGTAGGTTAAGTTAATTCTAAGGTCGAATTTTGAAGAATTGCAAGTTTCTTACTAAGGAAATAGCTAATAAAACTCTCGTGCATCCACATTTGAATTACTATTGTGGAGTTTGAGATCCTTATTGCAAGTAATTGTTTGACGCGTTAGAAAAATTACAGAGGAGAGCCGCTCGATTTGTGACTGTTTCCTACAGCCCATACGAAATCTTCACCCAATTGACTCGTAAATTGGGCTAGATCGGTTTCGTCTGAATTTGTTGTCGAATATGCGAAATTCTTCTTTCATTTACGAGTGGAATGAAATACTTCGTCCACCAACCTATTTATGTCGTAATGACAAGAGAAATAAGATGGCGTACTGATGCTTATATGTAGGCCTGTATTTTCTTTCCGTGGTTATTCGAGATTGGAATACCTAGAGTTAATTTTGGTGCAAAGTACTCTCTGCCAACCACTATATTTGTGAACTGCAGAGTATGGATGTAGATGTAGAAGTATATGTATAGATTTTCGCAATCACATTCGAAGTTCATCTTGCCGAAATAGAATTGTAGGGAATATACCTTAAAATTTAGTGATATTTTCATAGTACAACGAATATTAAATATCAATGGTGTGAGTGTTTGGAAATCTATTGCATTTATAAAAACTGACAATTACTGAAAATCAGTGATAAAAAAAATAATACATGTAATACATATGAAGGGGGAGGAAAATCTAATAATCATGGGTGATTGGAATGCAATAGTGGGAGAAGGAACTGGAAGAAATACTGTATTATCTTTTGGTCTAGGAGAAAGAAATGAGCGAGGAAGCAGGTTCTTAGAATCTTGTGAAAGATATAAGCTAGTCATGGCAAACACACTGTTTAAGAACCATGCAAGAAGGATATAAACCTGGAAACGTCCAGGGAATACAGGCAGATATCAGCTAGATTATATCAGGGTCAAAGAGAGATTCAGGAATCAAGTTCTAGACTGTAAAGTGTACCCAGAAGCAAACATAGACTCTGAACATAATTTGATAGTAATGGAGTGCAGGCTGAAATTCAAGCGAATAAGGAAGCAAAGAAGCAGAACAGACTGGAAGTGATTAAACTGAAAAATTTGCGGAAATGGTAGATTTAGGTCTAAGAAATAATTCTGAGAGACAGCACTTTAGCCACTATCCGTTCTGCCAAGTACACAATTTAATGATGGTCTGATATTATAAATGAAGTAATTAATACATCTTTGCTGTTAGTCTGACGCTGTGTCAGAATGTTGAATTTATCAGTCAACTTCACCTGATTTATTTTCTATGGACCAGATACTGATCCGTGGGGTCAACATGGATACTCGCAGACCGGAGCCCCTTCCCCAAGGTCGGCTCCTACCTGGCGTTGACTTATTGTCGGAGGCAGGCCAGCCCATTAAATCAGACAGCGGGCAGTATGCAAGAGGGGTGTAAATCACCCCACAGAGGAGGTTAGACCGGGCAAGATGAGGTACGGGATGGTTGGTATCTCTTACCAGGACGGGCGACAAATTCGTGTCTCGCCACAAGGACTGAGGGCTACAAATAAAAGCTAGGGGAGGAGCAGCGATCCATCTCAGATAAAACTACCCACAATGGCGGCGAGGAAACAGATATGGGGATAGTATTCGGACACAGGTGCCATATCGCATTCCTTAGAGGTAGTAATTTGTCACTTAACACTCATTTATCAGTTTTTGTAGGCTTAAAGGTGATGCAGCATAAGGTACACAGGATGTTCACGATAATAATAGTGTTGTGGACTTTAGTTACTAAGTAGCATTTAACTTCAGCTTCCATCTTACTCTATCAAGTATTTACTGAGTGATACCAGAACAAACTGACACGACTATACACACACACATACATTTATATATATATATATTGTAATTTCCTAATCTCACTCACTCACTCACCTCGATAGCTATTGGCTGTAGACAGTGTCACGTGTCAACCTTGCCTCGCAAATCAACAGCAACCAGAGATATCACTAGAAGAAATTTGAGGTTATGTCCAAAATTTAATAGCTAAGCACCTTTTACCACATTAACTGTCATAATAAATTCATTAAGTTTGCCTTTCGTAGCATTTTGTAGTTAACTTTAGGTCTGAAAAATCGGCAAACTGCTTTTCAGCAACATGTTGCTAATGAAAGCAACGTAAAAAGCCTTTCAATAATTTAAATTACCCAAGGTCTGTGCCAGGGCCGCATTTAGGCTCTGTGGACCCCTAGGCTATACATGTGGTGCGGGCCCCCCTGTCGGCAGTGGGTCTGGCTGCTTCCAACTATTGATTCAGGTGGGGGACCCAGGGTTGTCGTTTGGGGCCCCCTCTTAGTGGTGCGGGTCCCCCTTTCGGATGCGGGTCCATAGGCTACAGCCTATGTAGCCTATGCTAAAATGCGGTCCTGGTCTCTGCTGATACCACGAATACCTATTTTCATTCTGACCTAGGCTTAATTTCAATTTAATTAAAACTTTAGCTAATGTTGTTGCTTGACCAAAGTTTATACATTATGATATATTTGCTGTTTATGTATTTTAGTGACCACTTTCGTTAATTATCTTTGTTCATGTACGCTGTTAGTGAGTTATTAGGTTATTTAAGTGAATATCAGGCCAAATATGTTACCGACTCGAATATTCAGGCAATTAATTTCTTCGGAGATGCTCAACTGTTTAATAATCTGGAATCTGAATTACGTTCTCTGGCCGTTACAGACACTATGACCAAAAATAACATTATGAATGTGTGCATGGAGACTTTGCTGGCGTACTGACGTAATAAAATCCTCTCGGGTATCCAGCTGGATGGTGTTGTATAAACAAGACGTTTCGACAGCTAGCTCTGATGTCATCATCAGGTCATCATCAGTTGTCAGGTATCAGGTATCAGACAGCAGAGCTGGCGATCGAAACCTCGTGTTTATACAACACCATCCTGCTGGATACCCGATATGATGTTATTACATTATGAATGTTTGCCTAGCTTCAATAAAAAAAGAGAAGCAAACAGGGATTCTTCAAACATTGCAGAGTGAGCTTTAAGGGTTAAACAGGTACAAGTCAAGTTTTTATTTCAGCAAGTTCGACTCTACGACCTTTAAAACAATTATGCTTTAGCGCGATCATGCCTGTCCGTGTCTAATCCCTACGTCTGTTAATACTTCTGAGTTCTTTAAGCTCAAGAGAGTTTACCCATCCTAAGGGTGAAAAACAGTCATGTTCGTATTTGGACAGATCAGGTCAACCTGTCATAACTTTTGACCATAAAAGTTAGAACTATTCTACCATTCTAGACCCGTGACGATACGCAAAACATGGTCACGGGCTTACACTAGTATACATATATATATATATATATATATATATATATATGTATATTGGTTATTCAAAAAGAATGAGTAGATTCTGCATTTTTATTTCTCACAAACTATGAAAGATGGAAATACATGGTGCACATCGTTGGATAGAAGAGGTTCAAAGTTTGTAAAACCCGCCTATTAGTTTCAGACCCTGCCGTCAACGGCGCTGTTGTCCGTTTGCGTGAAAATGGCAACGCCACAGGTGAAGTCCTTTTGTGTCCTACATAATACAAAAAGTGAATCCATTGTTGACGTGCAGCATGAATTTCGTCTAAGTTCAATAAAGTACCACCTCGACATAAACAGTTTTACGATTGACATAAGACCGTCGTACAAGATGGGTGCCTATGAAAATGAAAAAAAAAAAAAAAAAAAAAAAAAAACACTGGTCTCCCTCGAACGTCAAATGAAGATGTTGAGCGTATCGGAAGTGCTTTCGAAAAGAGCACATGGAAATTCCCTACACGGGCAAGCAGTATATATGTAACGCTCTAAGACCTAAAACGTTCGTTGAGCGAAAAAAACACGTCTTGGCTTATCAGTAAAAAAATAAAACTTATCATCATATGTGGAGAATGCGATCTGGACCAGACGCGAATTTCGCGTTGTGACCTTCTTTTTGAGTTAACCACAACGTTTTCGGGCATTTTTGTTTTTCTGTGTAAGTGCCATAATGCGAATAACGTGCTGTGGCCGTTTTAAAGAAACCCGAACTCGTTGTGGTTATTTTTTTGCGCTCAATGAGCGTTTTCGGTCTTTGAGCGTAAAATGCATAGTAAAACAGTGAACCTTCCTTGGTCAAATGGTGTGTGGCACGTATATATATATATATATATAGCCGGCGCAGAACCAATTATACGAAGAGAATTTTTTCCATCACCATTCACGGGTAAATACTAAAGTAAGAAATGAGCGGAGTGTATTTTAAGTCAAATCCTAAACCATCAAACAGTGATAAATGTCCCAAACTACAAGCAGCATATAAAAATGTAGGTGGATTATCACCGTAATTTCTTCAGTCTCACATTTTATAACTTCGTGAAGGCACGATTCTCAGACGTAAAAACAAATTACAGTTGCGTGAAGTAGCAAACATTTTTCTTTGTGTTACGTTGTTACGAATTTGAAATATACACACGTTACACTCCAATATGAACACATCATGACACATTTGTACATGGATGGAAGTAATCACTTTAATCACTTAGCAATGAAATCAGGTAGTTTGTAAAGATTTATTACCTCTGGACGTCTATGTTATACACGTTGCTCTACCCAAGTTTGGTACAATATATGACTGTGTAAGTCGATGATCATGTATTATAATTTAAGACTACTTCAATACATCTCTTATATGATAATTCTGCCCGTAGTTAACAAACAGATTTGGGTTTTCCATGGTTTCCCAAATCACTCCAGGCGAATTCCCATAAAATGTCATGACTAATTTCTCTCCAGATTTTTGCCTTCCTTCCTTTCCACTCTCTAATGTCTTCAGCTTCTTCGTGGCGTAAAGCCAAAAAAGATTCATCAAATAGATGTAATTTGGCACTCTACAGGTACACGTTAAACTAGAAAATTTGGCCAAACGACAAAATAATTGCCGGTACACGGGTGTAAGTATTGCTCGTGGCTAGTTAAGTTCCACACGGTAATTTTACGTAAAAGAATAGATGGTTGGGATGGGCCCCTACGCACACATGACGAAGACGCATAGCGCAAACGCACGCACGGGAATGTCCTTAAAGCGACGTGTTTGGGATTACACACTGGACGGAGGAAAAAACGACGAAAAACCGGGTCACTCCAAAATAAAAAATGAAGGACAGCAGAGTGGTAAGGAGATAAGCGGTGTAAAGGGGACAGAATAAACAGTCTCTGTAGTACTGTGTGTGTAAAGTGCCGGGCGCGAAGGATAAGACCCAGTCTCTTGTTCCGTGTCCCCTCTCTCTTCCTCTCTCTCTTTCTCTTCTTCTGGTCTCTCTCCTCGGAGGCCGTATATCTCCTGTCGGGTGGCCCTAGCCGGCTGGGCCATGCGTCATTAGGGACAAGGATTTATATGCAAATGCGGGATTTATGGGGCGAGCCGCAGTCCGGAGAACCTTGAACCGGGCAGAGGAGCGGCAACAACACTGCGGAGGACTCTTTGTGTCTAACAAGTAGCGACTACTCTCAAACAGTATCTCCGGTTCGTGTCGGATAGCACCAGAGGGTGTATGCGAGAAATTACGCCCCAAAAGAGCGACACACAACTCAGACATGGTGCAACGGAAGGGAAGTATTAAAATTTAAATTCAGAACCAAGAAAATAATCCGTCCAGAAAGTAGAAATTCCTCTCAAACAACATCTCTGGTACGTGTCGGAAAGTTACGGAGGGTAAGTACGAGAAATTACGCGCCGAAAGTGCGACTCACGTCTCATACATAGTGAAACGGGAGGTAAATATTAAAATTTAAATTCAGAACCAAGAAAATAACTCATCCAGAGAGTAGAAATTCCTCTCAAACAACATCTCTGGTTCGTGTCGTTAAGTTACGGAGGTTATGTACGAGAAATTACGCGCCGAAAGTGCGACTCACGTCTCATACATAGTGAAACGAGAGGTAAATGTTAAAATTTAAATTCAGAACCAAGAAAATAACTCATCCAGAAAGTAGAAATTCCTCTCAAACAGTATCTCTGTTACGTGTCAGACAGCAGCAGAGGGTGTCTACGAGAAATTATGTGCCGAGAGTGCGATTAACGCCTCAGACATAGTGCGAGGGAAGGAAAGTGATAAAATTTAAATTCAGAACCTATAACATAACCCACCAAATAAGTAGTAACTTCACTCAAACAGCATCTCTGGTTCGCCTCGGAAAACTCCAGAAGCTGTGTACGAGAAATTACGCACCGAAAGTACAACTCATGTCTCATACATAGTGCGACGGAAGGGAACTAGTAAAATTTAAATCTAGAACCAATAAAACAGCACGTCTTCTCAAACAGCTTCTCTGGTTCGTGTCGGACAGCAATAGCGGGTGTATGTGAGAAATTATGCGCCGAAAGTGCCGCTCACGTTTCAGACATAGGGTTAAAATTTAATTTCAGAATCAATAAAACAACTCGCTCCGTGACCGAGGTGGTTGAAAACCTTGACGGTATCTGGAACTAAGGGTTAGACAATTCCGTGGTGGAAGATATTTTTGTCATTTAGAATTTGTCCAGAACAGTAAATGCCCAATTTCTACTTTCCAGGCTGCCCACCAAAGAACTGGATTAAATCCTGAAGCCCTCCCCAGCACGTGTGCAGTAACAAAATTATCTTCTTTTCCTCCTCAATTGTTAAGTTGTTGGGTACTTTTTCTGTGTAAATTTAAACTGGAGTGCTTTTTCCTTGCTTTCCCAACTGATGGAAGTGTATTTACGTGATTTATTGTCTTGTATGGATGAATGATATGTATGTGTACAGTATAGTTTGTGTTGTGTATGAATGGAACAAGGGACAGGGTGCCGGTTTTTTCAGGGCTGCAATTCCGAAAGATACGAACGAGTCCTTCTATGCTTATCGTCCTTATCTGACGGACGAATCATTATCAACAATGTCGTATTCCATCACTCTATCTGCACTGCGGAGAGGTTTGGGATGTAACCCAGGACTTTGGTGCACAATATGGTGATCAGGAGCTGAGCACCACCACTAAACCCCGTGTCAGGCACAGTGTACCATCAAAGTATCTCGTCACCTGAGCAACGGTGCGGTCTGTTACAAGACAAGGTAATGTAAATAAATAGAAATTCGTCCGTAGAATGGGGACGTTGAAATTGACGGTCTGATTGGTGTATTTCTCTGAACATTCAACACTCACTTTTTTTGTTCCTGGTTTCACGTCTCATCGACGTCGACGTCAATAAAGGCGGTAAAGGACAAGAGGCTAGGAACGGTAAGGAATTCGTCCATGGCCTTTTGATGGAACAGTCTCAGCATACACTTGGAGTGGTTTTTGAAATCCAAAATCTGAGTAGCCAGACCGGGATTTGAACCAATGTCCATCCAAACGGCGTATTTTTTTTGCAATTACGGTATAATAAATATCAAAATTTATCTGAATACTAATCTTTAATGTATGATATGTATACCTGAATGGATTGGTAATTAAAAACAATATTAACAGAATCCGGGGGGAGAGTGTTTATCTGCTTTGTAGTGTGATCTTTGACGGGTATCTCGTAAAGGAGTTTTCATTTGAGATGCAGCGTGATCTGTGACGCCTATCTGTTCGTTGTTTCTCGCTGCGTTTTCCAGTCAAATAGAGTCATAAAGTCATAAAATATGGCGCAGATTTCAAGCACAGTCATAACCTTTCGAATTATGAAAACTCATCCCAACTTCAATAATAGTATGTCTATTATGATAACAAAGGCAATGACAACGAAGCAGAAGAAAAACTGTGGAGATCAGAAACAAAAAGCCGTGCAGCCATGCGTGAATGGCGTGTCTGAAAGAATTGGGAGAATTTTAACGAAATCTAATATTCTACTCATATTTAGAAGTGAAAACAAAGTGAAAGAAAAACTGCGAGCGGTCAAAGATTGAAGGTCTCCCTTACAAAGCAGTGGAATTTACGAAGTGCCCTGTAATTGCGGAAAGGTATATATAGAGGAAAACGAACGAGCCGTAGTCGTGAGGATACGTGAACATAAAAGTCACACCCGTCTGAGACATCCCACGAAATCAGCTATTGCCGAACACCAGATGGAAGAAGAACATGAAATACTTCGGGGAAATACAAGAGTGCTAGCAAAGAAAAGTAAGAGAGGCTATTGAAATATTCAAATAGCCAAACAACTTCAACAAGGATGGTGGTTATGGTCTTAGTCGGGCTTGAAACGTATGCTATATAAATAAATTACTCTATACCCACAGATATGAAATCGTAAAAAGCATATCTCTGGATAATCGATATTGTCAATCATTCGACAGTACAAATACGTAAACAACCAGCCACGCCAGTCTGTAGCAGATTCGGTAGACGGCCACTGATGAAGTCCTAAGCCCTGGTCGAAACGTCGGGAAGAAGAAGAAGGAGAAGTATTTCAACGCAGCGTTAATCCCGTAAGCAAATTGTATTATATTAATATGACGGCTGTGAAAAAAACCAAATCTTTTATAATAAATCCAACTTCGTTTGGTGATTTTTGCGTGATGCCTAAACATAGCTACCTACATATTACATTAGTATGAAACCGGAGAATGGCTGTATCACTTTGAGTGGGACGTAGCAAGGCACTGTATGAGTGATAGTATTGACAGTTGCTACCCTCCTGGATGTATATTCTCATTCGGGTCAGACAGATAATAAACTTGAGAATTTATTCAGATCAATGACACTGTATCATAGACTCTTCGAGGTAATGTCTTATAGCAATCCACTGTTGTCTGCCATCGACCAGTCTTCGTTCAACTCTCGCGGTTTCTCCACCTCTTCATCCAGTCTTGCCACCTCTCTGTGTTGTTATTACCTCGGCGGACGATTCGCCCCGCGGCGACCTTGAGGAGATAAAACACCGTGATGTACAATGTGGCGGCGAGTTCTAATGAAAATGTTAGCGTCATTAGCGACCGGTGCTGGGGATTGGTTTACGAGCAGATTACTGGGAAGACGCTGCGAACTACGTCGCCTCGTGCTAGTGGGAAGTGTGGCCAGATTACAGGTATTGGCGTCTCTAGCTTACGATCCGATGATAAACAGCGGGGATTGCCTCCGTGGTGCTGTGGTTACAAGCCAATTGCAGAACACGATATCCAACGTTGATTTGTATTTTAACCTCGCGATAAGCATTGATCTGCAGAAAATAAATACAAAAACACATAAAAAATTCAAGACCATTTTGCCACCACAGTTAGGCGAGTGATCCAGGTCTTGTATTCGGGAGGACACGGGTTCGAAACCCCGTGGCCCATTACTATTTCGGTTTTATATCATTTCGTTGAATCACTAGAAAGTGGTTCCATCTAAAGGCCATGCCCCCATTCGTTCCAGATCCTGGCTTCCAATCCTCTCTTAACTCCGTAAATTATGTCGTAAGTTAATCTGTTAGGGGGAGGACTTAAGGTCAGAACGTCGGATTGGAAGCGCTATTTTAATCACCTTCTATGTGTATAATTGTAAAATCTGTGACGTCATTACTGTGAGAAGTCCATAAAACGTGACAAGATAAGTCGTAAAAAGACGTGAAATTACGTGAAAAGTCGTTAAAAGTCGAGACAAGGCATAAAAATCGTGACAAGACAGGACAAGATGTGAAAAGATGGAAAGTGAAAAGGAAAAAGGGGGAAGGAGAACAATTAAATTTGTGCAAGATAATTTGTAGATGTTCTCCACATAAATGAACTATTAAACCATATAATAATAACAAAAAATTAAAAAGTGTTACAGTTTAATATTTTTTATCTATAGAAAGACCATAACAACAGTAATTCGATTATAGTTAAAATTATTGTTGTTACGATACCTCAAAACTATTGGTGCCTCATGTGATTGCATTGTCGGGTGTTTATTTCTAAATTATGTTAGTGCGACCTACTGTTAAACATTTATCTTAATAATGCCCCATGAGGGATTAAACTATTTCATGAGTTTTCCTGATATCCTGTCTACCGAAAATACTAATAATAATATTAGGTTCATGTCAATGATTCTCATTGATAGTTTTATTATTATCTGTTAACACTAAGTGGCTAAAACTGATTGTTCAATCACGAAAGGGGAAAAAAACGTTTGACTTTCAAAATATTATGTTCTTTGCAACTTATTTGATCCACATTATTATTCATCCTATTGCCTTTTTAGTTTACTGGTTGATTTTTCTATTATAATCTAAGACTCACGAAAGTGAAGAACCTAATGTATATTGATTCCATAGTGTGGAAACTGTCTTGTGATATTAATACCATGAATTTTCAAAGTTAGTTCCTTCCTTTTTACTTTATGTCAACATCAAGGTCATTAGAAAGAACTGTGGCCAAGGAACGAGAAGGATTTTGGACATGGTATTTTGAAGGAACTATCTCTGCATCACTTGAGTGATTTCGGGAAACCGTGTAAAACCTAAATCTGAATGCGCCGATGGGGGTTTGAACCTACGACCACCCGAATGCGAGATCAGAGAATTGCCGCTAATACCTCCCACTCGGTGCCTGTAACTAGACTCTTCGAGAATACATAACAGTTTAGTTTCCGTCGACGAAAGAAGAAAAAAAATTCAGAGGTACCCTTTATTAAAGTCCTCGGAGAGAATAGAAAGAAACACAAATCCTATGTTAGTACTTCAGTAGGTATTTATTATAATTATTATTTGCGAATGGACCTTAGGGATCAAGCAAAACCTTGATTCTCATTACTGCATGTAATTAAGATTGTTTTTAAATGATGTCTTGATGATTATTTTGATGGCACTGAGAAAACCGTGTAATAAATAATACTTCTCTCGCAGGAGATTTATAAACAGTTTGTATTAAGTTCAAAATTGTGATGTTTACTCATTATCAATTTTATAGTAACATTTTGTGCAAATAAATTGTGGAATTATTGAAACCTTTTGGAGTTACGAAAATAACTGAATTCATTGCCAATACCAGTATATTGGGATATCACAAATGGTATGTACTGAATGGGCATGTGATTATTATGTGCGAAAAAGACTCAATTCCCATCTTGGATTGTAATTGAATTAGTCCAATATTTCCTGTGGATAGTTAGAACCAGGGATTATCAGTTCCTGGACAATGGACGGAGCTTAAGTATTGCCATTTATCTGCGACTCTAGTAGCTTATGTTTTATATAATATGAGTATTTTCGATTCTGTGTAGTTTATCAATCGTAAATCTAAGACCATCTCAGCATTAGTCTAGTTGGCTGCGGAAAACCGCAGTCAATCCTTAACGCACGCATTCACACAGCAGGTTGATAGGATATTTTTTTCTGCTGTAGAGCAGTCTCAGGCGGCAAATCCTACATGTCTAGCGCTGAATGAACGAATTTCTGTATCTGCGCGTTCCGCCTCTATCATAATCGCTTATCCCGATGGGCAAATATATGTCCACCTGTCTATGAAGCATACGAGTTGTGTTCTGTATGGTAAGTGTGAAAATATTGTTGTTAGATATGTAATAATAATCTCAGTAAGTAATAACTCATTCCGCGAATCACAAAATTTCATCCTGAAGATGCCTTTTTCAAGATGCCGAAACTGCCCACAAGTTAGTAGTGTCAGTGATGGGAAGTAATTAACACTGACAGTTCTTACTTGTGCGGACACTATATGCAGTTGCAATAATTGATTACCTCTGCCTTCTTAGTGCGGGTGTAAGTTTGGAGTCGTTACCCGATACTTGTTGGCGTTCGCTACCTTGAATGACGTCACAGCAGACACGCAGAGCAGAAATTTGCATTCATTTGGTTGGCTGATGAGAGAGTTCGCTGTAAAGGTGCCTGCACCCTCTACCCCTCGAGGAGGTTTACGACTTCACATTTATTTTTTACTTTCTTCGTCGCAATACGTCACGGTTGTTCTTTTACGCGCTTTTCGTTTTTAAGTCATCGTTTTGCATGTGAAATAATACTCTGTGACGCAAACAATGTTGTCATTTGCTATCGCTGAAAAGGTGTACTGGAATTTGTGCCATCAAATTTGGAGATTTAGGGCGTTTTATTAATGATATTACCGTATTACTCAAGGCTTTCTGTCTCTAGTAATTTTATTTTTTCTCTTGCTACACTGCTAATTTTGCTATTACACCGAGGAAAAATAGATGTTGTTGTCTCTTTCGTCATACTTCTCATTGATCTCCTATGCTCCTATTTTATTAGACTATGCTAGTCGTATCTTATAGAATTTCGTAGTATACGCTGTTTATTCTATCCGTAAACCAAATCTTCCAGCTTATCAGCACAACCACCACTTCTCCCACTCCACAGACATCAGTTACAGAAACTGGAAGTCGAAAACAGCAGGTAGGCCCCAGGCATCCAATATTATGGTGCGAATTCCAATGATACCGACTTCAAGACTACTTAAAAAACGCTGAGCGGGAATAAATTGCCAAAATCAAATGGAGAAACCTTCAGCAGCCTACAATCGTCCGTACACTTCCTGGAAAGTCCTGAATTGACTCAGAATCTGTGTATCTGGATGCAAAGAAAATTTGAAGAAATGCGGTTAAATTCAAGAGGACGAGATCTGTGAATTGGACCCACAACACCTGCAGATCTGCAACAAAGTAGACGACTTGTTTGCAGTGAATGACAATGCCATCCAGGCTACTCTCTACTGGGCCTGTCGTAGGATATAAACGGCCGCCATTCCTTGCTATACTGCTGAACTGTTCAGTTTGTTTGTATAAACGTGTATTGTAATATTGTTTTCTTGAGTGTCAAATTGGTTTCGTTAAACATTATTAAAGTGATGTCTTGGACAAGAATAAATAAATTCTATCGTATGGCTACCTTTTTCGCAGAGAACTGTTTTTGCACTTTTTTTACTAAAAATTAATTTAAATATTTTTATTACCTATTTACTATCGCATGTCATGTAGACTATTTGAAAACACACCAACGAACGTACTCCATTAAAATTAATGTAAACTTAAAGACGAGAAAAGTAAAAAACAAAATGTTGGTCCGAATTTGGTTCCTTACCTCTACTAATAATTAGAAGCCATTTCTGTTTTTCCTTCTTGAATTCGCGAATAACATCTATGAACGTTACAAACCTTTCGGGACACCTAGTAACTAACAACACAAACATGTTAATAATAATAATATTTAATTAAATTGAAATGGAGCACAGGCTCCAGTGGCAATTTACCTACTACCCATCTTCCCCCTTCCCTACATCCACCTACATTTGACCTCTACAAACTTTTAACTTTAAAATCTTGAAACGTTTTTAGTAAATTATTCATCATTTCTCTTGTAACTTATTCCAATCACTTACACCTTTCCCGAAAAAACGGAATTTTCCTACACCCTTGTGCTTGAAATCGAGTGCCAGCTTGTGGTCATAGGTCACCTTTTCCCTTCCATGGATTACTTTTAATTCTTACAACACATCACCAATATAGGACTTGTACACTCCCATGACCCTCTACAGCCTCTTTCTGTCTTTCAATGAGTACCATTCCAGCATCTTTATAATAGTCTGTAACTGAATGTTACCAGTGGAGCCACATTCCCCGCAACAATTAATGACCACAAATGACACCAAATAGTTGTAATTACTAATTACACACGATAGCAAATATCTCAGATGAAAACAAACTGCAAATATAGTTTTATTTATATCGTGATCATTACTGATGCAGAGATCGTACCAACGAAGTCTCTGATTAAATACCGCATCTTTTTGAGTAGACTATTTCTTATTTGATTAGTACGAAGAAGTGACCAATTACAGATAACATATTTGTTTTATGGAGCCTTTCCACGTGAACCAGATAGCTTATCAATTTAACTACACGCGTCCATATGACTAGTAAAAAACAACGTTAATGATTATTCGTGCTTAAATAACATACCAACATAAGTAGTAGAAATGGTAATAACGCCACCCACCCCTTTGCTTCAGTTGGTAGCGGAACCGTGATGGCGTCCCATGCTGACATGAGATTAGCTGGTTCGAATCCTTGTGTAGCAGGATGTTTTCATCATAACAACGACGCTGGCAGAGTAGGATAGTTGGTTACCAGATTGTGCATCAAACCCCGTGTTAAATCCCAAACCTCTTTGTAGTGCTTGTGGAATAAAGGCATACGGTACTGTTGATAGTTATTCGTCCATTGATGGGGACATTAGGCATGGCGGCCCCTCTAGGATCTTTCCGAAGAATTAAGCCTGAAAGGGTTGGCACCGAGTTTCCCCTTCTCCCATTTTTCATCAATGCATAACAGAATACACTGAACATATACACGTGACAGTTATCAACAGAAAGGAATAAAGATGAAAATACAATGGACCCAACCATTACTTGAAAATCAGACACAGACCTAATGGTTGAGTTGAATAAGATGGTGTAGTAGTTGGTGAGAAGTTGTAATGCTCATACAAAGGAAATAGCGTTCAAAACATTAGTGCGTCCGCATTTGGATCACTGTTGTGGGAATTTGGATCCGTATCGTAAGGGATTGATTGACACGTTAGAGAAAGTACAGAAGATTCGTGACTGCTAGTTACAGTTCTTACGTAAGTGTCACAGAGCTGATACGTGAGCTGGGCTGGGATTGTTTGGCGGATAGACGACGTCGTTTTCATTTGAATTTCTTAGAGAATAAGCGAAAATCTTTAATTTACGAGTGCAATGAAATACTTCTTCCACCAACATATTTAGGTACGCAATGACAGGAGGGATAAGATTCGAGAAAGAAGATGCCGTACTCATACTTTTCTTTCCTCGTTCTGTTCGGGATTGGAATGCACAGAATTAAGATTGGTGCTTGGCACCCTCTGCCACCCACAGTATTTGTGAATTGCAGAGCATAGATGTAGATGTAGAACTGCATGTATGCTATATTTTTCACATATGAGGTTGGCAACCATGAAGAATTACGAATATCTGGCTTACTATTAGCGGTATCACCTGCTACAGTAAATTGGCTACGAGCATTGGATGCTCCAAGTGGCGAAACAGTCGCGTATGTCACTTCTCAGTGGCCGGGTGCTGACATTGTCTCAAAGCGACAGCTCCCAATATTCTGGACCATTTTATCGTCCATTGTGTGGTGGAACCTACGACGAGATGACACCGTGAGGACAACCCCGCTGACGGCTGTACCTGCCGAGTTTATGGAGCCATTGTCGCGTGCCGGTACAGGTAACAATACAGCCGTCGTTAGGCCTCTGAGTGATGTGGGCGGGTCCAGGGACGGCGATAAAAAAATGAGAACGTGGCAAGTCTCTGCTCTAATTCTAGTAACTCTCCCTGCAGGGTAGCAGGTAGAATTGAAATAAAGTCATTGAAATATTGTTTATTAGCTGTTACACCGCGACTTTGTACGCGTGGCCTTCGTATCAACATATCAACACAAACTGACTGCGAGAGGAACAAAGCCAAAGTGACCGATATAACATTACAGAGACTTAAGCACACTATCCGTCTATCTCTAACTGTTGGTTATTTTTCAGAATTTATTGATCCCGAAAAATAGTATTCCATGTCCTCCCTAATGTTACATAGTATTTCCCTGTCAAATTTTATCAGTATTACTGTTTAATCGTGAAATCGTTAAGAACTGAGAGGATTAATTTCCCATTTAAAATGTCAGTAAGATTCTTTTCTTCCGAAACCTAAGTAGAATTTTTTTTATGTTATCGGTTAATTTGCGGCTATCGCAGCTCAGTACTAAAATTCATCGTGATTATAGTATTCAGACATCAACGATGGTCTTAAAATGTTTTCTAGAATTCTAAGTACTGTTGATACCTGTTCTATTTGGGGCGGGCCGATCCTGGTGGCTGAGTTGTTAAGTCTCGGGCCTGGGATTCTACAGGACACGCATTCCATCACTAGCCCTGGCATCCAAAAGTCCGTTTTTCATAAATTCCAAAAACTACTTCCGGCGAATGCCGGGATGGTTAATTCATTACAGTCATTGCCTTTTTCCTTCCTGCTTTCTGCTCATCGTCGTTTTCTGCCACTAATGAACTCGTGATGATCAGTCGTTATTAATTAATTAAAATATTCTTCTTTTATCCTTAGCTGTTACATTGCTGGGTGAAGTGTATAAACGTGTATACTGTGGCGACTGTCTCTCTTCGGTGTAGTCAGTTGTAAATGATTGAAAGAAGGGAAAAGCTGAAAAATATATTACGGTTCCTTGAGACCTACTTTTCCGAAGGCCACTGAGAGCTGCCAGGCTTAACGTCCCCATCTCAAACACGAATCAGCATCAACAGTGCTGTTTGCCCTCACGCCATACGCACTGCGGATAGGTTTGGGACTTAAAACAGCAATTTGACGCACAATATGTTAATAAGAAATTGTGAATCATCATCTGTCCTAATCAACTTGCTAGAATTTCAAGTACTGTTGATGCCTTGGCTTGTCCTGATGATGGAAATTTCTTCCACCACCAGGCCTTAAACTCATGCCGTACGCTGGGCACCATGACGGTAAATCAACGAACTGAGCAAATGGATAGGGTATTTTTTTTATTTAATTAAGTTCACTCTTAAGTAACAGTGTAACCATGGTGCAAATATATATTATGTTAAATTTTTTATATATACAAACCACTGTTGCGGTGAATATTACTCTTTATTTCCTAGAAGGGTTTTACACTTGTGTTGTGGGTCACCATAAATGGAGTTATAGTGGTTATCTTTACATGTCGGTGTGGAACAGCATATTTACAGACCTGTTTATTAATGTTGAATCTTCTTCCAATATTTGTTTTACAAGCCTTTAATAACTCTAACAAACAGGTATGTAGAAGTACGTAAAGTGTTTTCCTAGGCCGGCATGTGGGATTTATCACTATATCTCCACTGACTATGCCTAACACCACAAGGAATTAAATATAAAATTCACCTTAAAAGTTGTGGAGTTTTTATTTATAAAATTTATTGTTAAAAAACTAAGAAAAACGGCAAGTAATCAGATAAATGTCTTACGGCATTCCGTTTCTGTAAAGCAGAGGCGGACAATCAGGTCACAATACTCCACATGGATGTGGAAAGCTGTGTAACAACCATTTTAAAAATAAGAACCTAATTTTGAACCATGAAGTCTTTGTAACTCAACGGTACACAGGAACAGCCGTGTTTTCGATTATTACACGAGTCTGTTTGAATATTTGAATACCCTTATGAACGTGATGCTCCTTAGAAATTCTGAATTTATTTTAGTGTTGGTAGACACCCAGGTGAAGTGTGTATATGGGGAGTGTGATATTGTCGCACCCCACCAATCATTTTTTTCCTTAGTTAACTGTAAATGCAAATAAACAATTATACTCATATATTTAAATTGTTTTTTTGTATCATGGGATTCCATAAGGCGCAGTTTGTATAGTCTATGCATACAGTATTAGCTATGATCCGTAAGAAGTGTTCAGATCTTCGGTGGTAGCGATTGTGAACAGTTGAGAGCATAGGGTGGCCCCATTTCGCGTATCTGAAGCTCCATATTACGGAGATTATTAAAGTTTATAATTTATGTTTACAGTTAAGTCAAGAAGAGATGTTACGTATATCTAAATGTCAATTTTGCTAATAGATGCAAGGCGCAATAAATCAAGTGTTTTTGGAACGGTGATTATCATAAAAACAGTTCCCATCATTTTTGTTTCATTTAAATTAATTAACAATATTCCAACTTCAAAATTAAGTTAGCAGCAGCGTAAATGTGTTCGAGATGGGATGGGCCTTTTCATTCATCACACGCTGCAATTTCCTGTAGAGTGGGAATACTAGTACACAGTCTGATTCACCGTGGGCCGGCCTGGTTGTTGAAATCAGCCACCTAACCACTCTGATTAAGGAGAGCTCACAGTGTGTCTAAAGAGACGTGCGCCGAGTGAATGCCTGTTGAGTGGTCGGCCCGCTACTGTGCGGAGTGGCGGTGCGCGGGTAGCCAGCCCGCCAGGGGCGTTTTACGGCGTCATAAACGTCCGGCCAAGTGCCACGGGTGGTAGCCCTGATGGCGGCGCCTGAATATTTGATACGCAGGCAGGCCTGCCAACTGTCCGGCCGGTGGCACGCTCTTTTAATAGCCCCGCACCGCTTGCGGCACACCTCCGTCCCATAAACGAACTGTTAACAAATTTGGAGAACTCATTCTCAGACAAATCCAATCCTTATGGTTACTATTTAAATCCAATTCTTTAACTTCAAAAACTTCAAAGCCAAGAAAGCTAAAGAATAGTACGTGGAAAATGAGCAGCTTACAAAGAAAGACAACAATAAAAGAGCGGATAAAACTGATTAGATTATTTTCATAAATGAAATTAAAAAAAGGATGATGAATTTTGTGATCAAGAAGATATTGCCAAAATTTGGGGATAATACTTTACAGTTTTATATGAAGACGAAGAACTTAATCCATCAAGACTGGAAAGTAAAATAGATGAGGATGAAAATGAATCAGGAGTCCATGTTTTGATAGAGGAATTTGATAAAGTATTCAAACTGCTGATAGAGAGGAAAGTCCCAAGGATCGATGAGACTGCAGTTTAATCGATAAATGTATCAGGGAGTAAAAGAAAGGACTAATTCGTAACAGACTAACTTGTAACATATACGAAACAGAAAAATAACCAAGTGTAGTTCCTATAACAAAGAACGCATCTGAAAGTAAGTTTGAAGATTTTGGAATAATAAGTTTGGTTTCTCACGTATTTAAAATACTAACAACTGTAGTCCAACATCGGATTTAACAGAGGATTGATGCAGAACAAATTGATAACTAATTTCTTTTAGGAAGGGAAGAGGCACAAGAGAAACAATCTTGGCTTTTAGAGTCCATACTAAGAAATGTAAAAGGAAATTCGAGCATATCTACATAGCCTTCATTTCTCTATAGAATACTTTCGAAAACGTCAATCCGATCGAGATGTTCTCAACGCTGAAAAGTTAGGACAAAAGTACATAGACTGATGGATCGTGAGGAAACTGTACGAGAATATAACTGCAATAGTCCAATTTGGAAAGTGCAAAGTGCAATCAAAGGCGAGTAAGGCGGGCTGCGTTGTCAACATGGCAAGAAATATGGTATCAAACTGCTAATGCCATTGTTATTTTTTACAGGGGATTTGAGGGGGGGGGGGGAGGATTATTAGAAGTGAGAGTCCATGTACCACTGATGCAAGACAGAATTCATACAGTTTATCGTTGTCATGTAGGCCATTTTTAGTACAAGACTCACAGAACAAGGTCAGTATTGATGGTAACTCGTGTTCGGCTAAGGAGGCAGTTATCATTGTCATGGCTGTACCTGTTGCCGTTCCACTGGCCGAGCCTGTGCTCGCTGCGTCCGATCCTTGCTGCCGGTGTCCTTATCGATTCACTGCCCTCCCCTCCACCACCCCGTGGCGGCGCCGGCGTCGTGCCCACCCCCACCCCTCCGCTCCACCAAATCGCACCGCTTGGCGTCGGACCCACCCCTCCGCCAGCATTACACGGCGCCACACAACAATACCCTACTTAAAACTACTGTGCGCGCACTCCAAACTACTGCACTAGGTAGAACTGCTATCTCGGAGATACTTGCTAACTCTGGAGAAAGAACAAGGCTTAGAGAACACCCTCTCATAAGCTTTAATGATTTTTTTTTTCCTTTTTTGACCGAAAATCGAAAATACTAGCTCAACTTGCAGATTGTTTTATCCACCATATGGAACCTCAAGCGGTTTAGAGTTACATAGAAGCCAATTTTTTCCTCAGCGGTAGAATGGAAGGAGTGCTATTCCAGCTTGTTGCCTAATATGAAATTCTGACAACATCTCTACGTAGATGAATCTGTTAGCAGGTTGTGACTGCACTTACCGCACCATGCTAGAACTATCGATCTGAGTTGGATTGCGGAATGTATGGTTTGAAAGTCTATGGTTTGAATTAAAACTTACAGTATGTCTTATGGCCCTATATGTTAATAGCCTGAAAAGACAGGCCCCGCAGATCATACTGCATCTAAGATAAAATTAACCTCAAAATGTACTCACCAAAAATCACTTTACATAAAAAGCTCTGCACGTTTTGGAATTTGTTAATATTGTTTTTAACTACCTGTTTTATTTCATGGAACGTTGGTTGTAATAGTTAAACGTTTTATTATGCCATTTTTAAATAGATTTAAGTTTTCGGCTTCAACTACACGAAATCGTGATTTCCCCTTTACCTTAAAGGTTACAAAGATTAATGCTTTTTGTATATTGTAACGTACTACATTTCAGAAAACTGAAGCAATTATAGGTAGTCAAAAACAATATTAACAAAATCCAAAGAGTGTGGCGTTTATGTCTGTTACAGCGTAATCTTTGGTAGATATCTGGTAAAGGTTTGTTGACCTGTGATACAGAGTTGACAGAGGCGTCTACCTCTTCTCGGTACGAACCAATAATTTCTTTCTCCGCCCTCAGGTCACGTTGAGTTATGAGATATATCGCAGATTTTAATTTCAACTATCAGCATTCAAACTGTCGGTACCCCACCAGATAGATTCAAAATATTTGCGTGATGCCTGAGCAAATTTACATTTTGTAAATTATAAAAAAGAAAATTGTCTAATATGAGAACAGTGTTGCCTGTAACTGAGTATAACCAGTGAACGATAAAAAATATATGGTTCTGGCACTGAATATATACGGAAGATTGCTGTAAACACGATTACTGTAATCTTCACGTAATTTCCAAAAAATTTTGGTACGTTTGATTCCATTACTTAAGACATTTAATTTTGCATGTCTTCCGAAACCCACAAAATGTGGAGAATTTCGGTGGAGGGTAGAAAAAATTGAAATAGAGATGGAAATGTTTTTGATTATTGTGAGGGAACGATTACACTCCTAATAGTTTCATAAAAAACAGTAAACCTTAATACAAGTTTAACTAGTTTACACCGAGAGTGGTGGTGTAACGGCTAGCGCTCTGACCTCACATTCGGGAGGAGGGCGGTTCGAATCCCCGTCCGGGCATCCAGATTTGGGTTTTGCATGGTTTCCCAAATCACTCCAGGCAAATGCCGGGATGCGTCCTTCAAAAGGCCATGGCCGAATTCCTTCCCATTCCTTGCCCCCTATCTTTTCCCCTCTCTAAAGACCTCGCTGTTAGAGAGACATCAAGCAGATAAAGAAAACTAGTTTACAGAACTGAATTTCTGTTATAAGATGCCTAATTACTAAAATTTTAAGTTATTAACTGTTAAAAGTAAGCATTTTATGCCTCTAGTTTTGTGTATAATAAAAAAAAAACTTATTTTCACATGTTTTTAACAAGTTTGTAATATAGTTTAGCAGATTCTCTCATACGAACGACTCTTTCGAACGAAATAAGTTGGCGGCTGGTATGTAATTACAATTATTGTAATTCATGGAACTGTATCTACTTTGCGCAGGAAGAAAGGACATTTTCCGACATGGATTTTTGTTTTCCCAAAATGCCTTTGTTTACCAGATTTATGTTGAAAAGTGATTGTAGAAAACTGTACCTTAACCTGAGCGAAGTAAACAAGAACCATCATGGAGGCTGGTGTTATTACCTGAAACAGAAAAAAAAACATTAACGTCAGACGATTTAATTTTACTTTTTTATTTTTATGGCATTTGGCAACTTAGACCATACAGCCAGCTCAATGCGATTAACATGTCTCTTACAGTGCGTCTGTTTCTCCAATAGATTGTAGCCACTAAGTATGGACACGACATTAACACAGACAACACTAAAAACCGATGCCCTCTGCCGGACACGAACCGGCGACCTTCGACACGCGGAGCCACTACTATAGCCCTTACGCTACCGAGGCCGGCCAATTTCACGTTACAACAATCATTCTGTATTCAATTTCTATCGTGTGTACTGACCAAAGCGGAAGTTGTATAATTAACTACATTGAACAAGAAGAGTTAGTTCTCTAGTGACAATCACAGATACGCATGTGGTAACTTAGTCGGCAGTCACATTGTGATGGTATCACTGTATCTCACATATCATGTTTGAAAATGATGTATTGTGGATATTGGTGTATTCAGAGGTTCCTTGATCTGTTTAGTTTGTGCAAAATTTGACGCTGGCCACAAATTAGCACGGTTCGAATGATCAGGTACATAAGAGGCGGATAATGAACAAGGGACGGTTCGTTTTTTAAAAGTAGTGGCTATAAACTACGGAAGCGCCGTTGTGCGATGTAATTACAATACGACAAGTTATTCTTGGGTATGGTGACGATACCAGCTTGCAATACTGAGATTGTATGGACATATAAAGAGAATGGAGGTTCAGAGAATCCCAAGAACAATCCACGAAATTAAGATGCACGGTAAACGACCTAGAGGAAGACCAAGAGATGGATGGCTGAAAGGAGTGGAGGAGTGTGTACCCAAGAGAGGAGAGGACTGGAACAAGGTGGTGACACAGAGATGGTGGGATGAAAGAAAGAAATGGAGAGGCTTGTGCATTGCATGAAGCGGATCTGGCCAGAGGCTGGAAACTGTTGAAGATGATGATGATGAGGCTTGTTACAGCCGGGTAGACATTGAAGCTACAGCAATAGGACTCCGTGACCCTTTGAACAACGAAACCTGACAACTAGTGTTGTCTTTCAACTATTCTGATACAATATGTCCATATACACTTTTTTTTGTGTCATCAGTCTTTTGACTGGCTTGATGTAATCCTCCATCCCTTCCTATCTTGTTCCAACCTCTTCATCTCTACATAACCCTTACAACCCACGTCCCCAATTATCTGCTTCATATATTCTAATCTCTGTCTTCCTCTACATTTCTTACCTTCGACTGTTCCCTCCGCTAGCAAATTAACCAATCCAGCATGTTTCAATTATGACCTACCAGCCTGTCTCCTCTTTCTGTACCACATACACTAGCGGAGTAATTCTCCTATTCAAAAATCATAAGCTAATTTTGTTTTGTTTTGGGTTTTACTGCTTGGGAACGTCGAGATCATTGCACTCGTGTGAGACTAGGGATACAAGGAAAGGGAAGGAATTGGATCATATCCATTTGAAGGAACCACCTGAAGTGATTTCGGGTAACTATGAAACATGGAATTCTGGATGGTTTGATGGAGATTTGAACTCACATCCTCCCGAATGCAAGGCTGCATTGTTACCAAAATCATCAGACTTCAGTACAATGGAACTCTAGATGTTTGGTTACTTGAAGAGTTACAGTACTAAAATAAACGTGCAATTTGAAACCGGAAGGAAATATGGACTGAGGAAGATTGTAGGATAGACAGATCAAGGCAGAGCGGGAGAGAAATGAACAGAACAGTGGTGGAGGAAGAGAAATGATGGAAGGAACAGACAAGATTACAATCTTTGGACGTACTGTATGTTGCTCTAATTCAATAAAGTATATCAAAGTCCGAAGTATTATAAGAGTGTTTCGAGTTGTGTTTTAAAAGTATCCGGGATGAGAGTCATTTCTCTTTCTACAACATCACTCAATGCCAACCGTGGGGATTTATCAGCCTCCTCACACTTCCGAGAAACTCGAGACATCAAAGAAGCCACCCGCCTCCAAGACTCACTCGATCTCTTCCCCCGGGACTCCTTCAATCGCGGGAGATGCGTCTCTCTGATAACAAGTCCCGAACGCGGTGGTCTGGTGGGGTCCCTTATCGGAATACCAAACACTCTACGGAGAGGGAATAACCAACTCGGGATCGGGTCACAAAGGCGGCGGGGACATTCACTTAGAACTGACTACACACATCACGCGGTCCACAGCCCAAAGAACGATTGATTCGATCAATAGAAGCGCTATTCCAAAGTCCTCCTGTCGGAGAAATGAATTCGTTAAGTAACTTCAGCACGTAATTCGTTCACTTAAAGCACCTTTCGGCACGCTATGAAGTTCAGGTCTATCGGCCAAACAAATACTTCCAATTGTATTTCTCAGAGATTCAGTACAAAGATAGTGGCAGAGAGTGCGTTACACTTATCCTACTGTGGAATATTTTATTAATGAGAAACAATATACAAGATATGTCATGAGACACCCATGAGCTACTTTGAACATACACCTGAAGCGAACAATGAAACACATAGCTTATTTGCTGCAACAGTGACATAACTCAAAAACGTTAATTTTATAGAAGGACCAATTGAAATGTCTCGTATGAAACAACTTTATACATTCATTAGAAAATAACTTATCTGAAAGTTTTATTGAAAAAATACAATATAAAAGAAGGTAAAATGTATAGTATTAGTTGTAGTATTTACGAGAGTGGTCCATCTTAAGATTTTAACTGAAGACAGCTTGTTTTTTTTTTAGTTATATCATTGTTGCAGCAAATGAGAGACATGGGAAAAACAAATCTGGATGGCCGAAGCGTTTTCTCGAGATCTATTCGTTTCGGATTCTAAGTTTTCCCTCTCGATTACCCCATAACCTAATTGTTTGTGGGAAAAATGAGTACAGAAAAGAACTGGTTTTTCTTGTCTCATTTTCTCGGTCATTCCTGCACAAATGTTTATTTTTTTTTTTTTTTTTTTTTTTTTTTTTTTTTTTTTTTTTTTTTTTTTTTTTTTGCCGTCGTCCTGAAATAAATCCGTTGTGAATTTCCAATTAGCTTCTGACGAGAGTAACACCCACCGTCTTCCAAATCTTCCCACCCCAACTCCTTCAGTATCATTCTCACACTTTTGCTCCAGCCACATGAACCTGTTACCTCAATATGGTGACGGAGTAATGAATCGCGAAATATTATATTACAACATCAGATTTACAATTTTAGCTACAAGGAAAAAATGTAATAATATTCAACGCCGAAATGACTACGACTGATATTAAATCACTGAGAGTGGTAGTGTAACGGTTAGCGTTCTGGCCTCGCATTCTGGAGGAGGGCGGTTCGAATCCCCGTCCGGGCATCCAGATTTGGGTTTTGCATGGTTTCCCAAATCACTCCAGGCAAATGCCGGGATGCTTCCTTCAAAAGGCCATGGCCGAATTCGTTCCCATTCCTTGCTACCATCCTTTCACGTCTCTAAATACCTCGCTGTTAAAAAGACGTTAAGCAGTTAAAAAAAAGATATTAAATCAGTTCTATCTGGACTAAGAATTAGTAGGGATTACGGTTATGTTCGTCCAAGTAGTGAACTGGAACTGAATTGGACTAGCATCCGACACGGAATTAAAATTAAATTGTACTGAGAAGTGGCTTGGACCTTGAATTGCCTTGTTGTAAGGAGTGACTAGACTATAAACCTATTTGAACTTGGAGGTACTTCGAACATTAAATAATTGGGACATAGGACTCAGATGCACTTCTATATTAACATTTATACTCTCCAATTCACGAAACCGTAGGTGACAGAGGTTGCTTTGCACCAAAACTAACCTCTGTTCTGCGCATTTCAAATCGGGATGGGTCGTGGGAAGAAAGAGCTCACAAAAGCATCGATATGGCACGTAGTTTCTCTAATCTTATCTCTCCTAGAATCTCGATCCAAATAGTCTGGTGGGCGAAATATTTCATAAAACTCGTAAATAAAAATAGATGTTTCTATGTTAGCTAGTAGATACAAATGAACCTACCAAACAATCCTAGCCCAATCTATGTAATTTAGAAATTTACTTGAACCGTTAAAAGACCTGAAATAGGAATGGGACCGAGCGTGGTGGGTGAACAGTTGAAGTTCTGGCCTCGCATTTTGAAGGACGCACGTTCAAATCTCCATTCGAGCTTCCAGATTTGGGTTTTCCATGGTTTCTCCAAATCACTCAAGGTGAATGCCGGGATGCTTCCTTCAAAAATCCATTGCTGAATTCTTTCCCGTTCCTTGTCCCAGTCCCTTCCCGTCTCTAATGACGAGGCGTAAAGCCATAAGTTAAAAAAAATCAACATGGGCATGCTGCAGTAAAACTATAGCTCCAAATTTGACCATCCCAATAATTAATAATGATTACAAAAACTCATCAAAAAGCAGCCGAGCATTGAACGGTGGGAAAAGATAGTGAAGAAGGATACTTGGACTAGCAGTTTAATTTGTGATGCAATGTCTTCAGTAATAACTATTGCTGTACGGTAAATTGATATAAATAAGAAATAATTAATTGACTGTCACAATAAAGTGACCATAACAAATTGGAGACTTAATCAAGTAACATCTTTAAAAGGGAACTACCGTCAGTAATAATGCGGCTATACCAAGATGTGTACTTGCAAAATAATCTGACATTCAGGAGGAAACTCAATTGTACAGGAAAATGAGAAACTCCTTTGATCTGATATCCAAGAAGTTCACTGGCACGAGATTGTAACATAACATACGTCTGAGCCATACAGTAATATCTGTGGCCGGCGCCGTCAGTAAATGTGTTGTTGTCTTTGTGAAAGTAGTGAGTCTTTGACCTCCGTCAGGTGAAGATCTGACGCGGGAATATTTTTCGGTCGAATAGTAGAAACTGTGAAAACTTCGGTGAAGTGGATGATTGAGACTGGTATTATGTGGAACTCACTGTTTTAAAGTGAATGCTGTGTTTTCAAGTGACTGTATAGCGTTAAGAGGACGATAGTGAATGTGGGAGACTATTTTTCAAGTCAACCTCTCTTATCCCACGAATCTGTGGTTTTCGAAGAAGAAGTCCGATTCCTTGTTGATATATTGTTTGGTGGTGGTACTTTCCGTCGGTGTGTGTGCAGAGGTTAATGAACTAGAATAAAGTTTTTTTGAGTAGATGTTCACCCTAAACTGTGCGACTCTCTCATTTAATTAACCCGATGGAGAACAGTACCTAAACCTGGCGACCGCGACTTAAAGAACCTTTTATTTAATTAACAATTATTTGTGTTTAGATAAGTGACTTTCAATTCAAAATCATTAATCACCCCAGTAGGCTTTCAAGATCTATTCGCGATCTGCAGTGAGAGAGTATCGACTTGTTGGAACGTGTAAACAGAACATTGACACGCTTGTAATAAGAAATAGCTTGGCCACTCTGTAATGGGACGAGGCTAAGAGGCCGTTGGAAGACTTAGGGCTTAAAACACTGCGCCTTTTGTGCGCTGTAATTCAGGCCACGAGCAGAGAGCTGTCTGTTTTGAATTTCATGAAGAGAGAAAAAGAGTGAGAGAGAGAGAGATGGGGTTAGAAAGAGAGAGTGGCCAGTGTTGCCTGTGTCTGAAGCAAGCTGCAAGTTGAGGGCGGGAGGTGGAGTTAAGAAAACGCGGCCCGGGGCGCGTGGGGGTGGAATAGAGAGGAGGGATGAACGACGTTGAGTAATGAGCCAACCTCAATCTCCGGCCTGCAACGTGGAGAGAGAAAGAAAAAAAAATCTCACCGACCATGCCTGGGCTGGGAGAGGCCAACTTTGCATACAAGACGGATGCCCTGGCTCAACTTTAATTTCGTCTAAGTGGATGAAGAGGAGGCGCCCCTGGGCCCCTTCTCAGTGTAAGAAGAAGCTGTCCTGATGGATGGCACCAGAGCCAAACTCGATGGAGAAACTGTGGCGCTTTGATTTCCTCAAATCGCAGCGACTACTATAGGCCAGCCTCGATGTTTCTCAATGGAGGTATATCACTGAATGCACTTTACCTTACCGAGCATGTTGGGCGAGTGCTGTAGCCCGCTTTTCTTGTAATGAAGGACGCAGGTTCGAACCTCTGTCCGTCCATTCAGATTTCGGTTTTCCATACTTACCCCCAAATCACTCCAAGTGAATCACGACATGGTTTCTTCGAAAGGCCACGTCTGAATTTCTTGACCCCACTCCTTTCCCGCCTCTAATGACGAGGTATAAAGTGGCGGAATCATTCACTGAAATTATCCAAACTATTTCTCAAAATAATCGTGAATAGTTGAGGTCCTGTGACATGCCGGATTGACGTTGTTTGGGAAGACAAAGGATATGAAAGGTTACAAATAGTCTCCTGTAGTTTAAAATATCCATTTCCAGAATGGTCGGTTCAGTTTGACCAGAAATCCCAGTCCATGACATGTAAACACAGCCCATAACAGGATGGAACCACCACCAGCTCGCAAAGTGCCTTCATGACAGCCTGGATCCATGACCACGTGGGGGTCTGTATCACAGTCAACTGAAATCGTGATTCCTCTCACTACGCTACCTTTTCACAGCCAGACTATGTGTTCACGAGACAAGGAGAGCTGCTGAAGACGATGGTGTTTTTTTAGCAGGGGCACTTGCGTCGGTCTTCTGCTGCTGCCATATCCCATTAACGCAATATTTTACCCCTGTAGTGCGTCCCAAATTGAGAATTGCTGTTCTTTGGAGCATTGTTGCTTCCCTTTCAACAATGACACCTTGATGCAGACGTTGCTGGTCTCCGTCAAGAAGTAGACATGATCGGTCGCTGCGTTGACCATGGGGGAAGGTAATGGCGGAAATTATATATTCCCGCTACTATGTTGACACTGTGAATCCAGGAATGCTCTATATATCTGGGGACAACTACCATTCAGTGTTCAAAGGCTGCTAATTCATGTCGTGTGGCTATAATCTCATCAGAAAACCTTTCACATGACTCACAATGGTACAAATGAAAGTTCTAACTTCTCTTCCTTGATGCGACCGACATTTGAATATTTGTATCCTCATATCCGATAAACTTTGGCATTTCAGTGTAATTTTCGGTTACGTAATCGTGAAGATTTCTTGAAATGTGACACTTTTTTATAGGAATCGGTTATAGTGAACATCATCGATCATCGACGATTTACGGAGAACTGTCAAGGGTCGTAGAGAAAAGTTAAACAAGAGATGGACACCGATGAGCACAAACATTATGACCACCTGCTTAATGTGGTGTTTGTAGAACTTTCTAACGGAATACTGAAGTGGTTTCGTGTAGAAAGCATTCGACAAGTTGTTGGTAGGTTTCTGGAGGTATCTGACACCAGATGTCTACACAAAGATTGCGCAAATCCTTTAATTACTGGCCGGTGGTTTGTGGGCATGGAGTTGGCGCCAGATAGCGTCCCAGATGTGATTTATCTGGTTGAGACCAGGTGGATTTGGTGGCCACGACATCACCGTGGCTTCACTAACATGCTTCTAGAATCAATGTAACACGATTCTGGCATTGTGATACGGGCAGCTATCCAGCTGGAAGATGGCATTGCTGTAGTTGAAGACATGAAGCATGTAGGGATCTAGTTGATCACAGATGTTATGGTGCCTTCGATCACTACCTCGGTTCACATAGAAGTCCAGGTGAATGTCTCCCACGGCATAATACTGCTCCCATCGACCTGTGTCCGTAGTGCGGTGCATATTTCGAGCAGCTTTTCACCTGGAAAATGATGTATCCGGACACGACAGTCGATCTGATGTAACAAGAAACGTGATTCATCCTACTGGCGACACGTTTCCATTGACCCACGGTCCAACTCGATGATCTTGTGCCCTCTGCAGTCGTAATTGCCGACGTCATTGTTTCGACATGGCAACACGTATGGGCCGTCTGCTGTAGAGCCCCATGTTCAACAATGTGCGCTGAACGGTGTGCTCCGAAGCATTGTACACTGCCATCAGATCTGCCACAGATTGTCTCCTATCCTACTTTACAGAGTGGGCAAGCCTCCGACGTCCACGTTCTGTGACGTCCACCACCTTGTCCCATACTAGTGGTTTCACCGCCCTTCAATCACTCTCCGTAGATTCTCACTACAGTAGCACGCGAACAGCCGACCAGCCTCGCCGTTTCCAAGATGCTCGTTCCCAGGCACCGGGTCATAACAATCTACCCTTTGCCAAAGTGACTTATGTCTGTGTATGTCCCCATTTGCCACACGTATGATAGCTAGAATGACTTCACATGCGTCTCTGTTCCTCTTACGTACTAATCTTACCGCATGACTTACCAACAACCTCACCAGAAGACATTCAGTCTTCAGGTGGGCAGTGGTCGTAATGTTCTGCCTCATCAGTGTAGGTTCACAGACACCCTCTGCGACATGCAGTTACCATCATAACATCACTCTTTACAACATCATTCCGTGTGATCTCCACCGCCTCCTCCATCACCCCCATCTTTATCAGATCTCCCTCCGGCTATCCGAGATCCCCCAAACCGCGGCGCGCTATATAATATAAAGGACGGGGGCGTCTTTTATTCACCCCCGACTCTCCGAATTCAAATTCAAGACGCACGCCCCCGTCAGAGGGTTGGTGGCGCACTAAGTTAGCGGAGAAATACTTCCTATTCCTCCCCGCCTCGGGGGTCTTTGTGCCGAGTTAAGAGAGGCGGCGAATGTGAGAGCGGTTCAACTGGTATCTACTCCCCTCTCCGCGTATCGCGCCGTACACATTTTATTTATTTAGTTTTTTTCCACCTTGGATGTCTCCCACATCCGTCAGTCGGTGTCGTGCGATAAGGGGGTTCCCCACCCATCAACTAGAAGGGAGGGACTACTCAGGAAGAAAAAAAATACTTATTTTCTTTTATTAATCCCGGGACGATTACGGTGAAAGGGCGTACCAAATTTGAACCTTGTACTCTGGACAATTATGCTCTTTTACATATAAAATAGGTTAACTGAACTAAAATTATAAATGTGAAACTAATTGTGTCTTTCTGTCTGTTTCTCACCTTTTAACGATTAAATTTCTACACCAATCTTGATGAAATTTGACAAGGAAATACTACGTATCATTAAAAAGGACACAGGATACGTTTTGTGGGATAAATAACATATTTTGTCATGAAAGTTTGAAACCCAACCGAGTGGTGACAGACAGACGAAGAGCATGTGTAAGTCCCTGTAAAGTTATATCGGTAACTCAGCCTTCGTTCAGTTAATGTATGATCTTAGCAAAGGACAGCACAACCAAAACGTTGTGTATAAAACAGTATTGATATAAGATATCCCCAGAAAGTATATAATTTTAAACCACAAACAGGAATCCGCGGGAGGAACTGTGGATTGTAGTCTCCCATAGTTAACCCCTACCCCCATTTATAGTAACTCTTGCGAGTTAAGCAAGAAATTCGATCAAATATCCATATATATATATGTGTGTGTGTAAGCGGGCTCTATCAGCCCCTTTGTTACCTCATCCGGCAAAAACTACTCATCCCAATCAGATAGGTTTTTGACTATTTGAGAACTTAAGATCCAGCTTAAAATTTGCGAAATAACTTACGTATGTCTGAGACTGGAGGACTGCGGGAGAAGTGATAAGCCGTTCGTAACCTGATTTTTAATGTAATCCCGGCCAGAGATTGTATACTCCATCAAAGATAAAAATCTCCAATACGACTGAAAAGTTCAGAATGTGGTTTAAAACCTGCTCAGCTACTTTAAAACATTACTTTTATCATTAAAATCTGATGATCAGCTTTTGAATTTTTTTTACATTTTCCAGTACCCTTTCATACGTGCATTAGGGTTGCTGGTCTTCAGTCTTTGCAGTTCTTTCGCCTTGAAAGCCTTTCAAGTTACTGATCACATTACGAAACGTATTTCTATCTGACATCCAGTATGTTGAAACTTTACAGATTTTTAAGAACTTCTTTAATCCATATAGCAGTTCTCTTCGAATTTTAATATCGGTTTATTTGTGGGCTCGAATTCTTGAAATTTGACAGTCTTCGCCAGATATTGTACACTCAATGTGTGGTACAATTTTTCAGATTGTAACAAGTATTTTCGTATATTAATATACTGATGAGCCAAAACATTACGCCTACCTTTTTAATAGAGTGTTGATCCACTTTTGGTACGAAATACACCAGAGATTCGTATGTTCCTAAACACTTGTACCTGCAGAACTTCCACAGATCGCTGCCTGTGCTACTTTACAGAGCGGGCAAGCCACTGACCTCCATGTTCTGTGATGAGGCGTGGGTGTTACCACATTGTCGCCTACCGTTCTTCAATCACTTTCAATAGATGCTCACCACAGCAGCTTGCAAACAACCGACTAGCCCTGCGGTTTCCGAGATGCTCGTTCCAAAACGCCTCGCCTTCAAACCACCTGCCCGTAATTTAAAGGAATTGCGTGATGTATACATAGGTATCTCCGGAAAACCTACCAAGGACTGATCGAATCTATGTCAAACCGAATAGTTGCAGTATTGCGTTCCTAACATGGAGCCACTCACAATTACGCAGGTAGTCAAAATGTTTTGGCTCATCAGTTTATTTTTTCCGTATATGAGGGTGTAACTTTTTCTAACAGTTACAAAGATTCCATAGTACTCACCATAAATCCTAGCCCGATTTTATGATACTGCGAGTGTTCATGTTATACGTCACAATTAGAAGTTGTATAACATTTATTTATTCTATAAGTCGCGAAGTCGTGGCTGGCATCAAAACTAACTGTGTGCATTCCGATCACGAATATCACGATGAAAGAAATAATTCATATAAGCATCAGTACGGCATCTAATTTCTCTAATCTTATCTCTCCGGTCCATACGACATGAGTAGGTTGGGGGACGAAGTATTTCGTCGCACTCGTAAATGAATCTGTGCAACAGAACTGTCAAGTAAGACCCAGCATGGACACGTCATACTGAGCGACAGCTGACCTGTGACCTTTGCCGAAATGTCAGCGGCGCCGCGTCCAAAGGCGGCGTAGCTCATACCAGCTGAGGTCGGTGACCGCATGCAGAATCACAACTACCGTGAACCCCGTACTGACTTGGATTGAGTCTACAGTTCGAAAATACCTGCAATTACGGGGAAATATACACGTGATGTTCATCGACATTTTCAGCAATTTATCAAGGAATCGAGCAAACAGATCGCTTTGCTTAAGAAACACAATAACAAAATCCATAGCCAGGAGGGGTTTCCTATACGCTTCTCATTCTTTACGACCCTGCAAAATGACTCTCCATTAAGGCAGTTAAAATGTTAATAAATCAACTTACTTCACGAACTATGAAAAGATAAAGAGGCCCCAATTACCAATTTTCATATACTCTCAAATGTCAACAACATAAAGTCAAATCAGCTCTTAATAATTTCGTTTATCCAAACTACTATCATTTTTATTAACAGATTATCAGCCATATTACAGATTTGTAGGTTCACAACTTCTGTCTGTCCCTTTTTCCAGACATCACGAAAAAACTACAAAACCAGTTTGGATAGAGTTTTCTCAATTTGAAAGCATAGGGTCTATCTTAAAAAACCACGTTATATTTTTTTTACACGGGGAACGGAGCAAGAAACAATAATCTATCCGTATCGTTAACAGATGGGTGTCACAGATCACACTACATCTCAGATGAACACTCCTTTACGAGATAACCACCAAAGATCACGCAACAACTCAAATAAACACATCGATCTTTAAATTCTGTCACTATTACCTTTAGACTTCGTAGCACTGGTTATTTGTTTCTTCTGTTTTCTAAATACGCTAAAAAAATTAACCAAACTACTACATCACAGATTAACACTAAGCGTAAAGAACTTGTGGAATTCATTTGGCAGTAAAGTTTGCAAAGATTCGTTTCGACCTTGACATTAGAACAACAACCAAAGACGAACGGATAACTGTGCACAACGAAGTTCACTGGTTAATAATAATTTCAGCTCCAAACTGGAACATTTCAATCCCAAAATATAATTAAAAAATTGCCTTATGGCAATACAGCAGTTTAAGCACATCATTTAATGTAATTTAAAACAATGGAGGATTATTGAGGTTTCGAAGCAGAGATCTAGAGTGGTAGGTGAGTGGTTAACGCTCTGACCTCACATTCGAGAGAACGCCGATTCGAATCCCCGATGGGCATCCAGATTTGTGTTTTCCGTGGTTTCCCCAAATCACTCCAGGCGAATGCCGAGATGCTTCATTCAAAATGCCATAGCCGAATTTCTTCCCGTTCCTTGTCCCCAACCCGATCCCTCCTCTAATGACCTCGGCGTCGACGAGGCGTAAAGCCATAAGTGAAAAAAAATCGAAGCAGTGATACTCACATCACAACTCGAGAGAATTTAAGCTCCTGCACTAATCCCTTGATTGAAACAGTATGAAGATGGTCATATGATGGTTGTATCATCGCTCCTTCCTATTACGATCGGGCACAGTGCGTATTCTTGGCTGTGTTATTGGCGCCGGGAGGACAGACGGTGGCCTGGTCCGTGTAGAACACGTGTCACTCTGTTATGCACATACGTATGAGCTGCATTGCAGAGATGGGATGTGTGTTGCGTATGCAGCAGCGGGGGTACAAACACCTGTCAGGTCGCCGATACAAGCGCTCTCGGAGGAGCCGTTGTCTTCGCGGTGAGCGCTAACGCCGTCTCTGAACACCTGCTGGGACACTTGCGGAAACTGGCTTCCGTTAGCTTAAGTGCGATCTCCCCGTCATGCACAGAGGATAACATCTGAGAATTGTTGGGAGTGGCGCTCCACATATCCTTCTCTCAAACTAGCGACTTAGGTGGATGTCGTTCTGCTGCTTTAGTACCGCAAGAGAAAGAAGTGCTAGAATCTTCTAACGAAACCTTACAAAAGAATTTAAATATCTGGGGGAGTGGATTAGCTAGAATCTAACCGAACACAAGGCAATAGAATCCAGAAAAAATGAACTTCAATTGGCCTTCCAATTGAGAAGAGAGATATACAACAAGAAATTTCTTTCGTGGGGGTCCAAAATTAAGCATTACAAAACAGTGGTAAAGCCGGAAGCATTGTACACAGCAGAAACTCTGACTATGAATCGCATAGGGCAGATAGAACAACTGGAATTAAAAGAAAGAAAAATGTTAAGAAAAATCATAGGAACAAAATTTCAAGATAATGAAGTAGTATACATCAAGAATGATATCTCTACAAAAATTGAAAAACTCTCAGATACTATGCACAAAAGGAGACTAAATTTCTACCGACATCTTTTCAGAATGAACTCTGGAAGACTAACCAAACATTTATTTTTTATTTTTTCCGGAACCGCATAACTAAGCCTAGTTGGTTCACAGAAATTGCAAAAGGCCAAAGAGAATTAAAAATTACAGAAAAGTCATTACTTGACAGAACAGCGCAGATAAGATTTAAAGATGAAAAGATAAGGTTCCAAGAAAAATCTAAAATAAAGTCAAAACCCATCATCTCGGAAGAGGAAAGAAAAAGGAGCTCCGAGAGTATGAAGAAATACTGGGCGCAAAGGAAGGAACAGCATGCAAAGAAGTGACTGATTCATCGTACCCCAAAGAGGGTGAAACGAAAGAAGAAGAAACCGCACAATGGAAAGAAACAAAAGCAGTTTGAAGAGTTAAAGGGAATGCAATAAAGCTAATGCCAAGACTTCGGTCAAATGAGGAAAGATTTTTCTGAAGAAAATCGTTGAGATAATACGTATTAAGGGGAATATATGAAACAATGGAAGAGAAAAAGGAAAACCGGAATTAAACCATATCAACCTAGCTTGGAATCAGTACAAGACCCTCCAGAATAACTAGTAAAATTCAAAATACCTCTTCCAACTACAGTAACCTCCCTCCTAATGACGCAAAGACGTGTATGAGGTGCTAGCACGATTTCTACATGAGGCCAATCTAAAATTATAACTGTCAAATGTAAATAGGAGGTACCATCGAATGACGGATACAGTCAATCAGTAATCAGGCAAAAAGTGTACAAAGGCATGTTCCATAACAAAATAATACTCCCCATTAAGTATTCACGTTTTGTTATTTAAATCATACAGTAAGGGATGCAAAATTCCTCACATACTTGTACACTATAAAAGTCTGAAAGTATAACTACAAAAAATTTGTTTATGACTATATAAAATAATTCAAATGTAAAACATGCAATAGGATTGCTCAAAACTAAATTGACATCTTCAGTTGGCGACGGAGAATAAAGTCGCCGAAATATTGTGCATTAATAACAATATTACTCGGTTTGTTTCCCGAGAAACGTTTATAAATAAACAACGCCGAGAAAAATTACATTCATTTATAATTACTAAATGCTTATCACAAGTGTTATGAATTAAATTAACAGCTAAAACAATTAAAGAAAAGTATTAAATAAGGTTACTTGGCATTATAGAAGCTACGGACCTGATCTTACACGAATCGGAAACAGTTTGTCTAAATTGAAAGTGGCTTACGGAGGCCGAAAGTAGTATCTTGAATGTCAGAAACTATACGAGAAAGTTTTGTTTGAAGAAATTTTTAGAATGCGGAAAGAAAAAGGAATAGTGAGGACAAATGAAAGGGATGTTAGTAATGATTTAAACAGAACAATTAAACGGATAAACTGGAATGGAACGTAATAATTGAAGGCAGTAAGGGCAGAGAAAGTGAGAGTACTGGAGAGACGCCCTAAGCAGCGGCGGCGGCGGGGGTCGGCCACTGTGCGGGCTTGTTTGCGAATTCTCGCGACCGCCGCTTATATCTGCAGGATTTGCGCAGCGCCGGCGGCCGCAGGTCGTAACTCAGGGGCGGCGGGGGCGGAGGTTTTGCTCCGGGCTGTCCTCGCGCGGCCTGATCTGTGGGATTACGCGTGCGCGGGCCGGCCGCGTGCATTACGGCCGCCGCATTGTTGTCCCGACAACAATACCGGGCGGCATAACGAGGCCAGGTGAGCGCCCAGCCGACGCGTCGAACCCAAGCGTCCACGGGGGAGCCGGGTCGCTTGTTTAGGCCTTCAACTCCTGCTTCGGGAGCAAGGTATTTTTAGAACCACCCTTAAAAAATATGTCACTCAAAATTCATGATATTTTTATCCCGGCTCCACCATTCCTGTAACGCCTTGAGACGCTACGTGACACTTTGTAACGTAAGTGTCACCCAATGTAACGCACCGAGGGTGGTGGAAAGGTGGTAAGGCTCTGGCCTGCTATTAGGGGGCATACGGGTTCGAATCCCCGGCCGGGCATGCAGATTTGGGTTTTCCTGGTTTCTCCAGATCATTCAAACGGAATGGTGGGATAGTTCCTACAAAAGGCTATGGCTGAATTCCTTCCCCACTAATAATGACCTCGACGTCGAAGTGAAAAAAAAATCTAACGCCGTGACATACGATTTAACGCCCTGACACACAATTTCACGCCATGTTACGTCATTTGACGCTATATGACGCCATTTAATATAACGTTACGCCATCTGACTCAATTTATCGCTTTAATTCTGCGGAGACGACTTACATACCACAAGTAGGCTACAATTTTGTAACACGGGAAGTAAAAAATGCTTATTAACAGAATTACCGTAAAATACAGGAAATTTCCACAGCAGAGATCGCAGAAAACTAGAAGCACAAAAAAAAAAAAAAAAAAAAAAATTCGGGCATGTATCTTTCTCAGTAATTTTTACATTTGGTGGACGGCAGGTAATTTAGCAATGGTAAGTGGTGGCTTCTTTCATTCTCTGTATCCAAGTAGACAATATTGGTAATATGAAAGAGATTTACTCCTCTGTTTTCCAATTCTTCTGTTATAATATGGTGTGTTAAATAATCGCTTCTTTCAGTATAAACACATTCGTCAAGGAAAAAAAGGTCTTGCCCAGATAATTTTATTTGGTGGCATTCGTCGTTTGCTGTATAGATGAGTAATGATTTATTTTCTTCCTTCTCAATATACATACTATTTTTATGCCCCAAGAGTTGTTTTGAAAAAAACTTTTAATTTTATTTTATTATATTTAGAGGAGGCAATAAATTTACGATGAAAGAAGTAGAATTTTTTATTACGTCAAACTCACTCAGACAGATCAAGACATTATATTCACTTAGCCCCACGGAAATCTGTCTGAAAACCGTAATTACGACAGGCCAAACTATCGTCTAGGGTTAACGTACAATCAGAAAAGTTATTATAAATAACTCCATGTAGTTCCAGGCGTGTGATACAAAGACATTTGTCCTTCGCCAGACATTATGGATTAATAGAAAGAACTGTTGCTTCAGATTTTCCCTTCCTCCAAGAAAACAAAGAAATTAAACTGTCTCGCGTCCAATTGGTCACAGATGACCGGAAAACACGTCTCTACGTCAAAGCGAAAACGAGAAATATCGCCAACTCCCTCCCAGTGCAGACTAAATTGGAAGAAGTTGTAGCACAGAGTGGTTCGACGTATTTTCGCCGGGCCTTTCCTGGCGTCTCGCCTCTTTCTTCGCAGTTCCTCCATCTTTACTTTTTTTTCTCTCCCCCCCCCCCTCCCCCAGCGTCAGTTCCGGCCGCGAGATAGTTGGGAGCTGCGCGCAAGACTCTGTTACCGCAGGGCTCTATATCAGGCCCGCTGCCGAACTGAGGGGACCGACAAGGGTTTCCACTTAGAACAGTGCCGCCAACACTGCGACTAGAAGAACCCTTCCTCTAAGTCTGGACGGGGGAGAATGTTTGGAGTCGGGCCGGCCACATTCGTCACTGTCCCGCGTTACTTTTTTTTCTCCGATTGCGGTGGAAGGGGACTCGGAGACATTATACATTAGGCGGTGTGGTAATGGAAGGAGGACGCCGTCTTCTTGGGAGGATTCATGCTTGCTACTTTTATCTTCAAAGCACAAAGAAACGTGGGAGGTAGTATTACTTCAAGTCACAGCAGAAAAAAATACAAGCAAAGTAGTATTTTAGGAACCATCCAACGAATTAAACATAATCTGCGCTTGTTATTACTAACCATTTGTAATGCGATCTTCACGCAACGAACGTCATAGTAATTTATCACGCACACCTGCTGTAACACAGTGTTTCGAGGGTGGACTGCTAAATCCTTGATATTATAGTGAACATTTTTTGTTTACAAAAATTCACCCCTATTTCTCAACAGTCTCATCCCAGTTCAATATACTTAGTGGTGATCCAACTTGGATCCTGGATTCTTGTAACATGTCCCCACAAACAGTGAAGTTTGTAACAAGATTCGAGAGGCGTGCACGAGAGGTAAGTAGTTAGGTAACATCACCTATTTTGAAGTTCAGGATTTCCATGAAATACAATGTAATAATAAAGTATCTCAGTAGGAAATAAATAAAATTTCACAGAACAAACTTCATCTGAGAGTTGATAAGGTGTACTAAATTGGACCCTTCATTGGAGGATATTGACGGTTTGGTTTGATTAATTCAGATTCAGATTTGTGACAATCCGATAGGTACTTAAGTCATCTGAGAATCAAGGAACGGAGGAAGTGTTGTTATAGTGATAATTGTGTGCCTACATCCATTGGACCCCATGACAGTTGTTTTATTTTCGGGATTCACCCCTGTTTGACATCGATAGCATCAGAGGCGGTTAAAAAGCCGAGGACAAGGTACGGGAAGCAATTTGGCCATGGACTTCGGAAGGAACTATCGCAGCGTTTGCCTGTAGTTACTCTGGGGAAACCATGGAAAACCTAAATCAGGATGCCCGGATGGGGATTCGAACCTTCGTCCTCCCGAATACAAGGCTCGAGGCTTACGTACCAGGGTCGATATGACAATAGTTATTAGGAAAATGGTTGCCAGTTGACTGTTGACACCAGTTAATACCAACGTAAGCTGGCTATAGCAACTGGCATTTTTTAATTGCATTTGGCATCCTTAGCCCATATAACAAGCTCAATTATGAGTTTAGTTCATCCAGTGCTTTCAGTTTCTCCATGTTTATATTGTCTTTCAAGTAATTCTAGACACTCCACAGGACGGACATGACAGTCGCACTCACATACAACACTCAAACACCCATGCCCTCGGCCGGGTTCGAACCGGCGACCTACGGCACATGAGGCCAGTACTCTAGCCCCTACGCTGCCGAGGCCGGCTTGCATTTTCTTTGTGCAGTGCCTGTTTTCAAAGGATCCACAGTCTAATATTGTTTTGCTATGGTTTTAATTGCTCCTACTGCATCAGTGGACAAATTATTCTCATATCCTCAAAAACGCCTCATTATACCTCTTGGATACATAAGCAAGTAGTATCTAACAATAAATTTAACTAATGTTTCTGATCGTTCTCAGCAAGTTACTTGTGATCTGTTTGTTCGTTGTTAAGCGTTGTTACCCTTGCTATACTGCATGTTTTGAGCCAAATCAATTAAGTGGTTCGATAACGAAAGATAGCAGAACATAAATTTCAACATTTTCTTGTGGTAATATCAGCTTTAATCTGATTTAAAGGATATGGTACTGTTGATAATCCTCATTTATTAGACGTTGCACTTTATAATTATTCAACACAAATACATTTTGCGGCGAAAAAGTGACATATAGTGGCTCAGAAATCGTTTAGTAAAAGACACTGTGAACATTCTGTCTCGACTGTATTATACGATTGCGTCTGCTACTACAATGTCTGACCATGTGTTACTGAATACTTCATAGAAGATAATCCGTTGTCAGTGTCAGGGCGGAGGGAAGCCACCGACCCAACTGACCAGAATTCACGCCTATATGACTTCCTGCCCACACAGCCAAGTGGCTGTGGAACTAACAGTATGTATTCTTACATCAGCTAAACAACATACTCAGCACGTAAAACATCAGATTCAAAATTATACTTAGTTTGGCAAACATTTTACATCTGTATACACATTTACGCCACAAGCTGTTGCTTTGAGGTTGTTGTCAACTTACCGCAACCAAAGATCCTTTGCAGTCTTCCACAATTTCGCCAGCTCTGCCAAGACACTTTTTTCTTTCTGCGGTGTTGGCAGCGCTGGCAAGCACGCGAGGTAGAGATGAGCGATAGGCCGGACGTCCGGTTCGCCTATATTTTTCATTCTCTCTCTCTCTCTCTCTCTTTCTGGACTGTTTCTTTTTTTTTTCATTTTCGTCGTCCTTCTCCTTCGAGGCAGCGCGATTCATGCAGCGCAGAAATATGGAGCGGCGGTCTTTTCTGAGGCGCGGATTTACTGCTGCGGCATCCGAACGGGTTGCGATCACGGAAGACTCAGATTGAGACCTCACGAAGGCGGGCAGTCGAGGGTAGAATCATCGAGGTTGAACGAAACAGGACATTTCAGTCTCATATTCGATCACACAATGTAATGGCGTTATATCACCAGTAGAAATGATTAAAAATTGGAGATTGTGAGCGACAGCTGTTGGGGAAACAATTTTAGAGTGCTAACCTACGTCGTGAACCATCTGGTGACTAAAAATTGCCGCTCATCATTGTAATCAAAACGCTGGTAAGCGATAAATTTCTTAATGCGTAGTTTCTTTCCTCACAGACATCTCTGATGTGGTTGCATATTAATCATTTCATCAATTTACCTTCCATTGATATCAAACTAATCGGCCCGAAATTTTCAAACCTGTAAACTTTTATGTTCATTCTTCATCTAAAGACTTCTTTGACTATTCCCAGTTTCTTTTCTTAATTGTGGCAATCGCTATGTGGTTGGTTAGTATTGTTCGCGGAGTAAAACTATTGTTCGGATACAAAATATGATGATATTTCACTGAGTATGTTTTCAGATTTCATATAAGAACAATCAAAATTAATATGCTAAACGATATTAATAGCAACGATTTTCGTGAATGAATTACTTTTGTGTTTAAGTATTAACACAGAGGGTCTCTGGCTGGGGAACAGAGAGGAATATCTTTGGCGATGGAGAGTGTAACAAGAGCTCGACGTTTTCGAACGGAAACACAATTTAAGTAGATTCGTCGCAATATTACGTTCGTAAATGACAATGATAGGCGATTCTTATAGTTAATATACTATTTGAGAATTATTAATTAAATATGATTTACGTGCTTATTTGGGAAAGGAAAATATAACTGAAAAAATGGAAATAGGAAGACTGCTCATTTTAATATGATGAACAAAACAAAAGTATATTTAATTTACACCTGAATAAAAAGGACTAAATTAAATTTGTAAAATTTAATTAATTGGAGACGGTAATATTTAAATATATAGTTTCGATATTCTATTAGTTTTAGCTTGCAGAGCCAAAATACGACGAAACCAAAGACTGGAAGTGAACGAAAGAAGGGACGAAAGTAAAGATAAAAGAAACGCATAATATAAAATGGAATAGAACGAGATTTCTGATAAAGTAACGAAAAATAAACAAATATATATTTCTAGAATCTTACAATATGCATTGGGAGACCAAACGCTATAGTAGAGCCAAACTATGCCGAATGTTGGAACAACCTCCATTTATTATAAAAGACACGTCTTTCAATGCGGAGGACCATTCAGAAACTTTGAATCACTATACGTTGTAACAGATTTCATGGAGCTTATTTACAAAATCATACTCAAATTCCACCTGTAAATTCAGAGGGCAAATTCATGTCCACCAACAAACATCCACAAGTACGTTTTAGACGTGCAACCACACATTACACTTTCATTTTACGCTTCAAAGTGGCATATTTCTTTTTTTTTTTTTTAAATAAAATACATAAATACAGGATAACAGACATGACTATATTGTTGGTACCACATTCAGTTATATCTAACAGTTCTAACATTCAATAGTGCCTGCCAACACTAGGAAGTTTCATCATAATGAATTCGAATGCACGTTAAATACTACGGCGTAGTATGATCTCAGAATAAATGACCCAGGCTGTATGCTCAAACTGAAGTCACTAGGCTGACAGAGAACATAAATGAACAAATTCTTGGCGATATAACATTTTCCACGGGGTAGGACAAAACTTTATCCAGACATCAAAAGAAGAGATTAATGGTAAGTTCTAATTACTTGTAATTTTCGAAAACGAAAAGCATGCTGTCCACTATGCAGTTCTGAAGGTACGTACAAGCAGATACAGAAAGATTTTGTGACCAATCACAAAGTGTGTAACATTGTCGACTGGATATTTCCAGTGATACCAGGACCACAATCTCGTGCTGGAGGCGCCCCAGACTCCAGAGACACGCTGTCACATTACGACCTGCCACTGGAAGATACGCCTCCCTGGGCAACCATCTCCTCCAGCGTCAGGCTGGACAATGTGCGGTCGTTGACATGGCAGGGGATATGACAGTAACTTGGCGGAAGCTAGGTCGGCACGATTTTTGCCGAGAAATCTTTTTTCCCGTCTTCGATGAGAACAAGGAAGACAGACAGCTAGGCTGAATTACTGCCAAAAGCATTTTTTTACTAATTAAAAAGCTGAATAATGATGGAAATTTTCTTTATCGTTGGTTTTCACACTTTGACACGCCACTTCACGCCACCTAACTATACGTTAAGCAACGTCATGATGTATCACACCATGATAAGACTTATCACGCCAAGTCAAGCAATGTAACGCCACGTTTCGCCTTAGCACGTGACGTCACGCCATATCACAGCATTACACGGCATGTCATACCATAACATGCCTAGTCATGCCATAACAGGCCATGTCATGCCACGTTATGGCACTTCGCATCATGTCATATCACGCCATTCAATGTGACGCCATGAAACGACATGTCAGGCGACATCACGCCGTTTATCGTCACGTGACGCCATGGAACGCCACGTCCAGCCTTGTCACTCCGTGTAACGCCGCGTTATGGCATGACATGATGGCATGTAACGTTGCATCACGCCATGTCATGCTACGATACAACATGTCACGCCACGTTACGCCATATCACGCCATGTCACGCCTTGTCACGTCATGTCACGCCATATCACACCAAGTCACGCCATATCACACCATGTCATGCCACGTCACGCCATGTAACGTTACGCCGCAGCATACCACGTAACGCTATGTAACGTCACAACACACCTTATCACACCACATCAAGCCATGAATACTACGTCACCGCCACGTCACGCTAGGTTACGCCATCTGACTCTTTGTGGAAAACCTCTCCCCCACTGTGACGTAACAATTTTTCAAATTTAAATTTAGAACATGGCACGAAATGTAGCGTCTAACCCTACTCCCCTACATTGTCACGTCATGACACGTTTTGGCATACGTCAGCGCCTCACCATTATCGCAGTGACGTAGTTTATGGATTGCCCCTTACTAAGTGTATTGAGGGATAACACAATACTTCAAGAAGGGGAAGTAGTTCAGAACAATCCTAAATAAATTTCGTAAATCACAACAAAAATGGAAAGAAGTAGGGTAAATAATTCCTAGCGCCCAGGTCCAAAATATTAATTCTATGCCGGCCGGTGGAGCATAGCCGTCAGTGCCGTATGGCGATCGTATTAAAAACACGCACAGTGTTTGGCGCAGTCGATTTATCGCGCCGGTCGACTCCGCTCTAATCCCTGCTGTCCGTCTGGGCGCTGTGTTTGCGCGTGCGCTCCGATTTACGCCGCGCCTCAATCCCATTGACAACGCCATCACTCTCCGGCTTTTCTCTCTCCCACACTCCACCCCACGTCTCTCTATCTCTCTCTCTCTGTTTCCGTCCTCATCTGCCCAATTCCCTCCCCTCCACACTAACTTCCTCTCGGCGATCGTTGTTTGTTTGCCCTTTGCCTGTGCTGCCGTCTGCCGATCGTGGCGGTTGGTAAAAGCTATTTTCGGAGTCCACTGGCAGCCCCGTGTCACCCCTTTCGGGGGAAAAAAATATTCACGTATGTTATGTCACGCGGTATAGGAAACAGGTATCGATTACTGCGACGTAACGCAGTACGTTAGGCATAAAATTTTAATTTAATACACAGACCTTTGCTTGTTTACATCTTGCCTTACTTAAGTGTACTAAGATATTGATAGTAAGAGGAAGGAGGTGCTTGTATTTTGAATTGAAATATACTTATGGCATTGTGCCTCGTCCACGTCGAGGTAATTAGAGGAGGGGAAGGGCTGGATGCAACGAACGGGAAGGGATTCGGCCATGGCCTTTTGAAGGAACCATCCCAACATTCGGGGAAACCACGGAAAATCCAAATTTGGAAGGGGATTCGAACCTGCGTCCTCCCAAGTACGAGGCCAGAGCTTTATGAATTGAATTGACGGACAACCATCTGAGACCGGTCGGTGAGTGGTAACGCTCTGGCCTCGCGCACGTGAGGACGTGGGTTCGAATCTCCATCCGGGCATCTATATTCCGTTTTTCCATTTTATCCCGAAATCACTCCAGGCCAATGCCAGGATGGTTCCTTCAATAGGCCATAACCGATTTAATTCCCGTTCTTCGCTCTAATCTTTTCCCACCTGTGTAAAGTATGTCGACGAGGTAAGCACTGTAGAGGAAGACATAGATTGGAATAACTTATATGAAGCAGAATATTGAGGACATGATAGGAATGGGTGGAGGATTGCATCAAACCAGTCCAGACTGATAAGAGCAATATATATATATATATATATATATATAAAATAATAATAAATATTTTTCGCTGCATCGCTGGTTGGGTGTAGTAATGCGTTTGCCCTTTGTTTTTCTTCTACCATAAACCTTTGTTATGTAGTATCTTTGCCCACGTACGGCTACGCAAGAAAGCCACTCGTCTATCTCCTTTCCTGATATTCGGTACGCTGTATCTTGTAAACTGCAGGTGCCGATAATCGGCAAACACGAAATATTTACTCAAAATTCTTGTTTATCTAACAAGTATAAAAACGTTCCAAGTTATCTGAAACCAATCAAAAAAACAGCGTACCGTTTTACACCACATAAATAGTGTCAAAAGTTTTATAAAAAGACGGACCTCCTAAATACACTCGCAATATTATACGCGAAGTTACTGTTCTAATAATGTAAATTTCCAGTTCAGCAAACGTTGCTATAATAACCTTAAAAGAAGACAGTAATTCTGTAAATGATACTGTAAATGGTACGGTGAAATGTCGTGAAAATTGCAGCAATTTAAGGCATACTTCATGCTAAACACTGACAACATAGTTTCAAGTGACTCGAAAACATAAACAATTTTTAGTTTCAAAACAAATCAAATCTAAATGTTTTAAGTTCAATGTATGTTTGCTGATGTAATACTTTATGAATATATTAAAAGTCTGCCTTAATCCTATGTATTGCTCACCTTGCAGCAATCGGTTCACTCTTCTACTGCCAAGATCTGATACTTCCAATTACGCATCTGCAGCAAAACGAATCCGAAACCACACAATAGCTGGTGGATACGTGGCGTCGACTCGAAATAATACGTAAAAAACCTAGCAACGGCTCACTAGCATTGCTAATTGTAATGAATTTCTCTTTAGTGGTGTATTACGAAAACAATGATTATAAATTGGCAAATGAAGGATTCATCCCATATCTCGTTTATTGATTCCTTCGGCGTTCATGGCTTGAAATTAAACTATAAGGACTAAAATAGTATACGTACACATCTTCGTACAGCCAATTAATTGTCGATTGCAGATTATCTATGTAGATCTACGAACGCTTAGATATTTTTTTTGTATACGGTAGTGCCGGCCTCTTCGACGTCGATGTCACTAGAGGCGAGAAATGATTGGGGACAAGGGACGGGAAGGATTTCGGCCATTGCCTTTCAAAGAAACCATCCCGGCATTTGCCTGAAAGGGTTTTTTTATTTTATTTTTTAATTATTGCTTTACGCCTCGTCGACGGCTAAGGTCATTAAGGGCGGTATGGGACTGGGACAAGAAACTGGAAGGAATTCAGCCATGGCCATTTTGAAGGAAGCATCCCGGCATTCGCCTGGAGTGATTTGGGGAAACCATGGAAAACCCAAATCTGGATGCCCGGACGCGGATACGAACCCGCGTCCTCCAGAATGCGAGGCCAGAACGTTAACCGTTCACCCACCACGCTCGGTCCGCCTGAAGTGATATGGGGAAACCATGGAAAACCCAAATCAGGATGGCTAGACGAGGATTCGAACCGTTGTCCTCCCGATTGGAGGCCAGAGCGTTACCGCCCATCCACCAAGATCGGTGATCGTTTTTTGGACCTTTATACAAAGTTTTGGCAGTTTATGAACTAATTCACATGCAACTTTTTCATTCATCTTAACGACGAAAATATCTCCTCTGCGGTACTTATTTGCTAACAACCTAAGTGGGATTAGTGAGACTTTTCTGATGTTAAGCTTACTGGAAAAATCTTTGAGATTATTTTTTGTCGTTAAGGTGGTATTATTCGCTATAAGCATTCAGATATAAATCGCGCATTGATACTAAGTAACTGAAAAAAAAGTTTTTAAAAGATAGGTGCAAGATGGAAAACGAAATATGAGTCATATAGCAAACAAAACTTGTTCGCCAACCCTGAGCGATATATTTCACGCTAAACTGAGTTTAGGCCTACTTCTTGCTAATCCATTCGGCTTCTTTGTGCTAAATAATGAATGATATAAAAAAGAGACACGTTACGAAAAGGAAGGGTAGGCAGATGAAAACTCACAGGAAGCAAAGAGTTTCTTCAGGACCTCCTGTGTAAAAATGGCGTCTCGTCGGTTCCTCGCCGAAAAGCCGTCCGCCAAAAGATTTCCATCCGCAAGGCCGTCTTTCCGTCTTCCCACTTTTTTCTTCCCGGACTGAAAGAGCCACTCCACGCAGGCTGTGAAAAATAGCGTCCAGGAAAAGGGAGTGTGGGGGCAGAAAAACTTACACAGTGATGACGAAAGCAAAAACCGGGAGCGAAGTCTGTATTGTGTACAGATTCCGAGCTTGGCCCTACAAAAGTTCGCCGATCTGAAATTCTAATTTCAGCGGAACAACGCGGAACGAAGCCAAGTTTCTTGGTCTCATCTTTGCAACTCTGATAGTTGAATGTATTAAGTCAGCGTTCGAACCGATTCCAGCAGTTGCTTAAACTCTCCAAAAACTATGAAAGACGTCTCGGGGGGTAGCTTTACGTATCAAATATATTTCAAAAGTAAAATGTAATAACGATCGAAATTTAAATTCGAATTTAACACCTGTTGAATGAAATTTCAAAGTTGGCAGCAATGTCGGATGTGCGCAGTGTTATTTGTTTACCGATACTGTTGCATTATATCAAGGAAAACCAAATATTGAATTTCCTGCATTAGAAAACGTCAAACAGGAAGAAAAGTATGTTGCAGTGGGAAGATAGCTTCCGTACAAACATTGTCACACAAAAACGTCTGTAAATTATTATTATTATTATTCCGCGATTTACTAAAAGTGTGTGGTGGAGGGTGCATTGCACCTATCCGGAAGGGTAATAGTTTGGAAGGGATATAGGGGATATGGCAGCAGGCGCCCATGGGCTATTGCGAGGAATCATCCCAGCATTCACCTGGAGTGATCTGGGGAAACATGGAAAACCCAGATCAGGATGGCCGGAGTGCTTTATCGAAAGCTACTCCAGTCGGATTTTAAATTTACACGCCTGGTAAATCCTTTATATTCCATTCCCTAATCTCTCGTGGAAAAAATGAATACAGAAAAGAATCGGTTCTGGCGCTGATTTCTCTTATCTTATTTTCGCGGTCATTCCGAGATATGAATGTTGCTGGTAGTAATATATGTTTGCTGTCATTCCGAAATAAGTCAGTCGAGAATTTTTCAATTAGCTTCTGTCGAGAGCAACGCCTTCGGTGTTCCAGGTCTTCCCAACGTAACTCATTCAACATTGTACTTACGCTTTCCCTCCAACTATGCGTTAATTCATTGAATGAAATCTGAGGTATGGAGAACAAACATCACCATCAACGGTCATGAATATCAATAGATGAAAAAAATAATCTTCTCAACGAATATTTGAAGTATTAGCAACGGAGGAGAATTCATTGGAAGATATAGTTTGTAAATATATTTTTTTTTATACAGGGTGATTCAGACCGAACGTGGTGGGTGAGCGGTAGCGCTCTGGCTTCGCATTCTGGAGGATGCAGGCTCGAATCCCCGTCCGGGCATCCATGTTTGGGTTTTCCATGGTTTCCCCAAATCATTCCAGGCGAATGCCGGGATGCTTACTTCAAAAGGCCATGGCTTAAATTCCTTCCCGTTCCTTGTCCCCTATCCCATCCCGCCTCTAATGACCTCAACTTAGATGAGGTGTAAAACCATATGTAAAAAAAAAGTTGATTCAGCATGCCTCAGCCCTTCGGCGAATGGAATCACAGGCACTTTCAGAAACTATCTTGGTTGATCCTATACATCTTCAGTGGCATGTCGTCTTGTTCACGGCCAACTAAGACAGTTTCAGAGACTGTTTGATTCCTTACGCCGAAGGGCTGAGGTATCCATTGCCGTTGATGGGCGTCAGACTGCAAACCAGTTATTAACTCCGAAAGTATGCGTTTGCGTGCCAATGTTTATTGGACATTTCTATTTTATTTTGATGCATACTATCACCTCCTAAATCATTTTTAACATACTGTATACAAAAGCTATCCAGTTTAGTTATCAGACCCTTTATCTTAATCACTATAGACTATTATTACGGGCCGTTACTTAATCTAAAACAGCCATACTATAGGTCGTACTAGAACCGATGACACTAGCCACTGTAGGTACACGCACTAACCGATACGCTGACGGTGCCGGCTTAACAATTTTTCTCAACATATAGGAAGTCATACAGATGTGAGGCTTACTGTTGTATTCATTTTGTTTAGATATCTTCGACAATTTCAGCAATTAATTTAATTCACTGTTTACCAATGATTTCAAGACGAATCTGAATCAGCTAAGCAGCTGTAAAACAAAGTATCAATCTTTACTGTGTGGAGACGTGCCAAGTGCAGAGTGTCTGGCAGGTGTTTAGCAGGCGGCGAACCCCCGTCGCGTTCCCGTTAGACCTCCCAGACACCGCAAACTTTCTCCTCACTAGTTGGCGGTACACCGACACCCCCATGACGCAGTTTCCCTTCGTCATTCGCGAAAAAAAATGCGCCGACCTGTGTCTCGGACCGCTCCGGCGTCCACGCGTCTTCTTCATTGTCCTCAGGAACCCCGCTGAACGAGCCTTTTTAGACCCCGCTCTTTGTTTGGTCAGCCAGCTTTCACCTCCGAAACACCAAACGGTATTTTTTTTCCGTTGGACACTTCTCAGAAGGTTACTCTGCCTCTCTGTCTGTTTCCTAAGCTTTCACGATTAAACGGCTCAACCGATCTTGATAAAATACCATCTATCATTAGGAACGGAATGGAATACTTTTTTATGGATAAATAACATATTTTATCACGAAATTTTGAAAACAAGCCTAACGGTGACAGACAGACGGATGGCGTGTGCAAGTCCCTGTGATGTTATATCGGTCACTCAGGCTTTTGTTTTTCTTGTATTCAATCTGTGTATGATCTGTTCATAAATCTCATATACAGGCGCAGCTTATTATAAAGTACATATGTTGATTTGCATTGTTTGGGGAAATCAGCCTCAATTGTACGGGTCAACGTTGGGTACTCTGTTAGTCCTGAAGAGTTTATACAGAAACAGACACATCCCAAAAATAATTTACGTCTAAGATGCGTCACTGAACAAGTGTTATGATGTTCAAAGCTTTTTGCATAGTGTGAACTGACGATGTGAGAACTCTTGGTTCGATTAAATAAGGCAAAAATGCAAAATGATACCAATCAGACACTTCTCACAGTGCGACAAACTGCACTGAAACAAGGTGGTTATCGGAAAAGTCACACTGAACAATCCGTATCAACAAACCCAACATAAAATTAATTTACTACGGAGATGGGTGACAGGGAATAAGAATTAAGAATTCTCAGGAGTTTAGACCCACCTGGTAGCTCATTTGGGGACACACTGCATGGGGGAGGTACAACGAAACCGGGCACAAGCCCAGGTCTCAATGTACTTGCCATTTTGATTGCGGTTTATTGCTGAATAAAACTAATATTCATCCGTAATACACTAGTAACGCCTTGACATATCCAGACTCTACGTAGCTTTTATCGAAATTAAATAATCCACAAATTGCATCAAAACTTACGACTGAATAGTTTCCATGTCACCAGGAGGTATGTCAACTGTTGTATCTCCAAGTAAAACAGGATCTAATAAGCCCTATGTTTAATATGAAAAGTATTATATCGCAACTAGAAAGCCATCGTTTTGGGGATGCTGCTGAATCACAGTTCTTGATTTTCGATCAGAGTTTTTTTTTGGAGCAAATTCGTATAGTGAAAATTTATTCTAAAAGAAAAGTTGGTTAACGAGCGCCACTGGGGTTCGCAAGGTCCTCGGTTCGAGTACGGGCCTCGGATGGAATTTTTAATGATGTACCATTGTTCGGGTCCCACATTAGACTGTAGGTCCCTTATACCCAGTAGGATTTCCGAATTGTTCGGGGATATTCAGAGCAATAATCCCACAGACATTTACTTTTACTTTATCATATCAGCTGACGATTCGGAAAGTGCTGATTCAAATAAATAAGGCAAAAATTTGCAGTGATGCGAAATACGCTATAGGCAGCAATCTGGCATTGTATGATTTATTTATTTGTTAGTGTTCCGCAAGTAACAATAATCGGAACCCTATCGCCGAAGTTCCAATGTCTTTCTCTCGCAAGAGTACGTTGAAGACTTTAAACTTCTAACTAATATGTGTTCCACTGGCATATCCAGTAAAATGTTTGTGTGAAGTACAGTTTTCGTCAATTGACCTTCGGCACTACCCCAAAAGTAGTCCTGAATTCAAAGGGAAACCGAGTGAAAACAGTACACTGCAGTTATAGCGGTGGCAGGATTTCTGCTCTCACTGGTAGTAGCTAGTCAATTGAAGGACAGAATTCTGCGTTATCATAAATTTCTTTCGTACAGAAAAGAGGTCACAAATTCAATTTCGCTGACCCGAATCTGAGACCGATTCCCGTTACAGAATGAAAAATTTGCCGAGATCTTAAAATGCCCTTTTTTACGATACCATACTCAATTCCGGATGTAGACGGTTACCCTGGAGGATGTATCCCTCTACTGGAACTGTCTTGGGAAGATGGACAGGGGTGTTTTCCCGTTTTCTTCTCCGGTGTGTATTAGTTTGTTTTATTGTAGGTGTGGATGACTGTGATAGTGCGTTTGTTAAGAATAGTATGTCTTTTTGTGTTATATGAAATGATAGATAACGAAGGGAGCGGGTGAAACCCGGTACCTTGTCCATTCAGACCTACTCTTCCAAAAGACACCACAGGGCTGCCAAGCTTAACAGCCTCATCCGACCGACGAATCTCCATCAACAATGTCGTATGTCCTCCCTCTATACACAGAGCGAATAGTTTTGGGATTTAACTCACGGCTTTGGAGTATAATCTGATGGTTAGGAACTATGCGCCTCAACCTCTCCTACCCTGCCGGACAGATCCTGCTTCCACTATCAGGACTCATCCAGCTAATCCCTTATCACTTCCGGCTACCTTCACTGTGCTGCAACCGAGACAATGGAGCGGGCTAAAATGACTTCAACCTCTGGGATTTTCTTTTTTTTATGTAAGGAAGGACGCTACGTAGTTTGTAATCCACCCACAAGAACACTTTATAACGACAGAGGCTAACTGCGCTGCAAATTGAAACAGTTACGATCGTTCGGCATCTCGCTGCCAAAAACACCATAAGCAATATATTTTTTTATTTTTTTAAACATTCCGTAACCTGCGTTATACTATATCGCACGTACTCTGAAAGGCATGCCAGGCAATATCGACCTGCGATCCTTATCGACTAGTTTCATTACGTAATGAAGTGTTTGGTATAATCGATCAACGAACATCAAAACACGGCTACAACTTTCTTTCTCAGTGTTCAGCTAAGTGATCAAGGACGAAGCAAAACGAATGAGGAAGCAAGACAGGTAAGAGAAAATAAAAACAAAAAAAGTCTGGTTGAGGGGCTACCCGTAATCAACAATTTTGCGGCCAGTCGATCAATTGGGTCGATCGGAGATGCTATCTCGATACGGAGATTAGAATCTCCCGCTCGCCGTAACTCGTTGGAAATTTACTGCACGTCCGCCTAGCAGGATTGAGTGACGGTAAATTACTGATTGACTGTACCCCTGCGAGAGGCCAGGACTCGTTTTTTGTTTTTTGATAATTTCCTTCCTCCCGCTTTACTCGGCCTTTTTTTCATCTCTTATTATGGAAATTATTTTCTGTCGGAAGATGGAAGTAAATAGTAGAGAAAAACAAAACAGGTGGGAGTTATAGAGAGCGAAGCAAGTATGAAGGATGGAAAATAAAAATTAAACAACGGGACGGCAAAAAGAACGAAGCCTTCTTGTTCGGTGTGGCTCATTTGGTATTCAAGGTGAGCTAACCTAATTTTAATATTTCGTGACGTTAATATTAAAGTGAAGGTCCCGGAGCGAGGCGTTTGTAGGTGGGGTGATGGAGGGATTAGATATTCGACCGTCTCGTCACGATTATGCCCTCGTCGCTTCGTTCCGTCTCGCATTCTGTACCAAGTTGTGGGAGGTTTTCTACTCTTTCTGTTTGGAAACGAATGAAGGTATAGCTGGCATAACGGAACGGGAGAAACTAACTCTATTTGGAGATATAAGAAGAATGCATCAAATGAACCACCTTGAAAAACGATAAGAGATTGAAAGAAAACAAGAAGTTGTATAGATACACTAGACGTTATCAGTATTCGTACATCGCCTTTTGAAGGAAGCATCCCAGCATTCGCCTGGAGTAAATCTGGAGTCTGGGCGAGGATTCGAACCCCCACCCTCCAGATTGCGAGATTTCGTTACCACTCACCAATCACGCTCAGTGAGAAAAGGATTTAGAAAATTACATAAAAGGAATCGAGACAATATAACGGGAAAACCGTCATTATACCATTCTGCCATTGAACAAATTTGTATTAAAAAAAAAAAAAACATACAAACAAACAAACGGGGAGAGGGTTTAACTGTACGAGACAATCTAACACAGTTCCTTGGGCAGATCTTTGTGTCTTAAAATTATGTCACTTTCTGAGTAAATCTTATGTCAATAGCGTTTTGTACACAGCGTTTTTGGTTTTGCTGTTCTATGTTAAGACATTTAACCTTTGGATTCTGGAAACCCGTGATCTAGTTTCACATAACTGCCGATAGCAAAAACAGGTCTTTTCTAGGCGTACCCCTGCTACTTTAACTGTCTGTCTTTGGGCCTTACTGATAGTCATCACATGCAGCGCACCTGTACATGAAATTTATTAACAGGTCGTACTCAAATTGACTTCGAGAGAAGCCTGAGTGTCCAATATAATATTACAGAGACACAAGCTATCCGTCTGTCTCTCACTGTTCAGCCAGTTTACAGAATTCGTTGACAAAATATGTTATTTTTCCGACCAAAGTACACTTTGTGCTTCCTAACGATGTATACTATTTCTTTATCAAATTTTATCAAGATTGGCTTAGCCCATTTGTCATTAAAACATAACAAACAGCCAATGATAATAGTTACTTTTGCTTTTATAACATTAGTATAGAAAACAATTGTAACTGCCAAGAAAGGAAGCTTGTATGCACTAAACGGGATAAGATGTAACACAGCAATTAGTAAAACTTTTTACTTTGCTATTAAAAATATTGTATTAAAAGAGATTTTGATTGAATTGCAATGATTCCGATGGGTACTATCTATCACAGATTTGACTGGAATAGTTGGAACTGAGCGAATGGGGAGGCGTAGAGTTAATTGGGCTATCTAATTCTAAAACATGACAAATATATGTATATTATATATAGAGCGGTGACTTCGGTTACCGATATCTATCACGTTCATTGGCGAGCAGCGTATGGCGCAAACATTCGAGTATCAACCTCACGTTTCAGACCAGAAGAAATTCTGCACCAAAAGACTTTCCTGCTTCTATTAATGTGCATGTTATTTTTCACTGAGGTCTTTCACGTCCCGATGTTACTTATAACAGCCACGCGGCACCTGTTATTGCGGTCCGTGATCGCACGGAGCGTTCCCATAATGATGCACGCACAGAACAATTATATGACCTCATTAACGGGGCCGCGCGCAGATTCGTAAATTTCTTATCTCAATTTCCGTTTCTTAATCGCTGCATACCTCGCTTATCAAAGCGCCCACAAATTCTCGCTTAATCTTACCGAATAGGCCGAACGAAAATCTCCTATCAGTTCAAATACACGTTTACACGAAACGTGCTAGTCTTTAAAATATAGAGATGTTTGTTAAGGAGGTCAACAGGAATAAATAACAGCTGGTACTTTAAGAACTGATAAACAGCCTCTAAAACCAGGAAAAACAACTGAAAAGTATACCTGAACTAATAATATCAGACGAACAGAAGAAGGTAACAAACAGAAGAAAGATAAAGGTATGATGGCTTTTTGTCCGGTTGCTATAATTCTGTATGGTTCATAGGTCACCAAATTATCGAATAAAAATAAATAAAAAATCGGACATGCAAGTACCAAAAAACAACAAATAACGAGAAATTATAAAAGACTACAGTTACAAAGAAATACAGTAAAAATAAAGACAAAAAATTGGAAATGAAAATAAATAATAAAATACTGAAAACAACAATAACTGGAAACGATAAGAAACTGAAAAACAACTAGAAAAGAAAAATCTAAAACAAAATACTGAAAACAACAAAACCTTGGATACAAAAATTTGAAAAACAACAAGAAAACTGAAGAAGAAGACAGTACAGGAAAGGGTAGGAACATTTGTTTTGAACATGTACACATAGTTTCGCGAAGAAACGTTAGATGTTTCCAGGATACATTTCTCTTGAAAGTCTAACTTGCTAGTTTCAGTAGTTCAGTCCACGGTTTCGGTTGAAGTTACTTCATTTGTTCATTTTTCTATCTAAGTTCCCGTATTACAAGTGAAGTGCATCTAGTTTAGATTTCATATTTTTGGATTGAGGGATAAACTGGTTAAAGTTCGCTTCCATGTTATTTTAACAGTTAGAAGCATGTTCAAAGCTTATATGGGCCAGCTTTAGTAAAATTAGTTCTTTTCAAAACGTGTTACGTACCTTAACTTATAACGATTTATTTACATTACTTAAATTTTTAATTAATTTTCGCATGAAGATAAGGCGTAAATCTTACCAATTAGTCTATTTCATGTCTCACTCTTTATATTTTTTTGGGTGGAACTTTGATCTCGCCGGAGAGGATCGGGGAATTGGAACGGGAAGAAATATGGTGATGAATTTAAAGAGAAATGTATCCTGGAAATACCTAACGTTACTTCGCGAAACTATGTATACATGTTCACAACAAACTGGCGGTTCAATGTTATATTCCCTTGACCCCGTTCCTATCCTGATCGCCCCTACCCTTCCTACCTCTCCGAGCTGACCGATGCGTCTACTAGGCAAGTGGCGAATTTCCCCTTCGAATTTAGGGGTTAGGGAGGAGTAGTGGTGACAAAGTAGACTGGCTTTGAGCCACGCCTATTAATTGAACGAGCTATAAATCCGAAATGTCTGTAGAAGGCCGTAGTATCGATTTTTTTTTCAACTTTTTAACGTCTCCTATAACAACTAGGTCTTTAGAGACGGGAAAGGATGGGGGGCAAGGAATGGGAAGGAATTCGGCCATGGCCTTTTGAAGGAAGCATCCCGGCATTCACCTGGAGTGATTTGGGGAAACCATGGAAAACCCAAATCTGGGTGCCCGAACGGGAATTCGAACCGCTGTCCTCCCGAATGCGAGGCCAGAACGCTAGCCGTTACACCACCACGCTCGGTGTAGTATCGAAGCCATGTCGTACATTTCCTAGGTCATCGACACTATGGCCTACAGGACACAATGTTACGGCTCACGCATTAGGCTCTTTTTTTTTTTTTTTGTAACTGCTTTACGTCTCTTTTTAACATCGAGGTCTTTAGAGACGGGAAAGGATGGGGGGCAAGGATGGGGGCAAGGAATGGGAAGGAATTCGGCCATGGCCTTTTGAAGGAAGCATCCCGGCATTTGCCTGGAGTGATTTGGGGAAACCATGGAAAACCCATATCTGAATGCCCGGACGGGGATTCGAACCGCCGTCCTCCCGAATGCGAGGCGAGAACGCTAACCGTTACACCGCCCCGCTCGGTGTATTAGGCTCCGTCCCTCGATTGTTAAGAAAGGGGAATATAGGGGTCTCATGGTACACTTCTTGTTGGGATCTAAAGCGATGGCTGAATGTTGTCTAGCTCACTCATTGCTTTTAAATGTCGCTTTCATCTAAAACGTTTTTTCGGTCTGGTTCAGTTTGTGTTCCGGCAGTGCGTACCAGCAGAAAATAGCCTAAAACCATAATCCAAGATTCCAACGCAGGATCGCTGTGTCACCCGTGAACATTTCGCTAACGTTTGATTAAGGTCAATATATTTTATCTCTTAATAATTATCACCTACTACAACTTGTTTCTTTGTAAGGGAGAAGAGTGCTGTATCCTTGTTGACCAGACTGTAGACGCCGCCTCCAGCCCCGTAACGACTGCCCCACGCGCTTGCGCGGGGACCGTCCCGCCCCCACCCCGCCCCCCGCGGGCCCGCGTTTATAATTAATAATGTTAACAAGGGCGGCTCATTTGTTTGGGGCTCCGCGGGGGTTGGTAGCCCTGCCCAGACACATCTCTCCGCAGTTTACACCACTGCGTCCCAACTAGGGCCTCAACAGCGCAGCTACTCCTCAACTAAACTCTCCCACGCATGGCGTATGCATAAACAGCTGCCGCGTTGATGACAAGTGAAGCCACTTGTCTACGTGGGTACTCGATTTCGTTTTCACAGATCAACACTGAATAGAAATTTTCTCAGGGAGTCTACCATGAACGGTTTGGTTAATTCTTCATCACCTGTAATTTTTCGTTACGCGTCTTGTTACGATCGCCAATTGTAAAGTTTTGTGTACTAAGGAATAATTATATTTTCTTGCTGTGTGTCGATTTAGTTTTATTGGTATTCTTTTTTCAATGGATTTTAAAGCCCATTTTAAAGCCGGTAATCAACTGGATTTCGAAGCTGGAAAGATTCATCAAAACCTTCTATTAAATTTACCAACCTGTAGTTAACAAGTTACCAGACTACACATGGTATATTAAGTTAAGGGAACTTTGAACAATAAGTAAATACGATTATCCTTCATATAAAACTATTAATTCCTTCTTACCAAAATGTTAAATCATTTGTTTTCGTAACTTGGTATTAAATACATTCGCCTGTTCCACAATAACAACAGAGAGACTCTCTTTTTTTCTTTCACGAGTCATAGATCGTACTTAACATATAAGTAGCATAATTTGACAAGCCTCCTAAGGAGAAACAATACTCACTACATTAACAGTTCGGTAATCATTATTACAACACCCATATATGGGACGCTTTCCTGTAACTGTACAACCCTCCATCATATGAATTCTGGGCTGCAAGATATTTTTTGTACTATTGGCAATCACAGATGCTACAAATTGGTATTTGTATGCTAACAAGTATTCAGCAAATAAGTAATTAGTACAATAGACAAGTCGGTAATTAGAAAGAAAGAATCTGTCCATATATAAACCTATAACGCGTCTTTTACTAGGAATTAGTTTACATTAGTATCACGCAAGAAGTACCCAAGATATTGATTCTGATTTCACAAGTTGTATGGCTTATGATATAAGTAAAAATCTGCGAGATGTATTGATATAATCTGTTCTTAATCTCACAAGATTCCTTATTCAATCTAGAGATTGTAAACTATATCGAAGAATAACATTCAAAAAAGCCTCAATATTCGAATAAAGATCAGGCATATTTTTTTTTTTGCGCAGTGGCTATATTATTATTATTATTATTATTTAAAATCATCACACTAAATCTTGTTTTTTCGTGATACCTGATTCCGATTTTGAGTTTTGGATTTCGTAACTATTGTAACTGACTTTTTGCTCTTAGTTTCAAAGTTTGGCTGCGTCAGATGAAAATTTTCGGCTCATAACTGCTCATTTAACGAAAAAAGCAATACAAAACCCGTTAGCGAAAATTTTACACGGTTTTCAGGACAGAGGGCACTATCTCACGACTTTTCTTTGTTTTTTTTTTTTTTTTTTTTTTTTTTTTTTTTCACGTCTTCGAAGTGAGAGGCTTGACCAGATTTTTAGCAAACAATCCTGTTTATTACTATCCAAAAAGTATTTTAAATGCAGTGCAGATATTTTCCTGGCGGTGTATTGAGCAAAAGCAAGTTGCTGACGATTCTCCAATCCCGTTTCGTCGATTGAAACGTTCTCCAGATGCGAATGGCGTCCGTTGTTGGATCATTCTGCTGGACAGTGAACCTGGAGCGCTGGAGAAGCGAGACATCAATCTCCAGCCAGTGAGACAATGGTATCCTGGATATCGCTCCGGTATGCCTGGATCCGCATGTATGCGAGCGATCAATCCTCGAGCAGGATTCCTGGAGCCAGGACACATCGCTCAGGATGATTCGGGTTACACGTAGGGCATGTGACATCTGAAGTGGTTGGTACAGCAGAAAGATCCGTCTGTAGCTTAGTAAACGTCTTGATGACGCTTTCCCTGCAACGGATGTGATGTCGTCACAGAGCGATCGAAGATATTATACACAACGCGTTAGTTCACAGTCATTATGCGTGGTGCGCCTATAGCGACATTTTAAATAATATTCTGCGTTTCACATTTATGCTCTGTTCTACAATGTAACTACCAGCTTCTGAATACGTCAAAAATAACTAATAATTAATGCGTTATTTTAAAAGCAATACATAATTTTTTAGTGTCTTGGCAATTCATTTCATTGCAGGTGCTTAGCTAGCGAACGGGAAGGAATTCGTACATGGCATTTTTGAAGGAAGCGTCCCGGCATTCGCATGGAGTGATTTGGGGAAACCATGGAAAACCCAAATCTGATTTCCCGGACGGGGATTCAAACCCGCGTCCTTCCGAATTGTCAGCGCTACGGACTCGGCTATATGATTACACAGTAACCAAGCTTAGTCTTATATTAGCTATACTACTATTCACAATTCAATATAATAAGAACGTTATTTCAATAAATTAACCTGTTTACCTTTGGAAATAATTTAAATTTAAAGCTTAGACAAAAAATTTCTCCGCAATGTAGTAGGGCCTACTGAACGCGGAGCGAAAAAAAAAGTATCTTAAAAAAACAGAAATAAGATTTCGTTGCAGCAGAATAAATTTCGTGGCAGTATGATTAAGGTTTCTGGTTCGTTATGAGTTAAGAAAATCAACTAAAACAAGAACAAGAAATTTAAAAATATAAAACAAAAAACAACAGTAACTAAAGAAAGGAAGCAACAAAAATTTGTGCAGAGTGAGCAAAGGATATACAACAGATGTAAGGAATGGATCTACCTCTCAAATTGTCAAGGGGGGAAAACAAACCAAAGCAACAACATTAGAACATGAGCGAAGTATAGACGGCAGTACATATATTTTGAGATGTCGATTTAAAACATGCTATGACATTGCAACGACTCAATCACAACAGCGCAATTGCGTTATGCATAAATTTTTAGTATTCTATGGTTTTACTTAATTTTCATATCGTTTATGTCGTAGGTTTTCACATTTATTACAAGTAATGGCCGAAACATTACTTTTTGGATTTCTGTCAGAGACCACAGTATTTTCGGCTGCTAAATTCGAATTACAATCTACATCGGAAAAATTCTCCTAGATTCAATGGATGTTTCGCGCGAGTACAGATCGAACACATAAAATTTGAGCTGTCATAAACCATGACATTGCATCGATTTCATCCCAGTAGTAGAATTGTTTTTTTTTTTTTTTTTTTTTTTTTTTAATTCTTAGTATTTCATGGTTTTTGTTAATTTCCGTATCGTTTATATCGTCAATTTTCATGTTTTTTACACGAAATGCCTAAGACATTCTACTTCTAGTGTTCGGTCAGATCACACACTACTTTCAGTTGCAAAATTCGGATTACGATTTCCATCGGAACAGTTCTCCTAGCGTCAATGGTAGTTGCCGTTATTTCCTCAGTCAGCTGACGCGTACGAGGTACTTGGCAGTTTACAGAGTGCCTATCCTCTCACGTCGAGTCATTCAGCGGCCGGCCAGGTCGTAAAGAGAGCTCGTAAAAGTCCTAACTGCCGACTTTTATAGCGCCGTCCGGATTGCAGCTACCTCAGAGGCGTTCTACCTGCCCTAATGCCCGCCACTTCATTGACAAGTGTCGGACCAAAGGTCGGATTTAACACAACAGCCCCACTAATCGGCTCCCGTTTTGATTTTTCCGTTACGTACTACAAATCTGGTAGACCAACCCGTTGACTCAGGTGGTTGCGGCACTGTGATGGTGTCCAGCGCCTGATACTGGTTAGCTGGTTCGAATCCTGTTGGTGTAAAAAATTTCTTCATCAAGACGTGGCCGGAAGGGTTGGAGAGGCGGTGATTCCGACTCTCTCTTAATTAACTGAACAATGATAGCCCGCTGAGGACGATATGTATGGCCCAAAATATCGCCACACATGGTATAATGCTATCACCTCACTTTACTATCTATTGTATGCATTCTATTATGAACCAAAGTATCTGGATTTTTCTAGAACAATTAAGATTCATTTACACATACTTTGATCAATCATCATTATCGTTGAGGACCATCTCCACTTTCCCGGGTGTGGTTTACGAGCCTTGGTTGTTGTATACGATTGTGTTCCACTGTCACCTATCCAGAAAAGTTTCTCTCTCCATGACATATTCCCAGTTCCAGCCTCTTCTCTCTATGTCCTCCTTCAGTTGGCCTATCCATCTTTTTCTCGGTCTTCCCACTGGTCTTTTGCCCACTATCCTTTTTTCCAAATAAGTTTTTGGTGTTCTTGTTCTAGTCATTCTCTTGACATACCCAAACCACTTAAATCTTGATGACCTAAGTCTCTGTTCCATGGATTCCCTTAGCTCTAGGTTTGATCTAATCTCGTCATTCTTTATGTGGTCAATTCTAGTTTTCTGGAGGGCCGTTCTAAGAAATTTCATTTCACATGCTTGGATCTTGCTAAGGTCCCTTGATGTTAGTGTGCTTGTTTCCAAAGCATATGTGAGAATAAGAATGTGATATGATTTGTACAAGACAATTTTTGTTCTTCTGGGAACCTTCATTCCCATAGTAAGCCCCGCACGGTACTGTAGAAGCTGGCTCCTTTGGTTATTCTATTCATTGTTTCTAACTCACTATTTTTCTTTTACATTCATATAACCAGATATACAATGCTATCGGTCTTCTTACATCACCCTCTCCGCCATTTTCATTCTTAATCTCTCGCCTTCTTTGCTAGGAGGCTACCACGATTAAATCAGTCTTACCAACTTCAACAAATGAAATATAGTAAAAAACACTTAAATTTACCCCAGGTTCTATACAAACTACTACACTGTAAGGCCTTTCACGGAAAAATACATACACACATATATCATTTACAAACTTGCATTATTATTTCCCGATGGCTGAAGTGGGACCTCACATGATGCTCAATTCCTAATTCACCAGATTGTGCACAAAAGTTCTGAGCTATATTAAAAATCTCTGTGCAGTGCGTATGGACTGATGGCATACGACACTGTTGACGGCGATTCGTCCGTCGGGTGGGGATTTTAAGCTTGGCGGCTCTTGGTGTCTTTCGGAAGAGTAGTCCTGAATGACTGCCACCATGTTTCTCCCGCTGCCTTCCTTCATCATTCACATATCCACAACACAAGAAACTCACTACAATGAGCATATACACAATAGTCATCCGCAAAACTACTGTAAAACGTACATAACCATAATTTGGTGCAGGCAAGAAGAAATCAAATCGCTTTAATTTCCAAAGAAATCTTCAATAGAGTGTTACCCTCTAGCCGTGTAAATAAGATAATCATCAGTGCTATAAATTGCATCGTTGCCCTGAAAAGTTCTTGACCTCGATCACAGATGGTATTAGGAAATATGCGGATTTTATCTCAGGAACAGTCATCATGATTTCGATTTTCCATGATTTTCTGACATCAATGTAGCCTAATACCAGGACGGATAGTTAGGGCATTTATTTCTCTGTATTCCTTTGCTGGGTCTAATAGTGTATCCTTTGGATCGAATATTGCTGAAATTCGTATTCACCTAGAACAGAATATTTGGACATGACCTATGATCATGTACCTTAAAATTCCTTATTTGCCTGTTTTAGACCGTGTGTGGTGCATTGTTTTGTTCAAATTGACGTTAAGAGGGCCAACAGCGATCAAACTGAAGGAACAGATCATATCAGCTTATAACTCTAAAACTCATTTTTTTCGCCTAAAACTCATTAATTCGTTATCCGGGAGCTATTCTAGACCCTTGAGTAAGTCTAAAACGTGGCCGCCGGTTTAAACTTCATTCTGTATCTGCGGTAGTGCTTAACGCGTTGAAATGCCATTAAAAGTAACCTACCTGATAGACGAGCTAACTGATTGCAAGTGAAAAATTTATCTGTACTTACAGGGTATAATTTTTATTTTTTTTGCTTATATCTTTACGCCTCGTCGACGTCGAGGTCTTTAGAGGCAGGTAAGGACTAGGGACAAGGAATGAGAAGGAATTCTGCCTTGGCAATTTTGAAGGATACATCTCGCAATTCGTCTGGAGTGATTTGGGGAAACCATAGATAACCCAGATCTGGATGCCCGGATGGGGATTCGAACCCACATCCTCCCGACTGCGAGGCCAGAACGTTAACCGTTCACCAACCACGGTCGATATATGGTTGAAGCGATTTCTCAAATTTATTGTAGCTACATTATTCGCCATATTGTCACAATACTTTACAGTCATACAGAAAAACATAAAAAGGTTTATACTTCCACCATGATGTTTCTGAATTCTTAAACTAGAAACTGATTAACCCATGGATTGGTCGTGGTGGGTACAATTATCAACGGTACCTGTTTTGGCCTCCAGCTCTCCCGACATAACCCTATGCGATGTTTTTGTATGTGGTTATGTGAAAGATTGACTTTATAAGCCGCCCTATGAACAACCTATCAGAACTGCGAGCTGGCATCCAGAATGGTTTTGAACAGTCTGATATGGACAAGCTGCACCTAGTGTGACAAGAATATAACTATTGACTTGATACCTGCACAGGACGCTAATGACCCCGCTGTTGACGCGCCCTAAAGCAACAACAACAGCAGCAGCAGCAGCAACAACAACAACAACAACAACAACAACAACGATACCTGCAGAATCACTAAGGGGACACATTGAGAGCCTCTAATTTTTCAAAACAACTTTTTGGAATTTTTCTATTTGACTGTAAAGTTTTGTGACAGTACGTCGAATAAAGGACGCGACAGTGTAGCTGAGGCAGGAGAACGTCTGACTACGGCCCGGACCACCCAGCCCCACTCAGCCTGCTGTCAAAAGAGTACCATGGGGGAAATTCCACGAGAAAGTAAAGAAAAAGGGCCGAACCGTGTCACTGAACACGGGTGTCCACTCTAGTGCCTACGGTCAGGAAATAACAATGCAGAGCTCTACGTCCGCTGATCCGGGAATCTAAGGGAATACGGCATGAAAACCGTGAAAACGCACTGCCTTTATGGAGCGTCCATAAACTACGTGGTACGATCTGGGGGAAGGAGGGGTTGACTGAAAAACTATGCCGGGCTTCGTGGGGGGGAAGGGGGGGTTTCCGAGCCAGGCCACGTAGGCATCCATTCATATTATTATTTGTAGTACAGAACGCACAACAGCATGTGAATCTTTATTTCCGTCTTTTAATTATCTCCGTATGTAATTTACGTCAGTTAGTCTAACAAGAGAAAACAGTACAAAATGTCTTCTGGAGTCAATAGGGTAAAAACAGGAGACCAAAATGGAGCTACGTGGTTTATGGACACACCCTCGCCTACGTCGAATCGTGTAGCTACAACAAATTCGTTTTTTTTTTTTTTTTTTTTTAAATCTGCTAACGTCTTTTAACAGCGAGGTCTTTAGAGATGGGAAAGGATGGGGGGCAAGGAATGGGAAGGAATTCGGCCATGGCCCTTTGAAGGAAGCATCCCGGCATTTGCCTGGAGTGACTTGGGAAACCATAGAAAACCCAAATCTAGATGCCCGGACGAGGATTCGAACCGCGGTCCTCCCGAATTCGAGGCCAGAACAACAAATTTGTGAAATCGGCTGAATCATTCATAATAAACCTGCCGATGACAGTGAAAAACATTTTAAAATAGTAGAGATTTGAATCCTGAGACCGTAATGCCTCTTGGTATCTGGTACAGTGGTGCGTTACCATGCTTGTTAAAATTCTTTGGCATTCCTGTTTACCTCTCCGTGGTAAGCAGTATTTCTGGGAGAGGGAACACGCCACTGTTTAATTAGACGGTAGGCGAAGATCACGCAAAGTTATAATTTTGTCTGCGAGTACGCACTGAGGTTCGAGATGTGAGGAAAGGCGGGAGATATAGTACATGTACGAGCGACATTAACAGCTAGTATCGCCCTTGTTGACGTGATGTACGCCATAAAGTCTCCGAGCTGCCCGTAACAGGCAGTTTGTGTCAAGGTTTTCGCACGCTCACCTCCCAGGCAGCGGGTATTATCTCCGGAGATCGTTCCAGTCTGCTGCCCCCAAAATTTAACATCCGACGACTTCATATTCCTTCCAGCGCTATCTTTCCTGCAGTCCTTGAGATACGGATCACTTGTTTAAACTGTGACGACCCCCCCCCCCCAGTAGCGGCAATTACATGCTCAATCGTAGAATACTGACTTACAAGGGGATGCCGTCAACTGTAAAATTCAGATTCAATTCATACTGTGGGTTGTAAAATCTCATGGCCAGAGGTGTAATGTGGTAAAGCAGTAACATGCACTTCTTCGCCGTTTTCGAGAAAAATCGGCATTGAAATGTTCCGTTGAGTTCAAATTTTTTCTAGGTTAAATAGATTTCAAGGAGTGCGTGGTGCAGGGAGTTTAAGCTCTCTGCCTAGTAATCCCGTCGTTGCTGGTTCGAATCTCGATGCTGGCAACTTTTTTAATTATTATATATTTAAATATGTATACTAATGAAATGTAGTCTTCACGGGTTTTCCGCCGTATGTTGTTGAAATGCGACAACGAGCTTTCGGCGGCTTGCTCTGCCGCCATCTTCAGAAGATGGCGGGAGAGTCAGCTGCCGAAAGCTCCTTGTCGCATTTCAACAACATACGGCGGAAAACCCGTGAAGACTATATTTCATCGATACGCCGTGAAAGCCTTCGATCTCACATGTATACTAATGATTCCCGGTAATCAGTTTCAACAATTATGCATATAATAAGTTTTTTAAATGCCTTTTGCTGCGGAAAAACTGATGTTTCGATCTTCTCGTCCCCTGGTTCGGAAATGAAGATCTGTCCTTCAACTGGGGAAGATGTCTTTTTTTTTTTTTTTTTTTTTTTTTGTAATAACGCAATCACAGCATATCTGAGTCCAATTCAAGTAAACCGTGAGAAAATGTGTTAAAAACGGTAGTGTATTAAAATATCAGTGGATTGCGAATTTTCGCCACAGATATCTTTTTTACGTAGGCCTACGCCTTTACGCCTCGTCGATGGTTAAGGTCATTAGACGCGGGATGAGACTGGGGACAAGGAATGGTAAGGAATTCGGCCATGGAATTTTTGAAGGTAGCATCCAGGCATTCGCCTGGAGTGATTTGGGGAATCCATGGAAAACCCAAATCTGGATGCCCGGACGGGGATTCGAACTAGCATCCTTCCAACCACTCTCAACTTTTGTAGAACAGTGGAGAACCATAGCAGCTCCAGAGAAGACATTCCAGAAGAAAAGTGACGACTGCATAATATGAATTTTGAAGGAAATGTCTTCGGACAACAACCTTCACCACAACGTGCCTAACAACGCTCAGAATTAAAATAGTGATTGTTTGCAGAAAATATTTAATGCTAAAAATTAATGTAGGCTACATATCCATATCTGATTTTTTTTTTTACTGTTTTACGCCTCTTCGACGGCTAAGGTCATTAGAGGCGGGATGGGACTGGGGACAAGGAACTGGAAGGAATTCGGCCATGGCCTTTTTGAAGGAAGTATCTCGGTATTTGGGAAACCATGGAAAACCCAAATCTGGATGCCCGGACGGGGATTCGAACCCGCGTCCTCCTGAATGCGAGGCCAGAACGTTCACCCACCACGCTCGGTCCATATTTGTTGAACGTGTTTAGGAGAATAATTTAAACACGTAGGGTGTTGACTGAAATAATGAATCAAGTAGCCGTAGAAAAGACATCACGTCTCTAGTGCTGTATCGAGATATACACGGAAAAACTATAGGGCCAAAACTACAAATTGCACATTAACATCGCAATGTGCATTTCCAAACTAAGAATTCATAATATACGGAGTGGTCTTCGCATTGTTCCAGTTGGCGGCACTGACTCGGCGCTAACTGGTGGTGGAGAAGTGGTGGTGAACTATTCCTAATCACCAGATTGTGCTATAAAGTCGTGGGTTAAATCCCAAAACTCTCCGAAGTTAAGCATGGCACCATTTGGCACCTTTCGGAAGCGTGGGCCTGAATTGGTCGGCATGGGTTTCACCCTCTTCATCTCTTAATCCATGCAACACAAACAACACCCAATACTGGACATACAAACTATCACAGCCACCCACATCTACAATAACACATGCTCGATAAGTCAAGGGGAGTACCACAGTTCTCCTACACGGAAGACTTCCCATTGAGGGGCACAAGGTCCATTGTAACTGCCTTCTGCTGGAATCTGACATGGCATGATAAGAAGAAGAGTGATGTCTCTGATTCTGGTCGGTCTCACCTTGGTGAGTCAACACGCCCTAATTGGACATCGCAACTAACAAAGCGACCCCGCTAGGTGGGAGGTAAGGTCATAAAACTGTAAACGAGTCCTCTAAATCCGGCATCCCCATTCAGACCGCGTGAAGCTTTGTTCTCGGAGGCGGCGAGCCTAATTAAATGAGTTGAGGGTGTTCGCGACGGTATTCGAAAAAAGACGGATTCACGGGAGACGGAGCGTCGTAATGCGCACTCGCTTACAAGGCTAAACACAGTGGCCGAACCCACGGCCAAGCACGCGCAACCATCGTAAATTAAGTCTCATTTAGACTTCTTGCTGTATCTGCAGTGACCAACACTGATCGAGTACAAAAGCAGGCTAAAAAAATCATATTTATCTATGAAATACAGTATTTTTCCTCTGAGTACGATGTACTGATGTCGATCTCGTCTTAAAACCGATTCCGGTGGGTGAGTGCTGACGCTTCTGACTTGAAATCCGGAGGACGAGGGTTCAAATCCCCGATCGACCATCCAGATTTATGTTTTCTATGGTTTCCACAAATCATTCCAGGTGAATATCGCGATGATTTCACCAAAAGGTCGTGGTTAAATTGCCCCTCACGCCCCCCCCCCCCAAAAAAAAATCCCGATCCAGGTTCTAATAACCTCGACATCGATTAGGTGCAAAACCCAAAGAAAAAAAAAAAAAGATTAAATTGCAAATTATATCACCACCACCACCCGGTAAGCTAACCACGGAGCATTTTGGCATGTTTCACGTACACACAACATGATTTGAAACAAGTCGAGGTCACATTAAGGACCCAATTTTAACCAAGGGAATATAAATCATACTTAGACATCTATCACTGAACTACAAAATGGCTTTCCTTGTCTAGCTATATCAATCTATAGCAGACCGTGTCCATGTGTCCTTTTATCCAGGCATCAAGGAAAAAGTATATAACCGATTTGGACAGTGGTTTCAGAGTTAGAAAGCTTATGGTATAAGTCAACAACTGAGATATATCGGTTAACCTTTTTTTAGCCTGAACAGATAGGCGCAGCAGATGACAATACATCACAGATAAACATTTCGTTCTTTTGATTCTGTTAATATCGTTTCTCACGAAGTAACTTTGTTTATTTATTTAGTCATTTTTTCTAAATATGCAATGATAGGAAAGAGGGATCAACGTAAATGAAACCATTGCATCAAAGGTTAATGCTACAATAAATTGTAATATTCATTTTCTGTCTAAGTTTTCAACGATACTACATTAAAAACCACAGATAGAACCCTAAACAAAGTTTCTTCTTAATATTTACACCAAATATTGGTCACTTTTAGTTTAATTTATTTCATTGCAATAGAGAGCACTCCTCGATGGAAATTCACCAACACACCATATTTTCCTCTTTCTTGTACTCACCTCCTATTTCCATCTACGAATGTTATCTTCAATTCTTTCAATGTTTTTGTCAATTTCTTATCATTTCTCTTGATAGTTTTTCCAGTCCCTGACCCCTTATCTAAGGATTTTTTTTTTTAAAAAAATACCCTTACGTCTGAAATCGAGTGCCAGCTGTCGTGATGGTCACTTTAACACTCCGTGTAGAATATTTACTCTTCATATTAAAATGCCTGATTTGTATGTAGCATTATGCACTTTTGGTTAGTTTTCTGTATGACGTTACGTTGTTCGTGGGTTTCGATAGTATTAATTTTATCAGTTAATATGTTAATTTTTTCTAAAGCTCATTACAATAAAATAAGCAGAAAACGAAGATAATCTGTTTGCTGGAGAAACGCCGAAAATAGACATGTAGTTAAGAGAAAATGACCTTTTTAAAAGCAAACTTTAAATGTTTTACTTAATACATTTATGTTCGGGCAGGCGAAACATTGAACATATTTTAATCTATATTAATATTATAAATGCGAAAATAACTCTGTCTGTTTGTTAAGTTTTAACAATTAAATGGCTAAACTATACTCCATAAAATTTGACAAGGAAATACTATGTATGATTAAAAAGAACATAGGATACTTTTTTCTAGGAAAATAAAATATTTTGTGACGTTTTAAAAAGCTAACCGAATAGTGACAGAAAGATGGATATCGTGTGTAAGTTTCTGTAATGTTCTATCGGTCACTCAGGCTTTCTTTGTCTCGTAGTCAGTTTGTTTATGATCTGTTCATAAATTTCATGTACAGACGGAACTTGTTATATAGTACAGATGTGGATTTCGTGCAATTCTAGCAGGTACGGGTAACATCCCTCGTCTACAATCACTTCTTGATCACTACTGAAAGATGAGGGCAGTTTCATTGCAACAGATGATCTTCCACCCCGCACCTGCCATTACATTCGTGACGTCGCGAGTTTTCGACGCTGCTATATACCGGCACCCCATCGATTTCCGATGCCTCCCCCCCCCCCTTTCTACCTCCAGTCCCGCTCGGCGTTTATTCATTGGCTGCTTCCATCACTCGGAGCCGCTTTTCACGTACAGTGCAGCACCCTCCCCGCCAGGCGTACCAACTGCCGCGCGGTAATTTAGGGCTCTCCAAGCCGCCGCGACAACCCTTCAAGCGGTGCCACCAGTACAGCGTGAAATATCCCTCCCACACCCCTGCCAGTTGCCTTCCCGGGCGCCTCAATAGGTTCCCTCTAACGCCCGCACTACATTATCAGAGGAAGCAGCTTAATGATGGTAATGAATCGGCACATACTGACTGATTAGCTCCATCTCTGGAAGCCGGAAGATTTTATGCTGATCAAAGTGAATTAGGACAGCTCTCAAAATGTTGGATTTAGAGCCTTAGGTGATCCTTCATACTTCTTTTTCCAGTTTTGAGAGATTATAGTCCCATCTGTCGGTGCAGTGAGAAATTAAAGGATAATTTCTTCTCGTTCAACGACGATGCATGAGCGAAGTTCGACATTGATTTACCTAAAAATTCCGCTACATACTCACTATGTATCTCATCTACCACTTCTAAATTTAATTATAATGGTAACAAAATGTATCTGTTAAGTTGTTGCTAAGAAGCAACTGTAAAATAACTTGCAGTTCCTTTACCTTTCTATCACTGCTTCAGCTATTCATTATAATTCGTGTAATTTTTTTTCAAAAATTCTACTTTCTGCCCTAATTAAAGGTATGTGTAGTTAAAAATGAGGCCCGTGATTTTTCTGCAAAATATAATATCGCAATTTTAAGGGTTTCTAATGGTAATTTTAATATATACTAATTTATTATACGTTAAAAGTATTTTATACATAAATATGTATATGAAAATTATTGGAAAAAAAGAATATGAAGGAGGGGGGGGGATAGTTTAAAGACGATATATTTTTAAAATAAGTTGAATGAGCTTTTTAGTGTTTCAGCGATATAATCTAATAATACTGCTGGACTGCCTGTAATACTACACAACGTCTTGGAGTAGCAAAGTGTCAGTGTCAAGCTATGTATGGAATGATTTGGGGAAACCATGGAAAACGCGAATTGGATGCCAGGGTGGGGATTCGAGCCTACGTCCTCCCAAATGCGAGGCCAGAGCGTTCGGTGCCCGCATTAATATATTTCCTGCATCGCGATGTGAACGTGATCCCATATATCTCTGATTACTGTAACAACGATCAGAGAATTTAAAGTAAACATTTCTACATCGATCGAATATAAGTAAACAAAAATCAACTAATAATTAATGTGATGATTTAAACGAAATATATAATTTTCTATTATTGTTCTGGAAAATCAATTGGTCGCGGTTGTTTTGATAAATAGAATTATTAGTAACTAATGTCCATAACCTCAATTTTTCCGTAAACAACTCTGGCCACAATTCGTCCGGTTCCGGAGGCTGCGAGTGCTACGGCAGTGATATGGACACAACGACTTAGTCACCCAGGTAGCCTTTTATAGAGATAGATAGATTTCTTTAATAAAATTAATAATTTCGTTCTTAACTTATTGAGCTCCATAATACTCCTTGCAAGCTACCAAAATTAGAATTTCGCTCAAATTTCTGTTCCTCGCTGATAAGTTAAGAAAATATAGGATGAAATTTTATTTTGAGAAAGATTACCTTCAGTATTTAGGTATTGGAGATATCCTTTTAAATATATTCTGGTTTTCCCAGTAGGTTGTTATTTACATCCAAGTTAAAAAAAAAAAAAGAACCAGAAAACAATCACCGAAAAAGACAACAGGAAACATTGTAAGTTATAAATGGCTAGTCAGAAACGCTGAGTATTTCTTAAAAGCGTGTACTGCAATGATTTTGTACAGTAAATTCAATGACTAGAAGCTATAATCTTCACTGAAATAATGGTAATAAAAAAAATATTCCTTTCGTGAAGTGAGAATCCTGTTCCAGAACCCGGAATTATTGTTACGTATACGTTAATTTCTGTAGGAAGCTGCTATTTCGTATCTTCAATATTTCGACCAAAATGTCGTAATTGGAAAAAGTGATATTCGACCTTCATCTTTGGCCTCACTGCATGATATACACCGCAGTCGTGTTTCCAACAAACGAAACTGGTTTCCCTACACGTTTTCCCCAGTACACTTTCATAATCGTTCAGTAACTCCACTGGTATTATTGTTATTAGCTGAAATGATATCGATTATCGCAATTTTTACCGTCTATAATTTTGCTGCACCTCTCGGCTCTCAACTTGCTTCCACTTTAGGCAGGTTTGCTAATTAGCTGCAACACACTTGTGCACTTAATCGACTACTCGCGACACCGTGTGACTATCGATACCAGTTCGACCTGAATATTAAATTTCGCGCAAGGACGAGTTGCAAGTGACCGGTTTGAGGCACTCGTTAGTTTTTGTGTAGTTTGTAATTCGCGGCTGTGCTGTAATGGTCAGCGTTAACACTATGATCAACAGGGAATGCTGGAAGTAGACGGGTTGGCTTAAGTGGTTGCTGATACCGAATAGGTACCTGCTTTTTCTGCATACAATTAGCAGGGAAAGATGTATACGGCAAGCGTGTTTGACATTTTGATGCCCGTAAAGCAGGTATGGGTTGAAGAGGCGGTGGTGCACAGTTTATAATCACCAGACTGTGCACCAAAGAACCCGGTAAGCGCAGAACGCTGTATCGGGGAGGCACAAACTCATAAACTACACATTATCAAACAAAAAATACACTTATCACACACAGAACATATTTACGGCAACACTTCACCTCCTTCATTAGTTAGAAACGACTTAGTAGTAGGTATAAATGCTTGGCGCCAGCACATATGATAGGTACAGTACATTCTTAAATAAGAAACATTAAACTATCAGTCATGTATTGATGAGGTTTAAAAAACATTAGGTTAAACTGTAAAAGTTATTTCTTCGATGACACATTGCTATTCTGTTTGAAAAGCACGAAAAAATCACGTTTCAATAAACCAGGTAATGGTGATTCACCAAAAGGCAAAGACTTTTATAAATTTTTATAAATTTAGTAATGTTTAAAGTAGGTAATATTAACAGATTAATCTACATTCAAACGAATTTTCGTAACTACCATTGTATGTCGAGTCAACAGTGGTACCGCCTACCCTTTATTCGAAGAGATTGTTGCCATTCTTGTAGCTCAATTTCTTCGGTATTATTGATGCTATATGCGTCAAGTTTCTACTATGCATAGATAGTGGCAATCTTGGCAAACACATTAAATTTTGATTAGTTTGTATTCTTTTTTCGTATGTTATTCATAAGCAAATTTCACCTATTTTGTCACTCACTCATTGAAGATCTTTAAAACTGTAAGGTACTACCTGTAGACGTATAAAGCTGAAATTTGGCTCACAGATATCGTTTTATCCCCAGATTGTAATAAAAGTCTAAAACTGCCACCTTATCTACCCCAAATGTGTAATCGTTTTAATCCTAATAACTTTATATGCATCAGATTTTCATTATAGAAGGAGCTTACTACGTTTAATTAACATGTTAAGTTTTACTTACTCCTGTCCTTACTTAGGAAGTAGGTGAAATTTAAAAAAAAAATCATGTCGGTTGTAGGACCATAAATTAATCGTGACAAAGTTAATTCAGTATCCGCACATTTGTCGGCGAAGGAGCTTCGCTGAATCCAGCTGACATTTCTGATGCAGCGAGCACTTTCGCATGGCATTTCGGTGAGCCATTCGACATTTGGTATTCTTGTCGACGGAGTTGAGGGCTTTAGTCTATTGTACACCCTATCGCTAGTCAACAGAAAATACGTAACAACATGACAATGCATACGTCATATTCAATTTTGCATCTGTGGATGGAAACACTGTCTATATATATATGGGAACGAAGTCTTTCTCGGCGTTGAGAATGGATGTAGTCTTCTCGGAGACTAGCCGAGTAAACAAGGTGTTTCCACACGATATTTCGGCTATCTCAGGCTTCACCAGAAGATGGCGACGGAGCCTGAGATCGCCGAAATATCGTGTGGAAACACCTTGTTTACTCGGCTAGTCTCCCGAGAAGACTACATCAACTGTCTATATATATATTTTGTTCAACTAGCTAAGTTCGTACACACCGAACGTGATGGTCGAGTGGCAACGCTCTGGGCTCAAATTCGGGAGGACGTGGCTTCGAATCCCTGTCCCGCCATCCATATTTAGATTTTTCGGTTGTTTATCCGAATCACTCCAGGCAAAATCCAGGATGGTTCTCTTAAAAGTCATGGCAGAATTCCTTCCTGTTCCTTGCCTCGTGTCCTTTCCCGCCTCTAATGATATCGATATCGACAATATGAAAATCCATAAAGTTCGTACTCCCAGAATGAATATTTCAGAGAACAACAATCGAAAGACGTTACAAACGGAAGTGCGCGAATAAGTGATCTCTTAATATTGCACTGTGAGCTAAGATGAGCTAGAAACGACAGTATCGAGGTTCAAAAAATAAGATGGGAAGAAATTACAGCACACGAATATGCCAAGGCCAATAATGTTTTGTGGTGCCATATTTCTGTGGTATGAAACCTCTTCCCATACGGTAGGAAGCACTCAAATACTTCCACGAATGTTGCTAGCATGAATAAATTACTAACCAAGAAAACTATTCCGACAAGCTGGAAACGAGTGATTCAATGATAATTTTTCTTTCTGAAATCTGTTTACGCAGTAACGATATAGCTTTTTACTGGCAAAATTTGGTATCCAACGATTTAATACCACGACACAATTGACTAGGAACGCTAAGACGCCGTCATCATCATACTGACTAGATACAAGTTCAAGATAGATTCTAACCCTCCCGATTATTCATAGCGTTCAATCCTGGAATAATAGAAACTTTGGCATTACCTTAAATCGTGATTCAGCGAGGAACTGGCGTCATAATAGTGTGATAGTTACACGCAAGACACCACTGGAAGTATATGCGAGGTAGTTTCAGTCTATGCCATGCTGGTACAGGCTGTATTGCCTAATATAATGGTCTTGGGTGTATTACAACCCAATTACTGCTTGAATAAAATACGTCTTGACTACCTCAGTATTATGATGTCATTAGTCAGCGGGGAGCAATGTTGTAGCGTAATCACGATCTCCGGTAGCCTCACAAAATTCAATCAAAAAAATTACAGTGCAGTTATACCTTTTCCCGTGTCCGACGTATTCATCTTGCATATTTTTTTGAAAGTCTATGTGTTTAAATCCTTTGGAGCCTCTGCGTATTACAGTATAACTCCGGAATATCTAGAGAAATTTACACCTAAGTTGGTTCACATATGTTACGAACGTCGAGGAAAGCTTTTTACGAAGAAACGGGTCTTTAATACCAAAAAGTTTTCTAAATAAATTGAAATCTCCAAAAACCCGGGTATCTTCCCAATCCTCTGTCTTTCCTATGGTCATCTTTCTGTTGCTTGCTTCAGAGACTGAAAGAAATCTCAGTTTCCAGGCTCTGGATGACAAGACAAAAAAAAATATTATCTACAAAAGAGCAGTGGAGCAGAAAATTGTTTACAAAATCAACATTAGATAAATCCGTAAACAATACTGCTAAACAATTTAATATGATTACATTCTTTGTATTGCTTCCAATATTATCATGCGATCGCTGGCAATTATTTTTTTATGGCTTTACTCCTCGTCAACGTCGATGTTGTTAGAGGTGGAAAGGACTGGGTGCAAATAGAACGGGAAGGAATTCGGCCATGGCCTTTTTGAAGCATCTATCCCGGCATTCACCTGGAGTGATTTGCGGAAACCATGAAAAACTTAAATATGGATGCCCGGACGGGGATTCGAACCCACGTCCTCCCGAGTACATGGTCGGAACGTTACCACTCGGTCTCCGTCAATTCAATTCATCCCGACTAACACCTCATTATCCATCTATTTTCATTAAAAATCTATTATTGATCAATCAGAGACGATTGCTTCATTATTCGTTCTTGATTCACTGGCGAAGCCGGATACCAAATCTAGTTGAGGATAAATAAGACTACTTTGCTTACAAAACGATATTTGGTGCAAATAAGAATGTGTTTAACCATCTGTCGGTTGTTGGCGTTTACAGATCAGCTGAGCACCGCTAGGAAGTAGTTAATAACATTCTTTGCCTGGCGGTAGATGTGCCGCCTTTGGCTCCCCTAATATTCTTCCCCTCGCGGCTTTACCGGGTATGTTATTTGTATAATAATCAGCCAATAATTGGATACGATCTTGCCGGGGCCCTTATAATACTATTACCACCACTCCCGGGGCCGCGTGTTAAAGGTCGTTGACCCCTACGCTGTCCGCTTCCCTTTCACATCTATCCATCTCCTTCGCTTCCCCTTGTTGTTTTTTATCGCCGCTCTCTGTCCACAACGCCCCCTCCCTCCCCCGACTCCACCTGACGGAGCCTCCATCGACCAATCAGAGGCCCGCATTGCAGGTCGACTGCTGTAATCGACTCCCTTCGATGCTCGTCGATAAATCACTTGCGACGCCACATGGGGATAAACTGTCCTTACACGCAAGTAGAATCATCCCAATTTCAATTCAAGTTAGATATGGACTTATTCCACGATGTTATGTTTTTAAACACCTTATCATGCTCTTGAATACCCGAGTTCCATCCTGTAGTTCATGCAGTTGATACAGGAATAAAAGTTACGTAGACCAATAAGTAATATTTCTTCGCTGTTAATCGTGTCGTGTTATTTGTATTAATCCTAACGTTTTTGTTATAGCCTGGTGTTTTCATCAGTCTCACCAAGATAGCCAACTGAAGAATCCCCAAAATTGGGCCGAAACGTTACGTTAAATCACTTTGATTCTCCGCGAATACAATAATGATTAATATTAGTACGGCTGCTAAACGCAAGAAAATGTTGTTGTTTTTTTTTTTTTTTTTTTTTTTTTTTTTTATCGAAATAGCAATCACCAAAAATTTTTGGAATCTGCAGACAGTATTTTTTTTTGTTTTTTTTTTTTGTTTTTTTTTTTTGTTTTTTTTTTTTTTTTTGCTTTTTTCCGGGGTTTTACGGCTCATCAACCTTGATATTATTAGTGCCAGGAGACGACGGTGGCAAGCAACGATAATTAATTGAATTGAGCAATGTCCTATTGACTGGAGTAGTTAAGGGGAACCACCGAAATCTAGATAGGTGGACAGGGATTCGAACCCGCGTACTCCTAAATGCGAGGGAAGAACGCTAATCGATCGGAAGAAATAAATTTACAGTTCCCTTAATGATATAGATAGCAAAGTGACATTAATTCCTCCAGGAGTTTTGCCTCCTGTTAAGAAATGAGATCACTAACGGCAGATCAGTGATTCCCTACGAAGTGAACGCTACGCAAAGCAAACTGGGGATGTAAGCTGCTTTTCCACACAAATATTCTGCGAATCCTGGACTCATTCTAATTTAGAAGCTGGAAGAATCGTGAAGGCTGGAATTATTCTGAATCACATATAGCGTAGTTCGTGACAAATTTTTACAAACTTTTGTTAGTGAGCGTACTGAAATTTTTGACGTAGTAAATATCGCAGACAAAACCGATAACAGCAAGCAGTTAATAATCGCTGACAATGGCCAAAATGTTTTCAAGTGATTATTTAGTTATTCTATCTACTCGATGCAATAAAATTTAGGTCGATAAACGAATCTGCGAGTATGCACAAAACTGCGGAAAAAGCAATTCCTTGAACTTTTTTTTTTTTGGGGGGGGGGGGGGGGGGGTTAAATGCAGCGTCTATAACTTGAATCACTGAAACCGCTGTGCGTTATGGAGGATATAGATTCGTGCAACGTGTTTTGTGTTGTTAAATTTTTTGTACAACGTGCAACTTCTGATGTGGGATGCGGTTAATATATCAAAAATCATCTAGTGCCTTATTAAAAAATAAATACTTAACTTAATCAGTTTCGGGAAATGAATAGAATTGTGGATGTAAATACATACATACATAAAAGATGGAGGGAGAGAGACACGTCATATATCTATCGTAGACGGGAAAAAGAAAAAAAAAAAGAAAAAAAAAAACAATAAACAAAAAAATCTACACGTGTTTGACATTGGCATAATAAAGTGTTTGTATGAAATTCCAGTACAGTCGGTTAAATAACTTTTAAGTAATTTAGGATTAAAACTCACATTTCTCTACACTTAGTTTAATCGTATTTATGTTGTTATTTATAAACAGAGTAAAATCCCCACTCAGCCATCAAGATTCAGGTTTCACATGATTTCCCGATATCATTCCAAGATAACGTTTGAATGGCTTCTTCAAAAGTCCATCACTGAATTCCTTCCAGTTTTTCGTCCTCATCCTCTTCCAGCTTTAATTATCTCGACATAGACGCGGCGGAAAGTCACAGAGAACATACGGTATGTCCGGACGATATCGGCATTAAGAAGTCGATGTATAGATCTGTAAGTATCTTTGGTCGAAGTTCTCAGCGTGTCTCGGATGGTTCCCTAATGAGATAGAGTATGTGTTGTAGGCGAGACGGCTCGGAACGTGGACAGCAGACAAGATCCCTCGGGGCTGGATACAGCCTACTTTGCATCCGCGTCGGACAAGCCTTGGGAACGCGCGCGCTCTCGCTCTATCCGAAATTCTTTACGGCCAATGCTCCCGTCCTTGCCCGCAGCCCCGTTTCAATACGCGTCTCCACTAGGCTGCTGGGATAACTTGCTAACATGCGCGTACCCTCCAGTCCTTGAATGCCCTATCCCAAAGACAACATCAGTGAAACACTTTTTTTTTTGTAACTGTTTTACGTCTCTTTTTAACATCGAGGTCTTTTAGAGACGGGAAAGGATGGGGGGCAAGGATGGGGGCAAGGAATGGGAAGGAATTCGGCCATGGCCTTTTTTGAAGGAAGCATCCCGGCAATTGCCTGGAGTGATTTGGGGAAACCATGGAAAACCCAAATCTGGATGCCCGGACGGGGATTCGAACCACCGTCCTCCCGAATGCGAGGCGAGAACGCTAACCGTTACACCACCCCGCTTGGTCAGTGAAACACAAGTGCGCTGTCTGGAAGTGAAGTTGTCGAATGTCTCATTAATTATTGATTGTGATCGGCTGACGTGAACAAAAAGGTTCACGATATTAGTATAATCACGTTTGTACGATTGTGGGCAGGCATATTATTAGGTTCGTTAGTGCCAGAGAAAAATCTACCGACCAATGCCTCAGTACCACACCCTATCGTCACATCTGTGGAAGCAGCTATCTTTATCCACGATTTTCTTCCTGAGAATTCGACTATTAATCGAAGTGCCTGACAAAAAATGTGAAGCCTCCAGAAGGAGAGGCAGAAACTAAATGAAACTTCACTGTTTGAGAGAGTATGTTATGTTATCTCATGCGATTACAAAATCAAGTCAAATTTACAAAGAGCTTGGCAATATGAGCCCACTTATCAGTATGACATTGTCCGCTCTGGCCTGGGTGCAAGCACCGATTCGGTTGAAAATTGTGTCATAAAGCCGTTGTATCCTATCCAAAACAACCTGGCCCATAACTGTTGTAACCGGTCCTGGATATCCAACATACTTGCTCTGGGACGAACGTGAAGTCTGAGCTGGTCCCAAAATCTTCTATCGGGGACAGATCTGGGGATATTGCTGGAAAATTATCCAGGCGTGGGTCATACAACCATAAACAATTCTTAAACATCTTTGCTTCCACCGAGATATGAATCGAAGACCATACTCCAGACAATATTAAGCAAGCGCATTAACCACTAAGCTACCAGACCGCACTACCGGAAGGTGGTACAGTGACTTACACATCCTTTGCGTCTGTCTATCGCCGTTCAGTAATTTTTCAAAATAACATCACAATATGTATTATTTATATATAAAAAAGTATCCTATGTCATTGCTGATTGCAAATAGCATCTCCTTGTCAAATTTCATCATGATCGGATTAGCCGTTTAGAACAAGAAACGTAACAAACAGACAGACAAAGTTACAGATAGACATACTGGGTTACTTTCGAATTTATAATATTAGTATAGATTAATGCATATCACACACACACACTGACTGCAAGAGAAATAACGCCTGAGCGACCAATATAGCTTAAAAAGTTTACACCTACAGCACTGTTAGACCACCTACGATTTGCCAAGCATTACACCCCTAAATTTATGGGATCTGCAGCTTAACATGGAATCCGAACAATTACCGTCCAGGCGTGGCTCATACGATTAAAAACAATTCTTAAACATCTTTGCTTCAACCGGGATTTGAACTGGAGACCACTCTACAAACATTAGTAAGCAAGCGCATTAACAACCAAGGTACCAGACCGCTCTAACGGAAGATACTACAGAGACTTACACATCCTATGCGTCTATATAGGGTGTTACAAAAATGTACGGCCAAACTTTCAGGAAACATTCCTCACACACAAACAAAGAAAATATGTTATGTGGACATGTGTCCGGAAACGCTTACTTTCCATGTTAGAGCTCATATTGTGGACGGCTGTGAATACGCCATTCTCCAGGGCTGCATCAGCGCATCAGGGATTCCATGCGACGGAGGGTGGATGCATGTATCCTCGCTAACGGAGGACGTTTTGAACATTTCCTGTAACAAAGTGTTTGAAGTCACGCTGGTACGTTCTGTTGCTGTGTGTTTGCATTCCATGTTTAATGTGATTTGAAGAGAAGTAATAAAATGAGCTCTAACATGGAAAGTAAGCGTTTCCGGACATATGTCCACATAACACATTTTCTTTGTTTGTGTGTGAGGAATGTTTCCTGAAAGTTTGGCCGTACCTTTTTGTAACACCCTGTATATCGCCGTTCAGTTATTTTTCAAAATTACATAACAATGTGTATTATTTATATAGAAAAAAGTATCCTATGTCCTTCCTGATTGCAAATAGAATCTCCTTGTCAAATTTCATCACGATCGGATAAGCTTTTTAGCCCAAGAAACGTAACAAACAGACAGACATGGAGACAGATAAAGTTACTCTCACATTTATAATATTAGTAGGCTATAGATAATATTTTTTTAGTCTCAATCATCATGGAAAACGAGATGGTTGCGGTCTGTAAGGTGACTAATTTTTCAAAATGAATCCCTAAAATAAATTGGTTTACAATCTGCGAGTTAGTTCTTTCAGGATCGTAATGTAATACTAATTTTATTGGCTGTCCGCTTTATCCATGAAACTTTGTATAATCATCATGGAAACGAATATTGTTCAGAAGTATCAATCGTAAATAGAGAAATTTGTATCGCTGTAGATGTGTTTTTGTTTACTTCCGCTTAGAACAGTACGTGAAACAAGGAGATACATTGACTTGATTGGCCGCCTATAAAGAGCCTTGCGGTTCTGTGAAAGCGAATACTCCAGAACAGCTGCCGTGGCTGGAGCCGTTTATTCTTGGGCGCGATGACCGGCTGGAGCCAAAGAAAAACAAGAGCAGGCTGGCGCTGCGTCACAGAAACCGCCTCTGGAGGCTCCAGGACCAGTTCCAGACTCCAGGGGGCCTGTGCGAAGGAGGTGGGCGGCGATAGGCCGAGGAACGTGGGGAGATGGAAGAGGTGGAGATCTGGAACCTGGCAGACGGCTCAATCCAGCCTCCATCTGGACTCCAGCAAACACGCAGCTTGCTGGAGAATGCTGCAGTTTACCAAAGTGGCAGTCGTCACCGCGATATTGAACCACAGGAACTGTACATTAATGGTACGGAGAGTAGAAAGTGTACTTAGGACCACACAGTAGGACTGAAAATTTCATATGTTTTCTTTTCTTTGTTCTATTTACATCAGATTTCAACACCTAATACTGCCGCATCGTACCACAAGCTCCAGATATATCTTCCCACCAATTTTAGTTTAATCTTTTCCTATGAATCTGTTTATTGACTTCTTACGTCGTTTCTCATTTGCATCTATTTAATTTAATTTAATTGCAATGGAGCACAGGCTCGGGTGGCAATTTCCCTACACACCCATCTTCCCCCTATCCTGCACTCACCTACATTTGCCCTCTACAAATTTTATCTTTAAATTCTTTAAAAGTTTTCGGTAAATTATTCATCATTTCTGTTGGTAACTCATTCCAATCCCTGACATGTACTTCTCATCCGTCTTTCTATTAGTTTTTGCGACATACTTCTCTCGACCAATCTCCCTGTGACATGCAGCATACAGGAGTATAGTGCTTTTCACTTAAATTGGTCTTTCTATTTCTCTGTTTAGTGTGTATAGTTATCTGGATCGACTTGAATTTCTTAGTAATAAATCGCTTCCAAAGCCCTAAACACTCTAGAAAATAAGAGGATGTGGACTGATTTAATAGTATGAATAACATTTTTTTGTGGCAGTATTTTATTTAGTTTTTCATTTTTTCGTAGTCTGTAAACAAAAAATCGCATATTGGTTACTGAAATGAGAAACGTGTACCAGTGATTCAAATCTATACTATTAAAAATCTGTAAATTGGCTCTCTCTGTTCGTACCTTTATCTAGGCATCGCGCAAAAACTAGTAAAACCAATTTAGTTGGACTTTTTACAGTCTGAAAGCTTATGGTTTAGCTTAAAATGTGTAGTATATCTTATGACTCCATGTCACAGGGGAACGGAGAAAGAAATGATAATTCGTTCCTACCTATAACTGATAGGCGCCACAGATCTCACTACATGTCAGATGAACACTCCTTTACAAAATACCTGTCAAAGATCACGCTAAAAATCAGATAAACATTCCATCCTTTGAATCTGTTAATATCTTTTTCTTTGTTTGTTTGTTTGCATGGCATATCTTATTAACACCAGGTGACCCAAGAACGGAGTAAGAAATGATAATTCGTTTCTAGCTAGAACTGATATACGCCACAGATGAAAGTACATCTCAGATGACCACTCAGTTACAAGATACCCTCCAAAGATCTCGCCAGTACACAGATCCTCTGGATTCTGTTAATATCGTTTTTTGAGTTTGATCATCTATTTTTTCTGTTTCCTGATATTAAATACATTAGAATACACGGAAAACGTTGATAAATAGACTGCATCGAAGATTAATACTCTAATAAGCGTAACAAAATTGCGGTATCATTGTAAAGGTTCAAAGATACTTCACTACAAACCATTATGCTTAGATGGTGGAAGAAAAATAAAGCCTCCTACACACAAATCTTTTGTTTTCCTTATGGCTTTACACCTCGTCGACGTCGAGATCATTAGAGACGGGGAAATGATTTGAGGAAAGCAACGGGAAAGAATTTGGCCATGCCCTTTTGAAGGAACCATCCAGGCATTCATCTAAAGTGATTTAGGGAAACCGTGGCACTATTTTAAATTTTCCAGTGAAATTTTGTGAATTAATTTGTTCCTATCTGTACGCTATCGATGAATTTTACAGTACGAACCTCTCTGATAAACCGATTATATCACAGATAAGAAGTAAAAGGACACGGAAGAAGAAAACATAGCTAGTACACTGAAATCGCGATATATATTTCAGCTGCCAGCATACTAATCTGCCGAAATATTTACTTTAAATTTCTCAGTTTTCCGAATTAAAGATAAGACCCCCCTGAGTATGGGATGTAAATTATTCGAAATTCAAATAAAATCCGAACGGTAATTTTTGCGTACAACTTGTTAAGCTAAATAGACAGAAACGACGTCAGCTAAACATAGGTGGTCTCTCGCAGTGGAAATTTTTATGTTTGAGGATATAAATAAAATATAATAGCATGTTATTAATTTTTGACCTATTTAAATGGTTTGTGGCATTAGTTGGGAATTAATTTCTCATACAGTCCTTATGTATATCATCCGAAGAACTAAAGAGATCCATTGTTTGCAGTCTTTACTACTTTTATCAATCGCGATGTCTCCTTTGTCTTTCAGTTTTTACTTTAAAGGGGAAATGGCGACGGACGGTGGGTGTAGGAAAACAAGAAGAAACGCAGTGCGAGGATGTGATGACAGGACCGGGGGGGAGGGAACTGCGTGCGAAAGGAATAGTAAATCATTAAGGCAAGAAACGGCAACGACGTGACAAAGCAAGTATTCCGTGCGCTGGAATGTCCAGAAGTTCTTTTTCTTCCTCTCCACCGCACTTATAATCGTTAAAGGTGGAAGCTGGATCTTCGCATAGCCCAATGTATTATGTATGGGCGGCTGCTTGCGTTGGCAGCCCTGTAGCACAGTGTCGGAAGCCAGGTGCGAGAAGTCAGCGTGCGTCTAGCATCCAAGCGCGACAGTGCTGCAATCAAGGAACCATAACACGAGAGAACGGACCAGAGGACGAACATCTCAGACGAGATTATGTGGTATAAGAACGATTCTCGTTACGTTGTAATTCCACCAGCAATATTGTTCAAAGTGGTGAGGAGCTACACAGAAGAAACCGCGAATCGTATAAAATGTACTTTACGTCACGAACCATCTTTCTCTGTTCTACTTAAACAAAATCGATAAATGAGGTATCATTTTAGAGACTAATTTCCGCTTTTGGTAACATTATTAATCAAGAAAAGAATTTTTCGAAGTTATGAACAATTATGGTCACGGGTATGTGATAGTTCGAAATCAAGCAGCTAGGCTTCGCTGGCGTCGATAAGGAGTGATCGCATACCGCTAGATAGCAACACCACTTATAAAAATTTTAGCACTGGACTTGATCGCATTACCGCTAGATTTTTCAGTTGTTTAACAAACAATTGTTGTTGCAACATTAGATAGTTCGGTGTAAATCGAAAATCACATTATTTTCGTGTTGTATATTAACACGAGTTTTTGTCATATATATAGGTGTTTAATGTATCCAAAAGTGTTTTCTAATTGTTTCGCAAGACATTATAAGCGCTTATTTTATTTTTATTTTTTTAAGTTGACATATCGTTACTACAAGTTAGTTGGTTCTTGAGCGTTCTGGTGGCTCAGTGGTTTATAAGGCGTCTGATTGAAGATCTAAAGGTCCCCGGTTCGAATCCCTGTCTCGGCGGGGACTTTCATAGACACTTAACCCGACCTTCACCTCTGTCACAGCTTGCTTGCTGTGTAATGTGAAGTAAACCACAACGCTTCCGTGGTTCTGATTCCACGTTAAACTGTAAGTCCCCTGTACCCGGTAGGATTGCCGGGTTAGTTTAAGGCGGCCACGACAGGGGCGGAATGCTCAGCCAGTAGAAATCCTGTCACCAGGTCATGAGGACTACACGGTATTATAGTTGGTTGAAACTTTACGTTATATGATAAAATCTGCAATATATCTTATGACACTTCGTAACAGGAGAACGGAGCAAGAAATGGTAATTCGTTTGTGCCGAGAACAGACTGTCATCACAGATCACACTGCAACACTGATGACGCTACTATTGCCTGGACGGGTTTATATCGATAGTAGGTATGTTGTGGTTGGGCAGTGTAGTTTTGAATACACAGTATTTTGAATCCCGATGAATCATTTTGGTTAACGCTGTATTTTCCTCTCCCATGCCGCTTTGAATGAGGGTGACAATGGTAATCGACGGCACCCCTCATTCGGTAAGTGACACGTGGCGGCGAATAGACTTGTTTTCCGAAGTCACGACCGATGATCAGGACCCATCACCAGAATTATCGCTACGGAGGAGTATCATACCTGTCATCCACTGGTAGGGTGCGGGGCCTGGGGAGCTATCCTTCAACCACGAGAACGCCTCGTGCCGGGGGCCACACTCACCTGCAACACACAGAAAAGCAATTAATAACAGCCAGGATGGTAATACCCCTAAAAACACTATAGCAGTGGCAGTTTGGTATTTCTTATGTGTTTTCATCTCACCGACATCGTAGTCATTAGGGGGCATGCATTACTTACGTAAGGTGAAATAAGGGGGGGGGGGCGGAGGTCATCGGAAATCTCGCGATTCAAAATTCTTGTAGGACTGTAGAGCTTTTTTTTAAAAAAAAAAAAAAAAAAAAAAATGACGTGAAAGTCGATTTTAGGGGGGATATTTCGCCGAAAAGTGGGGGGTCTCCGTCATAATCTCACGTCATTTTAGAGGGGGGTCCGACCAGATCTCACGAATTTTCACCAGGGGGGAGGGGGGGTCCGGAATTCCGAAAAAAACACCTCACGTCATTAATAATGGACGCCCCCTTTAATGATAAGGACTTTGGATAGGGGGGTAAGCAAAGGGAAGTAATTCTGCATTGCCTTTTGATGGAACTACATCGGTATTCGGCTGGAGTGATTTCAGTAAGGCCATGGAAGACAAATTCTGGATGACCGGATGGTGATTCGAAGCCGCATCTTTCAAAATGCCAGGACAAACTGTTACTGCTCACCCACTATGCATGATCCGTGGATCAAGAAGGTGTTAACGAGAATAAGAGGAAGAGTCACTTAATGGATTTAGAACTCAGTTACACTGAGAAAAAGAAATAGGGAAAGATGAGAGGCTTGTAAAATATTGAGTGCTGAGAAAGGTGGATTAGATAAAATCGGATACAAGGGAAGAGATGAAGAGGTACTGAGAAGGATGAAAAAAAAGTAAATAATACTACTGAATAATAAAAAGGAACATAAATTGGTTACGACTTGTGCTGAGCGAAAATCGATTATTGGCTGGAATACCAGCACGGAGTAGTGTCGATGAGGAGGATGACATTAAGTTAGGTGCAGGATGTCTAGAAATATAGATCCGTGTTTCTAGGGACAGGTATGCAATAACACGAAGACCCTATCGGGGATCTTCAAAAAGGCTAAACACTATGAAACAAGGCCTCCAATGTAACGACATAAGAATAAACTAAATGCGGATACAATAATTTGTTAAAAAAACAATAGCATCAAGTCAAAGCACTTAATTGTTTCCAGAAAAGAAACTTCTGCTTAGTTAAAGATGTTTATAGGAGACTATCAGTCCAAGCAGTTGGATTTTATTAATCATGAAAATTATATTGCTTGAATGGTAGCTGAAGGCGGTGAAAAAGAAACAAATATATTTTCGCTGACCAAAAACCAGAATTTTTTTTTTTTTAACTGCTTTACGTCTCTCAACAGTGAGGTCTTTAGAGACGTAAAAGGATGGGGGGCAAGGATGGGGGAAAGGAATGGAAGGAATTCGGCCATAGCCTTTTGAAGGAAGCATCCCGGCATTTGCCTGGAGTGATTTGGGAAACCATAGAAAACCCAAATCTGGATGCCCGGACGGGGATTCGAACCGCCGTCCACTAGAATGCGAGGCGAGAACGCTAACCGTTACACCTCCACGCTCGGTAAATAAAAATCCTTTACGAATTTTATATAATAAAACATAAGATAGTACTATCCATTTCATCTAACAGTTACACACGTTGAAAATAGTTTATTTCTTTGTTCAAAAATTTTAATAAAAATCATCAGTAATAATATAATAATAACTACATTTTCCTCGACGGTTTTTTTCGGTGAATCATTTAGCACATATATCGACAACTAAAAAATATAGAAACAATACACACTAAATTCCCTTACATATAAAAATTTTTTTTTTTTTTTGGTTAGGAATATAAAATAACATGCATTACGAGATTCCACACCATTGCGCGCCATCTATAGATCCATTCATTTCCTTTGTTGCATAACATGTTTGATTGGTCGTTCAAAGCGTAACAGATTTGGGAATTTTTCTTGTTGCGTGAATGCTTAAAAAAATTCACTTAAACATCACTAGTTGTTTCTGACCGGGAGAAAGTTGGTTATGGAATTAGTTAGCATTCGGTTGAAATTTAAGATCTGTAACGTGTTGAACTACGAGGGAAGTAAAATCTTACGGAAATGATCTTCCAAATGTTGGAGTGAACTTCCCCGACGGTTTTCTCACTACTGCATCCCGGCCACCCTCCAGGATCCCCGAGTCGCTCCCTCGGGAACTTGCCATAAACGACACCGGGTGCGCTTCCCACCGCCTTAGCAGACGAGCCGAGTCCACGTGCCAGAGATAAATCCAGATCTGCGAGACGCATCTGCGGCCTTGGACACGGGGATACTGCACGGAAAAGTTGGTGTGGAAATTGACACCGAAAAAAACCAGCAGTAGACGTTAAGTCGAAAGGTGCCTGAAAAAACACCTGCTGTCCCCTCCACACTATTCAGAATCATGTCAATGCAATAATACGATAATGTTATCAACAACCGGCTGGGTCTCTGTCCAACAGAAGCCTCTCGGACGTTTTTTGTCCTCTCCTATTCAGTCCTCTTTCGTCCGTTAGTTGGCCTTCCTTCCAGTTTCATTTCTTCCGCAATCTTTCTCCAGTTATCCTCCTCATGTGTCCATGCATCTAGAGTTTCGATCTATGAATTCTATCCTGTATACGTTTCTCATATCTCAACGTTTTCCTCAGTCCTATTCCCCTGAAACCTCATCTCTATAGACTTACGACTTTTTTCGTCCCTTTCTTCCAAAATCCATCCTTTGGAACTGTTCCTTAAATGGGCACACATTCGTGTAAAAAAAAAAAAAATCTTTTATTTTTCAGAGGAATCTGTTTGACCTGTTTCAGTCATTTGACACAACTTTAAAAGAATTCTATGCTATTCTCAATTTTCTATTTATTTTCTCCAGAAAAATTCTAAACTAATTGATTTATTCTACAACCCTTCGCTTTCTCATCCCCAATAATGCCACTGGCAGAAAAAAAAGAACACGTTAGGAAAACTGTAAACATTACTAGAAATCTGAAAATGAGAATGTTATTACATACGCAAGATGGTGTTAGATTTAACTGAATTTGGTGGCAGAAGTAAAGGACATTTATAACAACACTTCCGAGTTGTGAGGGCTGGGCACCTATTAAAAGTAACAGAGAAAGTTTCAGAGTAGTAAAAATCTCAGAAGATCTGGTTTAATTGCCCATCCACACTAAAATTATTATAATTTTTTTACTTATTGCTTTACGCCTCGTCGTCGGCTAAGGCCATTAGAGACGAGGAATGGGAAGGAATTCGGCCATGGCATTTTTTAAGGAAGCATCCCGGCATTCGCCTGGAGTGATATGGGGAAACCATGGAAAACCCAAATCTGGATGCCCGGACGGGGATTTGAACCCAGGTCCTCGCGAATGCGAGGCCAGAACGTTAACCGGTCACTCACCACACTCGGTTAGACACTAAATAAGGAATCAAAATAGGTAAAAGGACATAGACTAAATGCGCCCTATGGTATGATAGTTGGAGACAAGAAAAGACATCTTGAGTGATCAGAATGAGAAAGGATAGATGGTGGAAGAAGTTGCTTCACTGCCACTGGAAGAAGAAGAATATCAGAAATATTGTTTACTGAAGAAGTTGAAGAGATGGTGCGAGTGAGAGGAAGAATAGTGCAGCAAGACATCGGGGACAGTTGTAGAACATCCATATTCTCTTTATATACTTCCTATTTCACGGTTTACCTGAGGATTTGTTTTCTTAGTTAGTACTGTTATTAACAAAACTATATCTGTACAGTATATTGTACACTGGGACGCAAAATTTCAGGAATGGTTCCCCTGTAGGTTATGTAGCCCAGAGTAACACCTGTACTGCCTCCGCTTCATTCGCTGAGGAGACCCAATACAGAAGCCCCTCCCGCCGTTCGAGATGGACGCAGAGGTATTTTATTCTGCCGTTATTTATGCCCCGGTCGTGACGGAGGGCTGTGCAGATATTGGCACGGGGGTGACTGGACGTCAAGGGAAGGAACGACCACTGGGAGTAATAAAGCCGACCGGGACAGAAGCCTCTTTGTGATGGGGTGGGAGGATGAACACGGCCCTATTTGGTAACTAGGTAACGATGCGATTGCTTTCCAATGCCAATAAATAGCATATAAAATAGTGGATGAAAATTTTGAATAAGTGTACACCACGCTAACATTTCTTATTAAGCTGACACAGTTTATAAATGTACTTAAATGTCTTTCTATATTCTGTTTCAGCGCCCTTATATGCGGTTCTCAGTTCTTCCAAATGGTATTCAAAATGAAATCAAACTGTACATCAATATGTTGTTAGTTCAAATACAAAACTGTCCTTTATCTTTAGCAAAGCTTTGCTTTATTTGTATTGCGTATGATTGTTCGTATTCCACATAGAACTGAAGATCCCTTTTACACTGGGCAGGATTACCAGATTAGATGAGGACATGAAAGATGGAATGCTTGGTTAATATACTATTTTGATTGAAAAATTCTATGCCTCTAACAAAATACAATGCTTAATTTATATTCGTTTCTGTAATCTAGAGGTGATATAATCAAGACGATTAGTAGTTTGTCGTTTATGGCAAAAGCCGAATACTTTTCGTAAAAGATCGGTAAATTTGTCGATTGGACTGACGAACTTCTTTTCAGCTTTGACCTGATATGATCCCAAATAGTTTTTACGAGCTTCTAGCCGGAAAATTAATGCTATAAACGACGCTTCAACAGCTTTAACCACTGTTGTTATCAGGTGATGTAGTTGATCGAAAATGATTTATGTGGTTTATAACGACATCAACAGAAGTGAACGCCACAAAGGCTCCCGCGTGGGTAACGTGTACCGCGTCCGTTGCGATCCTGAAATGAAGCTTTGCCGAAAGGGATAGCCTATACCCAATGCGACCAGCATTGGTAAGCATCCAAGAAGATGCCTGCAGCTCCAGGTCGGAAGCCTAAAGCGATAAAGCGCTATTCTGTTCAGTGCTTCCGGTGCCTGTCTTTTGGGCACTACACAACCGAATACACTGATAATGCGAGGTGCGTTCGCTGTGGAGCGGACCGCAAGGTTTCCGACTGCACACGGCAAAGTGAAGATGCCATATGTTGCAATTGTGGAGCTGGTCAAGCCACCTATTTCTGTGACGGCAACACAATGTTAGCTCAGCGGCCGAGACGGCCAAATCATCGAGCTCCTCACGCAACTAATCAACCTGTTAACAACCAAACGCAGGGGCTCCTCAACCACAACGTAGAACACCAGAAGATACTACTGCCAATGGCAGTGACCACCTATGAGAATTTTACTGAATAAAGTTGTTGTCGTCTATAGACAACAATGATGATATTCAATAGGACGACGACAAGTCCAACAATGACACTCCAAATAACGACAACTATAATGAAAAACTGGAAGGATATGCGACCAATGTCACAAGATCTTCGCCACACTCCAAAAGTAAAGCATTTCTGGAAGACTATGCTATGGCGACCATCGTTGGTATTGGACCTTGTATGCCTCCACAATCGACCATCTGTACGTCTCTGCATCGCTAGAGAAGCACAGTTGGTGCCGTAATATACCGCACAATCATTATCCATATAATGTTTCACCTGATGATGACAACTAAGGAAGTGGTTGAAACGTCATGCACAGCATAATTTACCAGAATGGGCACTTACTATTTAGAAGGAGTACGTCAGAAAAAGTCTCAAGTGTCACATTTATTAAGATCTCTCAATCGTTGGAAGTATTAATTTCTGCCATATTGGTTGCCTTGATTCCCGCGAGTCTGCGATATGGAGGTGATAGCTGAAGACGAGACGACACCGCGAAAATCCTTCCCCACTGTGCCGGCCGCATCATCCCTCCTCTCAGGGTACGTGTCCGGCGGACGTAATAACCAGCGTTATGCGGCGAACTGGGGAGAAAAAAGTAAAAGGAAGAGGCGACGTGGAGTGTGAGACGGAGAAAAGTTGGGCCTGGCAAGAGGGATTGCTCCTGGGAGAGAATGAAGGAAGACGACGCGAAAGTAGGGGGTTGCCGAGGCAGCTGGCAATTTCGGATCGACTCCCACAGCGGTACCAACCCCCTGAAAACAAAGACAACTGCCAAGAAAATGTGAGTCCAAACAGAGTGCCTTACTGCAGGTGCGATGGGTGAAGAGACGATAACTCAATACCCACTGGTGATCGAGAAGTTACAGTACTATTTAGAGTAATATTTTTCATGCTTCAGGCTTTATGCTTCGTCGACGTCGATATTATTAGAGCCTGTAAAGAAACTAAGCGCAAGGAACAGAAAAGAATTCGGCCATGGCATTTTGAAGAAACCATAACGGCATTCGCTTGTAGCGATTTGCGGAAACCATCCCAAACACTGATAGCCGAAAGGGGATTCGAACCCGCATCTTCCCCAATGTGATACCAGAACATTAGCACTCACCCACCACGCTCGATTACATTAATCCCTCATAATAAGAAAATTTTGACACTTTTTTTACCTGGCGGAGTTTCAGCTTCAGAAAGATTTACTGGAATGTTATTAGGAGGTAAAATTGACTCTCTACCCAGGTTCTAATATAGAGGAAATACGACAAAGAATAGTATATGCAAGTGACCCAGTGCTTTAGCTGAAAGTCTAAGGAAGAATCGCTCGATATATAAATACAAATGCCAGACTGTCTTAGATTTCTGTGCCAGTGTTTATTTATGGCACAGAAACTTGGACTTTCAAGACAGTGGATTGAAGAAGAATAGATATATTTCAGATGTGGACAAACAGCAAGATACGGCGAGTATGGTGGACAGTAAAATGAACAAACACTACCGCTCTAGTGTCCATCTGGCTCGAATCTGACTCCTCCACTTAGTAATCAATCAATGCGGTGATATTAGAGCAACTTCGTGCTTTACGCTTTGTCAACATGGGTCAGTAGAGGAGGGAAAGGTTTGGGAACAAGAAAGGGTAAGGAATTTGGCCATGAACTTTAGATGCAAATATCCCAACATTTGTATGGAGTGTTCTCTGGTAAGTATGGAATACGAAATCGGGATGGTCGGACGGAATTCGAAATTTCCTTCTCCCATGTACCAACACTTGAACTACCACTCATCCATCACTTTCGCTGTTTAGCCAATTTACTTCCTCTTAAGCTTCTCTGGTTTCTATACTGACAACAAATTGCATCTTCTGCTTGAAATTTAACTGTCCTCTTTACTCTCAGTCTTGTAAATGCCTTATAATTCAATTAATTGCTATGAATTTTAACGTATACTTCCGTTATCCGCTTACTTAGACCACAATCCGAAGGTTGGTTGGATCTTCCTGGAGGAGGCATACTAAGCCATTGTGTCACGGGTAGAATGGCTTAAAGCTTAGCGCGGAATTGAACCACGGAATGTCCTGGAATTGCTAATACGATCAATAACGCCACTCAAAAATTCCTGCCTCCACCCAGATATGAACCCGGAACCGGTGCAACGAACTTCTTGAAAGCAAGCACCTTAACCACTGAGCAAACAGACCGCTCTACTTTTGTTATATGCTATTAATTTTTTTTGAAGATCCCTAGCTGTATCGACAATATCAACTTCACCCGCTGTCCCAGAATGACGAAGTATCAGTTCGTTGTAAATGTGTACATCCAGCTGAATCTGATCACCATCATCATGCCGAGATCGTTCCGATAGCAGCTGTGGTTCTTCCAGTTTACCGAGTTCCCATCATCTGCTGCCGACAGTTTTATGGGACTAGTCACTGGAACACGAATGCTGGCTCGTTTGTCACGCCGACCAATCAACGCCTGGCTGTGACGTTGGCGCTAATGACTCGATGGACGTCCGTCGCCCGCATGTCCTAATAATACGTCACCGATTAGGGTAGCAGCGCCTCTAACGGCAGTCGTCCAAAACCCGAAACAGCGCATAACTCTATGCTTAGAAGGCGACTGAATCCAACCTAACAGCTCCTGATGGGATGAAAGTTGATCAGATAGTTTAACTATTGACAAAATGGACTATTCTAAAAATAAATCCTTCCTGTAACCATACGAAGAGGAAGTAAAATGGATGTTTAAGTCAGAAATTTCACCATTTTGGCATTTGTCAGCAAAGTGTGAGAGCTGGTTATGATCAGAACATAATCATCAGATTGCGCACTAAAATCACTGATTAAGCTTCCATCTTCTGCACAGAGTGTGTGGAGTAATGGCTTGGTATAGTATTGATTATGATTCGACAGTTGAATGGATATATTAAAATTTTGCAACCCTATCATTGTCCTTTGGGGGAAATGCATCGACTAGAGGATCAGATGATTTTCTTGTTTCATCTTCACGTATATTTTATATGCAGAACATACAAAGAAAAGTAATCTTCGTATCCAATTCTACATCGACTAGAGAATCAGATGATTTTCTTGTTTCATCTTCACGTATATTTTTACATGCAGAACATACAAAGAAAAGTAATCTTCGTATCCAATTCTACAGGTTCATTTACGATGATGACGAAGCCTCAATCGTGTGATGTTCTTCAGCATCGAATTTTGGTTTGGCAGTCAGATAAAGGGGAGCCTAAAACAGATCCTTGAGGTACCGAATTATTTAATGGGAAATTTCATTGGTATCCTTAGGGCATGGTCTTCAGCTTGCAAAATTGGCAGCTTCAAAATCAGTAGCTGCGAAATCAACCAAACATTAAGTCTATATTCTGGCGTTGCAGTTTTTATAGAAATATCAACTTTCATCTCGGATCCATTTTTCGTAGATAAGTGTCTCGTAAACGGATTTGAAGGGCGTTAGCAATTTCTGAAGAAACAAGCTTGTGGAAGAGTCTCTCTGAAAAAATAGAGGCTGGTGGTGGTTCACTTTTTAAAATACGCGGGATAGGTTAAATTGTTAGTGGAGGTTACAGTCAATGATAAGAACTATAGAGGAAGACAACGATTAAAATATGTGAAGCAGATAAATAAAGATGTTGGCTGTAAGGGAGATGAAGACTACAGATGGGAAGAGATGGATGATTGCATAAAATCAGTCGAGAGAATGAAGACAGCAAAAATTCTGAACTACCTTAGACGCTTGCTACTGATGTAATTCCTCCTATCTCTTCCATTTTGAGTCTTTCATGAATCAACCCAACATGCTGTTGTAATTGGCCAGTTAGTTTGAAGAGAAACTTCACTACGATAGAATACACAAGTTATCATCTAAAGTCTTGTAATGCCATTATCTCATAAAAAAAAAAAAATTGATGCGAAGGTAATTTTTTGACTGTCAGCAATGAAATAAAATGATAAAAATGGCAGTATAGTGGATTATACGTATCAGTACTATGTCTTTGATAGACCAGTGTTAGCTTTAGATTGTTGATGGTCGTATTTCATTAAAGAGAACAGATATCTGTTCTTTTACTTGGCAATTAAAAAAAAATCATAAAAAGCAAAGGGGACAGAAATGAGCCTTATGGTACCAATTATATCTTTCAGGAGTCCCCACCACGTACGCCTATCTGACAGGTAGTACTATACCCAGTTTGCAGAAAACTACTTGGGATTAATAACAAGGCTGCCAATCACCAGCTGGGTCCTGTGAGCACGCGTGTAGTGCGTGATAGCAGATAACATCTCACCTCGCGTTTCGCACGCGTACCCACGCACCAGTCGACACGCATTCAAGCAGTCGCCACCTTACGCACAGTGGTTGCGGATGAGATGCCATTCATCAGCGAGCTGGACAGCTGACAGGTATGGATGGCATTCTAGGAGGCAGTACGTGAGCCAAGTACGCCGCCTGCCCACAGAACTACATGCATAATACCGACGTTCCTCGCCCACTAGCACTAGTTTGCTCAATATTCTTGACCTGATAACTTCAAAAGAATTAATGGGCACTAAGACGTAATAGTAGCATCCTGTCAGGTATTGATGGTTCTTGGACATGTACTCGTACATAATTTAAATCAGTGCGGTAACCAATTGAAAGGATTATACCTAACGTGGCCATATGTCCAGCTTTTAACGGGACAGTTCCACTTTCAGGCTGTCTGTTCCGCTGTCCCCATTGAGAGTAAAAATGTCCCGCTTCGACAAACAAAAAGACAATTTAATAAATCTATCAAGTAAGGTCTAAAACAGCCGATGCGGTTTTTGCCGCGTGGTGGTCGAGTCAACGTATGGACCATAGATGATCACGCAAAGATTTATTAGCAGCAGCGAAGACATGGAAATGTTTCGTTTATTTCCAACTATGTCACATATTCACAAGCTGGAACGCTGAGACTGTTACTGCTGGAGATGGTTGGGTGGAATTAATTCAACACTTCCGTGCTAACAATCTCAACTCCACGAACTTTCGTGTATCTATTGAATATCGGTACGTAATGAGTCTGCCTGGAAGGTATGCACCTGTCGAAAGAGTTTTTTCTCTAATAAATAAAATATGGATAAGTGACAAAACACATTTAATTGTCGCAGTATTCAAAACCAAGACTAACATCAATAAATCATGTAATGAGCTCCAGTCCTACTTGAAAACTAGATCTGATATTTTAAAACTGATTTGTTTCGCCGATAAATACAAAACAACTTCCCAGTTAGGCGTTAAATGTCAGAAGCTAAGGCTAAGCAAATCAGCTAACATGTATACATGTATACATTCTATTTATTATAAGGGTTCTTCGTTTTTTTTAAAAAAAAAACTAGTAAATACAGACTTTCCACTCTGATGAAAAAGATAAATGGTCATGTTAGTTACACCACAAGGATCATTTCTATCCCCCTTGCTTTAGACGGTTTAGACAAATGCTCAGATTAAGGAACGGAGACGTCCTCTCTATGAATGAATCACATTAGACAACAATGTAAAGTAAAATGGGAATATTGTACAATTTAAATCACAGCAGAAACGAAAATGATAATGAGTATACAACAGTGATCTCTCTCTCTATATCTCTCTTGCTTTTGATGTTTTATATATATGATCAAATAAATAAATGGAGACGTCTTCCTTACGGATGAATGATAACCTACAGCAGTTTAAGGTTAAATAGGAATCATCAGTACCTAGATTAGAAGCTATCAATCATGACATGGAAATAGCAGCTGCAAAAACAAGGATGTGGTAATGTCTCAGATTCTTAGAGTCATAGCACCTAGTTGAAAGGCTCGGCCCTTCTTCCCAACCAGTCATTGTTGGCAGCAATGCTGTTGACAGATCTCATTCAATGCGGAGCAGAGAAGGCAGATAAAGAATCAGTCTGGCAATCTATTTTTAGAAAACCAAGTTTCAATTAGCAAAAAAAAAAAAATATTTATATTGTTAATCTATGCAACGACGTTAAAGTGAAAGATGATGTGGAAGAAATATTGAAACTAATGAAATTTCTAAAAGTGTTCTACACCAATCGTATCATATGTGGAAGATACATTGTCTGTAACTTCATTTCTTGTATTCTGATTCAAAAGATGATTCGACTACATATTTCAAATTTTCCTACACTTCAGAATATCGCATCAAACTGTAGCAACATTTATCTGTGATCGTATAACAGGTAATCTTCCAGAAAGATGATTACTTTCCTGGAAGGAATAATTCTTTTACAACAGAATCTTTGCAATATAAACTATTATAAAACTGTTGGCTGACTGAATCTGCGATATCCTTTGTCCAGGCATAACGGAAATATAACTGAACCAATTTGTATAGTATTTTCACAATTTGAAAACGTACGATCTAACTTAAAATCCTCGCTGTATGTTATTACTCTACGTGACTGGAAAATCATGAAGTGAAAACAGATAGGCGCCACAGATCACACTACATATGAGATGAACACTCCTTAAAAGAAACCCTCCAAAGATGACGCTATATCACAGATTTATTAGATTCTGTTAATATAGTTTTTTAAGTAAGTAACTTTGGTCATTTAATTCTCAGATTTCTGAAGTATAGTACGTTAAAAATGTTACACAAACCATTGTATCAAAGATTAACACTGTTACAATCATAACGAAATTACGTCGTTTAGTCCACGGTAAATATTTTGCAAATAGAAGAAAAACAAAAGACAAACGCAATAGTGCGAAGTAATTTGAAAATGCTAGTTAACTATAAAAGTATCAGATTGTCATTGTATTATTTATTAAGACGACACATAATAGAAGGATAATGAATTAAATATGATCGTTTGTCCGGCAGATAAGGTGATGCTGCTGCTGCGGACAGTTGGTACCCACTGGCGCACAGTGCTTTACCGCCTACGCTTCGCCTCAGAGGCCGCGCAGCCGGCGGAACGCAAGAAGACGACTCAATCGCAACTCCGGCAAGGTGCTTATTAGAGGTACCCAACGCCCCTCACTGCCTACTTACCGCCTCGGCGATAACTCAGCTGCAGGGCTGCCAACCGACACTTAGCCGCGAGTTCTTCATTAATCTCTCCAAACATCCCACAATGGACGCTACAGTCCAATACCGAACCTGCTGGATCCATGGGCTAAATCAGTGACTGACCAGATCGTAAGGAGGCCTTTAATAAATTCAGGGTTCTGGTGTATCTACATACTGATTAGCAAAATTTTATAACATTAAAAAAAAACTTAATGTTGTATGTCATAACAGCGTTAACACATCTGTTCCCTCATCTTTGGTACTTTCGAACAATTTCTGACGACAATATATTTTATCTCAGTATCCAAATTCATTGATCATAACTGGAAATTCCACATACTTGTTTGTTAGTCTCATGTATTGTTTTTGTAGCTGGCGTTTGTCCTTCTCTTTTTTTAAAAAATTTACTATGTGTTGTTTTCATTCACTAATGGAAAATCGGGATATTTCAGTATTTCTACAGAATTAGGAACTATCGGCTGTGAAGATTACAATGTACTGTTTACTGACATTCGAAGAAATTAAACACTGTCGCTAGAAGGTCAATGTCCTATTTTCATATTATATAGCGAGATCTTCTGTGATTCTCCTGAATATTGTTATGTCCTTTCAAACTCAGCAGAAATTTTTCAGATTTCAGAATGAATCCTTAGGATCAAATACAAATTAAATTGGTGTTTCATCAATATGATGCTACGCATTCCTGACCTTTGACCTTTAAGAACTAATTTTTTGTTACTGTAAAATTACATTTTGTTAATAAAACTTATTTTTTTGTCAGTTTAAGACTTAATACAGTGTATTTAAAATTTAATTCGATATTAAGACGTTTAGCAATGATCAAACGTAAGATACAGATCAGATCTTTTAACGAGCTATTCCTGGGATTCAACAAACTGCCTTTTTTTGTTCTACTGTGTTGAGTACGTCTACGGAGGGTGAGGTAGTGTTAATTCTGCGCATAATCCTTATAACACACGAATGTTCTTTCCGGAAGGAAATAAAGCAATTCTCTGACATGTTTTTATTTCCCATTACAAGTTACAAACGCCAGAGGGCACATCCTGGACAAAGCAGGCATTAAACAATCTGAACTTGGCTGCCAACTGGTAAATTTTCTACACTGGTGACCATATCCAAAACACATAGTAAAACGTAAGTAATTACAATTTATTCCATTTACAGCGAGGAACAAATCTCCAAATTTTGACGCCTTCTATCTTTTGCCCGGCTTCATAGAAAGGCAGGACTCTTACTACAATTTTGATTAGTGATTTACACGTTGACGTAAGTATCATTATAGGCAATTAAAGATTTTAGATAAACAACGGGAGGGAAAACGGACATAGCCTTTTGAAGGAACCATCGTGCTATTCTTGTTGAGTAATTTAGGCATGGAAAGATATTGGTGTAAGAATTAAAAGTAATGCATGGAAGGGAAAAGATGACCATGTCCACAAGCTGGCACTCGATTTCAGGGGGAAGAATCTCTTTTTTGGGTAAGGGTGTCCGGGATTGGAATAAGTTATCAAGATAAATGATGAATATTTTACCAAAAACGTTGAAAGAATTTAAAGCTAAAATTTGCAGAGGGCAATTGTAGGTGGGTGCAGGAAAGGGGGTGTGTGTAGGGAAATTGCTACCGGGGCGTGCGCTTCATCGCAATTTAATTAAATATTATATTATGGAACTATTCAAATCCGAAATACGGCTGGTATTATACGGTATTGAATCTAGGTCCTTGGAAATCACCCACCCACTAGGCGGGGTAAAGATTTCGCCAGTATTCGGACCTCTTCCTTCCAGTGATGGTCATTTGTTGTTTCCACCGAGCTCCAGTGTTAAGGAGACCGCCTCATAGAATTACGAGACAAAAAAAAGCAGTCGCGGCTAGTTCGCCCCCTAAATACTTGTGAGTCATTACGGGTCCTAACTTTTCAATGAGACAGTATGTCAGGAACAAAGACGGCCGAGGCGTGTAATTTTCCCCCCGCACAGTGGAAATACCTGCCGGGCGTGTCGCTCCGACGGACGGACGACACTCGGCCGTCATTGTATGGAAATGATTTGTGCCCACTGCCTTGTCACCAGCCCTCGGCGGCGCCGCCACTCTCAAATACACACACACACTTGCTCGCCGAGGTGTCTACAAGCCGTAGTGGACGTAACATGTTGATGGTTTACCTACTGGCCAACGTAGTACCCGTTTTGTAACCTGACCATAGAAATCCGAAGACTAACTACTGTGTAATTAGACAAGGTGGCCAGTGCAAAAATTTTGCGAATGATATAAGATGAATAGCGAAATAGATGAAAGAAGAGCAGGCTCATTTGCACCAATTTTTTATTAGTCGGTTGAAACAGGTACCTAAAAAAATACATCGTTTTACGAAACAATTAGAAATGTTTCCCGAACAGAAAGTAAAATATCCGAAAAAACTCATTATTATAGAAAGCACACACTGTTTATCTATATCTCTGTGATATTATGCTGCTGTCTAGCTGCCTAGCAGCCAATCTGAACCATCTCATTTTGTAGAAACAATTATTTATTTGTCAACAGAATACCTAGCGATAGTGCGATCATGGACCTTGCGAAAAATTTTATATGTGTTGCTGTTATCTAGCGGTATGTGATCCCTCGTTATTGACGCCAGCGAGGCCTAACAGCCTGATTATGTATTATCACAAACCAACGACCTTGATTGTTCATAATTATACCATTTACGGGATGAATTTCGAAAAAAAATTGTTAATTAACAATGTTGTCTTGGAGGAGAACTTTGAAAAATTTCATTTATTGATTTTGGTTAAGTATGAAGGGAGAAAGGCGTCACGTCACGTCACAAAAAAAAAAAAAAAAAAAAAAAAAAAAATTGCTTTTAGAAACAATATAGTTGCAATTTACCAAAATCCTTATATACAGGCACATTTACTAATATTAAGCCATCCTGATCTGGGTTTTCCATGGTTTTCCCGGATCACTCCAGGCGAGTGGTTGGATGGTTGCTCACAATAACCCATGGGCGCCTCTTGCCATATGTCGTATATTCCTTCCAGACCATTACCCTTTCAGATAGGTTCAATGCACCCTCCACCACACACTTTTAGTGAATCGCGGAGTAATGATGATGATAATAATAATAATTAAGATGTTAAAACTATTATTTTAAATATTGAATTTTTTCGTGGAAGAGAAGAATCATTCAAATGTCTTTTTCAGGTGCTTTTTTTCCATACTCGTTACTTTTCAAAAAGTTGCTTCTTCCTTGAACATTACCACCCTACAGAAACGTCTCGAGCAGACATTATTGTGGTGGCTCCAAGTTGCCTTCGTCACTGTGAAAGTGACCCGTGTATTATTAAAAATATGAAATATTGTGACTATATATACTTTATGTATGTTGTTGGTGTTGTGAATGCGAGATGCCCAGTACCCACAGTTCAGGCCTACTCTTCCGAAAGACTTCAAAGTGGTCGCCAGTGTTAACGTCCTCCTCTGATGGAGCAATTCTTTTCAAAATTGTCGTATAATCTCACACAAAATCCATTGCGGAGACGATTTGGATTTAACCCACGAGTTTGGTGCACATTAACCACTGTTAACTTAGCAAATTACTTGCGATGATGCAACTAGCTATAACTTGACTACTTTTTAATGACAAACTTCTGATTTCATCAGGATGTGGAGTATACTGTAAGAGAATATTTAATGTTTGCTGAGGTCGAAGTAGTTATTTGGAATCGGTAGACACTGATGGAATATTTTATGCTGTAAGTTGCAAGGACTTAATGCTTTTTACTGTTGTAAAGTTTAGAACGTACATACGATACTTCAGCTAGGAATGGCTTAGCTATTTTGTGACGACTAAAATCTGATTTCATCAGGATTTAGAGTTTAATATAACAGAATGTACAATGTTTGTTGTAGACGAAGTGGTCGTTTAGGAAAGGCATTCAGGAGGACGCCGGTTCGAATCCCCGTCCGGGCATCCGGATTTGGGTTTTTCCATGGTTTCCTCAAATCACTCCAGGCGAATGCCGGGATGCTATTTTCAAAAGGCCATGGCCAAATTCCTTCCCGTTCATTGCCTCCGGTCGACGTCGAAAGTAAAAAAAAAAAAAAGTTTAGGAAAATTACATACAGATCCATAACTATTTTGTACCTACTAAAATCTGATTTCATCAGGACTTTGAGTTTACTGGAATAGGATGTATATTGTCTGTTAGAGACGAAATGGCTGTTTAGGAAAGTTACTTAAAAATCCTTAACTATTTTGTGATGACTACAATCTGATTTCAGCAGGATTTTGAGTTTACTGTAATAGAATGTATATTGTTTGTTAGAGGCGAAATGGCTGTTTAGGAAATTTTCTTAGGAATCCTTAACTATTTTGTGATGACTAAAATCTGATTTCAGCAGGATTTTGAGTTTACTGTAATAGAATGTATATTGTTTGTTAGAGACGAAATGGCTGTTTAGGAAAGTTACATAGGAATTCTTAACTATTTTGTGATGACTAAAATTTGATTTCAGCAGGATTTTGAGTTTACTGTAATAGGATGTATATTGTTTGTTAGAGACGAAATTGCTGTTTAGGAAAGTTACTTAGGAATCCTTAACTATTTTGTGATGACAAAAATCTGATTTAAGCAGATTTTAAGTTTACTGTAATAGGATGTATATTGTTTGTTAGAGACGAAATTGCTGTTTAGGAAAGTTACTTAGAAATCCTTAACTATTTTGTGATAATTAAAATCTGATTTAGCAAGACTTTGAGTTTACTTTAATAGAATGTATATAGGTTTTTTGGTGACGAAGTGGTTGTTCAGGGATGGTAGAAACAGATCTCTTCCAACTGATAGGAACACCAGATTTTTCCCCCCTAGGATGAAACGAACAATGTCCACTGGAGAATCAGTGGTACCAACTGGAGTGCACACGCAACAAGAGCCAAGTGGACTGCTATAAAACTTGTCAGCCAACCTGTACCATTCATCATGCCCCCACCCACCTGCCCCGAGACCACCGAATTTTCCACTCCTCCCAGTTATAAATGGCCGTCCGTCTGATATTTTTGATTTATACCGAGCTCCAACATCTATCGTGTGAGGAATGCGATGTACGCGATAAGCTATGCCGGGAACCCGTCCTTGTTATTATTATTCACCATTCCCCTCTTCCTCCTACGTCGCACGGTACTCTGTCTTTTTCTTATTATTCCTCCCTTCTTGAACCGAACAGGATCTGGAAGTGAAGAAAATTGGGAGAAAAGTGGACTTAGTGAGTGAGAGATCGCTGCCTGGTGTTTGGATGCGGTAGGTTGGTAATGAAAGGAGGAGCTTGCCCCCCTGGCCTAAGAGGGCGGACGGGCAAACGGGTAATTGAGACGTGAGATGGCGGGTCGGGTAAGTTTGAAGTTGCAGCAAGTTACAGGGTTCCCACAGAAACGGCGAATCTAACCTCAAGGTTCGCGTGGGATTTTCTGAAAGATACTTGCAATGGAACCTAAAAACAGTTCCTACTTAAATTCTGCCGTCTTTGCTGTGCTTAACTCGTGATGTATCGACCCCGGCTGCACACCGCTAGTGAGCGAGTCTCGCTTTGTAGGGGTCACCGGTTCGAGTCCGGCCAAGGGCGTGGATGGTTTTAATTAAGTATTGTACCTATCCTGTGTTGTATTATTAATTATGATCATCAAAAACGTTACAACTATCTACATATAACTGCCCATGGGAAAAAACTCTACTTTTCAATTGTACCCTGCTATTTTCACTGTCTGTCCCTAGGTTTTAACGATAGTCTAATTTTAATGGGGACTATAGTCTTTTAAACTTCTGATTGCGAATGAAACAAAGCCTTAGTAACCGATATAACATTACACACACGATATACGTCTGTCTGTCATTGTTCGGTTAATTATTAAAATTTCATGACAAAACATGTTATTTATACCGAAAAAAGTATCATATGACCACCCCCATGATACATAGAATTTACGTGCCAAATTTCGTCAAGATTGATTTAACCGTTTAGCCGTGTAAACGCAACAAGCAGACAGACAGAATTACTTTCTCATATATATATTACTAGCTCGTACCCGTGACTTCGTACGCGTGGATTAAGAATTTTTTTGCCAGAATTAAATATAGAAAGTTGTTGGTAACGAAGGATTGGTCCCAAACAATATCGAGTCGGAATAATATGACAGGAAAGCTAACACTATATCATTGTACCGTCGAACCTGTCTCTTGAAGAGAATCAATTTCCAACATATTTCTGTCACCATTCGATAAGGTCTCAAAATTTCGTGACTACAACTGTTAATCATACTGGAAAAAATATCCTGTGCCCTTCATACAGATATCCTTATAAAATTCCATCACAACGATATAGCCATTTAGTCGTCAAAACGTAACAAAAAGACAGAGACTTACTTCCGTATTTATAATAATATTACTGTGGTTCACACTCACACACTGACTGCGAACAACACCTGAGCGATCATTATAACGTAAACAAGTGTAGACCTACAACATTGCAAGACTACCTACGATTTGCCTCACATTGCACCCCTAACTTTCTAATATCTACAGTTTAACATTCAATCCGAATAACCTACGGCCCAGGAATGACTCTTACGATGAAAAACAATTTTTAAAAGCCTCCACGGAGATTTGAACCGGAGACCAAGACGTTTGTAGGCAAGCGCTTTAACCACTGAGCTGCCAGTCCACTACACGGAAATACGGTACGGAGACGTCCATATCCAACGTGTCTTTCTATCACCGTATTTCGAAGTTATGAGACAACATATGTTATTTATACAGATAATTTTTCAACCAAATATAGACAGTATTTTTCTCCTTGTTTCAAAGGATAAGTGTGCAAAGTTTCATCGAGATCGGATGAAAACTGTGGATTTTTATGAAGAACAAACAAACTAACATACATTCATCTTTATATATAAAGATTAGTGGAAATGAATATGTTGAAAGGAAAGTACATAGATTGTTAGGAATTGTTGGATGGGCTCATATGTCTAGAAAGTGTCAAAGATAATCATTAATACCACTCCTACCGAAATGCGCCCTTGAGAAGCTGATTAACTTCCCGAAACAAAAAAATTCCCACGCAGTCCATGCCTGCTGCGATTTTGGGTAATCAAGCATTTTTCACGGTGTAACCGGTTCTGGAGAGGCGGTCGGCGTTCTCCAGCGTTTATCGCCCAAAAAACATGAATATTCAGCCGGTCCAGTCAGCTCGTTAATTGGCCGTCCCGCCGCTGACGAGCGCGCATAATTTTCGAAGCTGGAAATTTATCCGTTTTATTATTCGGTAAAAATGTATAATTAACGCTCTCAGGTAAAGGGGATTGAGTTTTTCAGGCTGGCAGCGCTTGTCTGTTATTTCACAGGTTTTAACTGTAATTATGTGTTGGGACACCGGCCGAAAACGTTCGAGATTTTTTCCGATATTAGCCCCCGGACGTGACGGAATTGTATAAGTTGCTTCTTAATTGAAAGGTAATTATAAAAATACTGCAAAGAGAGAATTTTTCCGGTTTTATGCCACGTACAGGACATGCAACGTGGCTTGGTTCAATTCTGCCCGATTAACGTTTAATGTTATCACACTGCAATCTGGAGGAATTCAGTTCGATTGCCCTTGTGACCTTCGAGAATATAGTTTTCGATTGCATCCCAACATCACTGCATGCGATTGGCAGGATGTTTGCTTCAGAAAGCCCTGGTCATTTTCACCATGATCATTTTTTTTTTTTTTTTTTTTTTTTTTTTTGAACTTAACGTCGAGGTCATTACAGGCCGGATGAGACTGGGAACAAGAAAACGGGAAGGAATTTGGTCATGGCCCTTTTGAAAAGAACATCCCGGTATTCGACTGGAATGATTTGGGGAAACAATAGAAAACCCAAATCTGGATGCCCGGAAAAGGATTCGAACCGGCGTCCTCCCAAATGCGAGGTCAGGGCGTTAACCGCTGACCCACCATGCTCGGTCCCAGGTTCATAGTCTGATAATCATTACATTATATAAGTCTTCAGGCTACCGATTACTATGGACTTCATTGTCGAGATGTCACAGAGAAAGTATCGAACCGATCTGCACAATTTGAGAGCGGCAAGTCATATGACTCCACCACGTAAACGATAATTTGTTCCTCCAACAGACTGGCGTTAAATCAAAGATAGCCAAACGTTTTTTAACCCGGATAGACACCCATCACACAATAAACACAACACTCCTTGAATTCTGTTAATATTGTTGTTGAGTATATAACTTATTTATTTGTTCAGCTAAGATAAACAATAAACACAAATAAAACTATTCCGAGTGGTGGAGGAATTTCCCATCTATCAAAGTAGCTGAGACCGTGTAAACTTCATATTATGTTATAATTTTTAGTAACTTGTGCCGTAGTAATGACGTTACTAACATGGCACTCTTAAAGGAAACTTAAGTTGTTAAGAACTTAATCGATCGTAGCTTATACCGTAACACGGAATGATACTTACCAATCCCTCATCCGTGCTGCATTTCAACATAGGTACAGCCTCTGCTAATACTGTCGCCTGATCATTCACCCACGACTGCGAACCTGAACCCAAATGTTAGTATATGTATATATTTTGTACCTTCCCTGTCCGTTGGTTCCGAGATCAAGCAAAAAGTACCGAACTTAAAACACATAACTGAGTAATGTAATGAGTCTCAATGTGTATACATCAGATCCTATTTCCGCGTCTCACCTCTATACACGATTAATGTTTATGCCGAGCTTGGTGGGTGAACGGTAACGCTCTGGCCTCGCATTCGGGAGGTTCGAATCCCCGACCGGGCATACAGGTTTGGTTTTCCATTGTTTCCCCAAATCACTCCAGGCGAATGCCGGGATGCTTCCTACAAAAGGCTATGGTAGAATTCCTTTCCCTTCTTTTCCCCGAATCCTTACCCGCCTCTAACGACCTTGACCTGGACGAGGTGTAAAGCCATAAGCAAACAAAAAAAATTAAGGTTTATACCAAAATATTCGTGTTTTTGTGTTCGTCGCATCACTGCTACCTACTTTCAATCTGTCTATCTATCTATATATATATATATATATATATATATATATAAATATATATATATGACTTTTGAACAATGTTTCTAGTAGGTAGTTAGAACCAAGGATTGTCAGTTCTTGCAGCATTTTTGGTGGGGGGGGGGGATCTTAAGTGTTGCCATCTATTTGTAATTTGTGCAACGTATGTTCTCTATGGACCGTGTATTTTTGTTTGTGAAATATGTAGTTTATGTTGGGACATAGCCTAAAAACCTCAATCAGTACGGCTCGTACGGTGCATCCAGGACTCGAACCTGGACCCGTTGTAGCTCCCCGGTACAGTGTGGTGGCAGATTAGAGCTCACTGCCACACTGACGGGTATATAATACGTTAGGCTCAATGACCGAAAACGATCACTGAGAAAAAAAAACAAAATGACCACAACACATTCTGCTTTCTTTATAATGGCCACAACACGTTATTCGCGCTATGGCACAGCCAGAAAGCGTTGTAACTAACTCAAAAAGCCGGCCACAATACGGAATTTGCGTCTGGTCCAGATCCCATTCTCCACAGGTGACGATTCATATATATTAAATGCAGCTTGGAACGATTCGTCGTGAGCGTAAAGAGTTAGATATTAATAAGCCACAACGCGTTGTTGTGGCCGTTTTCAAGAAACCACAAGGCGTTGTGGTCTTATTTTTTTTTTCCGGTCTTTGAGCGTAACGTAGAGAAGGGCATCTTTAGTCACGATGGGATGCGACAATTCTATAAATAGTTAGAAACAAAATAGATATATATTTATATACAGGGTGGTCAGAAATTCACTGATCGGCGGGTAAGGGCAGTGTTGGGGACGTTGTATTAACGAAATAAATACAAAAAAAATCTAGTAAAAGTTTCTGAATTATCCGCAGGTTAAGTTGGCCAATAAGAGCGCTGCGCCGGCGAATTCAAACAGCCTTCCACAGGCGGTGTTGCCAAGCGTACTCGAGGCATGGGACCGTCAAAGAAAGCGAAAAGAAAAACTTTCTTCGGAAGCGGGGATCGAACCCGCAACCTTCAGATTGAGAGTTTGCCGTCTTACTGACTACGCTGCAAAGGCACTATAATTTCTTTGTTTTTAGAAGCCACTAGGGTGGACTGTTTGTTAGTAATCGGAATAATCGGTAATTCGCAACATTTTTCGGGAAGTCATTCCCATGCCTCGAGTACGCTTGGCTACACCGCCTGTGGAAGGCTGTTTGAATTCGCCCGCGCAGCGCTCCTATTTTCCAAAATTAGCTGCGAATAATTCAGAAACGGTACGACTTTTATTAGATTTTTTTGTATTTATTTTGTTAGTGCAACGTCCCCAACACTGCCCTTACCCACCGATCAGTAAATTTCTGACCACCCTGTATATGTATATAATTGTTAGAATCATACGCAAATACTGTTTAGTGATACAATATTCCACAGCGAGGGTTTTGTTATTTCAGGAAGCCTTGAAATGAACCCGATTCGCAGGATGCGATAAGCGCCGGGTCTGCCAAATGTCAGCGACGCACAAATGTCAGGCTGGACGGCTGACCTTCTCGAACACAGGCCGGACACCGTTATTTCAGTGTTTTAGTATTTAGCTGGCAATCCTACCCCGGGAATTAGATATTCCTCATGAGGTATTCTGCCATGTAACAGATCTCTCCAGACAGTAGGTTTTTCCAATGTCCTATATGTTCATATTCCGCTTCGAAGTACACACTTTTTCCTTCCTTATACTTACCCCAAGAATCCTGCTGTCAGTCGAATTTTCTCTGTAAAAAGTGCTTCAGAATGTGGAAAAAAACGTAATTTTACAAAATATGAACAATTTTTGCACTTGAAATCTCGAAAACGGCTCTAACGCCATCTCCTAGACGATCCAGGTACCAGAAAGCCTACTAATAGTTTCTCTTTGGTTTCAACAAGGATCTGGTCAACCCTGCAGAAAATGTTAGTTTCGTGCAATTAAGCTTCTATAATACCTTAATACCCACCAGTGTTACATCTGATTAGTAACGTACCACCTCCGGAGGTAAGACGCCAAGAAGCAACGGCACGTGAAGGGATAAAACTACACAATCCTGATTAACCACAGGATCTCCCAATCCTCGATTCCCTAAATGACATACCCCCCCACACGCCAAATGCAACGCCATGCTGAATAGGTGAGGTCTTCAGGATTATCCTGCCTGTGACTGCGGAGCTCCTTCCCAAACTGTGGGGCATACTGTCAGGGAATGCCCTCTAAGGAAGTACGATGGGTCATTTCAAGACGTTTTCAGTGCTACAGCTTCCTTCATAGAATGGCTGCAACAACTGGACATCAGTTTGTGAATGCTACCGACGTTCTTATCGTTGGATATATTGCATATATTTATTATATTAGTTACTTAGCCGTACGAAATAATCCGAGTAGTACTGGATCGAGTAGTACTGCGGGACAGGATCCAGTCCAGATCCTCTCTTACCGGCTGTCCTCAATGCCGAATTTAGTCTGTTTTCCGCAACCTCTTCATAGAGATTACACTAACAAAAAAATACACTTAACGAATACAGATCATAGTTACACATTTTCCTGATAGATGGCAGTACAAATTTTCTCTCCCGTATAAGAGGGCCAAATCCCAAACACATACTTGTTGAAAGAATGTCGACACTGCTATAGCTTACGCCTGTATTTTTAAATAAAAAAAATTTGAAAAGTTGTATCTTTGTTCCCTTTTTAGCAAGATTTAAATATGTATACTCACATGCTAGGGTAGAAAAGTCTCCAGAATTTAAAATTAAGAAATATTAAAATATCACTGGCACATTTTAGTCTCATTTCTTCATATTCATTTACAGCATTGATCATTAATTAGCAACTTAATATTCTAATTACTGTCTTATTTTTACTCTAGGGCTGGGAAACTGGGAGGATAACGATGTCAACGAGTCTTAAAAAGGGGATAGAAAAAATATTAAAAGATCGGCTTTTATTTTCGACTGTTTCCTCCACTAACAATTTAACCAATCCTTTATGCCTTGAAATAATAGCCACAATTCTGTCTCCTTTGTCTTCTTTCGCCTATCATTTCTACACTACGTTCATTTCGTACTTCACTTCCATAGCTTCTCATTTTGAATGTTTTAATTCTGCTTCTTTCTAGTATTCCTCAATTCCAAACACGAATTCAGTAAAACTGTCTTCTTCCTACAGTTTTGGGTTCTGTGTTTAGTTTGTATGCCGTCGCTATACTGCCTCTGGAATTATTTTTCGTACAGTCGTCACTTATTTTACTGTGCTGACAGACTTTTCGTGACTATGGGGTCATTATCAACACAGGCAAACAGGAATATTCTGCTTTTTCAACTAATGTGCTTCAAACAGAGTTGCATATGAAAGCTACTGAAAAATTACAGTGCCGAATTATTTGACTAGAAGATTTGAGATATTTTGTATAAACGTTTTTCACAGTGGATATTATATGGGGCCAAGTGGAAGCAGTAGGTCTTTAGGATGGTCAGAAAGAGAGAGAGAGATAGTGGCATCTCCTCTTTCTTCTTGGCGGTCCGTATTGATTTCTCGAGCTTTTGTGTGTCGGCTCGAGTCCTAAGCTGAGCGGCCGCGTAGCCAAGACACAAAACGCAACTTACCACTATCCAAGCCAGCTCCGAAAAGTCCTCGTCCTAGACCAAACAAAAGTCTGTGTTTTAGTGGTAAATTAACTTTGAGTAATAAGAAACTTATATTTATGAGTCAGCGTGATATTCAGCTTGTAAAGAAATGCTAGCACTAAGTTAGTTATTCTAACCCTGCTTCAAGATTACTTCTTCACTTGACAATGACATCGCAATCAGTGATCGAAACTTTTTTTTTTTTTTTTCCCCCGCAGTCTATCGTTGAAAACCTGAAAAGACTATGTGACTGTAGGACGAATTCTGAAGTCACAATCGCATTTGTTTGTTTCATGATTTTTTTTAAGTTTAACGGATACACAAAGAAACTGCCATATGTTTTCATAGCCAAGTTATTTTCCTAGAATTTGTACCGAAGTATACTGATCGTGTTGATTAATTTTTCTGTTTCAGATTTCGAAATCATCAAGTTAAATGCTACGATTTATCCAACTTTTAGTATCAAATAGATCAGAACAATACCCATTTATTCAGTGCTGTGGTGGTTAACAAGTGAATGACGTAACACTAATTTTAAGTTTATTTGAGGAGTTCACATTTACTAGTCAGTGAAGTCATAAGGTACGCGAGGGGGCAAGAATGGGGAAGAATTTGGAAATGACCTTTTGAAGGAACAATTCTGACATTTGATTGAATGACTTAGGGAAATCATGGAAATCCTCAATCTTGATGGTCGGATTGGAAATCGAACCCCAGTGCCAGGCACCAACAATTCCGCTCACCCAAAAGGTATACTGTGTACAATTAGGTTTCAATGTTCATAATGGACAGCAAAAAATCCGATCGAAATGTAGGAATGTAGTTATAGGCATTACCACAAGACCGACTATATTATAGATGAAAGGTCACCGAGAAGATGTTAGTTTCCGTATTCCTATATCCAACCTTCAAGATAATTATTAATATAGTCCATAGAGATAAATATCCCATAATATAGGTTAATTGAAAATATCTGGCCATTTGCTACGGTAGTGCAAAAACATGGAAGTTGGATATTTGTTTACTATGGCTATTGACAAAAAAGAAACAGTTTTCCTGAAACATTTTCTATATTTCTCTATACGATTTAGAACAATTGGTTTCATAAATTGCGGTTGAGGCTAAGAATTTTTCAGACATCGTACCTGTTCAGTCATCTGTGGATTAACAATCCACCTCAGGCAAGGCCTCCATCCTAGATATCCTCTTCGGCAATGTGGTGGAAGTTTGCTGCGGTTTGGTTCGAAGTTTCGCTCCCCGTATGCCTCTAGGGTCAGACAGCTAGTACACCCGCTTGGCCGGTGATCTTGGTGAGATACGATCCCAGGACACTGCCAAACGACGCGGTCCCTCTGATTAGTTCATCCAGTGTCCTTGGGGCAAAGTAGTTTAATATGCAGAACGGAAGACTCATCATCTCTGCAACCGAGCATCTCAAAGTTGGTGGTAGGAACGCCATCTACACTTGTCCTTAAGGGAATGAATTTATCAATCTTGGTTCTTGTTCTACAGTTATTATCATCCAGAAACTTGCCATCGTCCTATGTAAAGCGGAAGTTATTCACACAAGTCACTTGTCAATTCTGTCCATGTGGAAGAACAAACTTTAAGAATTCCTGTGAAGTCAGCCAAAAAGGACATACTGGCCGGTTTTCTTCTTATCATTTGACACAGAGTACGCTAAAACGAAATAGTTTCATCGTTATTGTTTAATAACACGGTGGTTGGTGATTCGTACCACCAGATTTTGCACGAGGTGGTTGTAATTGGATGAAACGCTTCCGCATTAACAGAATTAGTTAAACACGCATTTTCATAACATTTCTCAGCTCAAATATTATGGAGTTGTGTCTAGAATTTTCATTGACTATGACTCAGTAAGTTGTGTGAACGTCTGTAGGTTACTTTTAACACGGGATGGAATAACATAATAATATAATACCTCTATGATAATAATATAATAACAAGATTGTGACAGAAAAGAAGTCAGTTATTTAAGACATTTTTGGAAAAAAAAATCAATTTGAATGATCGTTCATAAGTTACAGATGAAATGTTTTTAAAATTTGTATCTCTCCGTCTATTCGTTTGGACGAATCGGATTCATTAAAAAAAACTACTGGTTGTAAAGCACCTGGTAACGGGGATAAAACAGAATGCGTTTCGTTTTGTCTTGAAGTCAGAGAGCTTAGAAATTTAAGATAAAAATGTCCACAGATAAATTTCAAGCAATAAGTTGGATCTTGTGGGTTGTATGTCCCATAGTTCTGGAGGTAAAATAAGGTATAAATGAACTATGTTGTTCTCAGCGTTGTACAATTATTTATTCTTCACGGGAAGCTAACCGAGCTAAACTGTTGTTTACACACAGTATTTCGATGACTGTACGCTCCGTCGTCATCTTCAGGTGAAAAGTGAACAAGTGTTCATAGAGAAGCAGATGAAATTCACTTAGCGTCCGATCTTGTTCACCGGGATTGTGGTTTACACCTTATCGACTTTTGTGTATTAGTTATTGAGGCTGCTCGTCGTCAACGTTCCGTGTTTTGTGCTCCGCAAGGTGCTGCTGACGACTGAGACTGCTGCTATGTAACCAACAAAGCCCGCTGTTACCATGTCAGTCTACCAACAACGCGCTCTTGCAAAGTTTTAAACTTCAGGAGGTCCATCGTTATGAGTGTTCAGACACATTTGTGTACTCTACCCAGCATTAAAGTCTGATGTTACTTCCGCGACAGTTCGCCGCCTGCCCTGTTTTACCAGTCTGCCCAGCCTTCGACGTCCGACATCTGTAACGAGGGGTGGCCGCCGAACCCCTCGATGTTTGGACGTGGTTTCACCTTGGTTTCGCCATTGTTGAAGACTCCGACCACAGCACTCCTCGAACACCCGACAAGTCGTGCAGTTTCCGAAATTTTCGTGCTGAACCTCCGGGCCGTCACAATCTGCCCTCGGTCAAACTCAGATAGATCGCGCGCATTCCCCATTCTGAACTCGGATAGCACGCTCACTGATACTACATGCACCGTGCGTGTGTCTGACTAGTATTCAATCCTCGTGAGGTGAATCTGGACGGGTTTATATCAACAATAGGTAGGTACTCATAGTTTTCTGGCTGTAGTTGTGAAGAATATGTTAAAATAGGGTATGTTGCATTATGTTGTTTAATCGGAAGCCCGAATTTTATGAAAAAAACTCCATGCTGAATAACGTATTTTAATACGAGGCGCGTCCAGAAAGTAAGTTCCTTTTCAATTTATCTCCGCTGCAGCGCTGCGATTGCAGTTCCGCACATGCGCTGTAGACGATGTGTATCAAGGGGAAGAACGTGCGCCATTTGGAGATCACAGTCAGTTACGTACGCTTTGTTGTGCTTGTTTGAAATGTCGGCGTTGATTGAAAATCCCGCCGCCTGTGAAATCAGGTCTGTGATTATGTTTCTGAATGCGAGGAAAGTGAAACCAAGTGAAATTTATCGGCAAATTTGCCATGTTTACGGACCAAATGCGATGAGTGATTCGATGGTGCGAAGATGGGTCCGACAGTTCAATGGCGGGCGTAGTGATGTGCACGTTGAAGAACGAAGTGGGCGCCCACCTTTGGTTACAGAAGAACTGGTTCACGCGATTGATGACAAGATCCAGGAAAACCGTAGGTTTACAATTAGTCCTCTCGCTATGGACTTCCCCCAAATTTCACGATCACTGATGCATGAAATTGTTACCAAACAACTGAAATTCCGTAAACTTTTCTCACGTTGGGTACCAAAGATTCTCACTGAGCAACACAAAACACAACGGATGGGTAGTGCACTTGAGTTTTTGACCCGTTATGCGGAAAGCGGCGAAGAATTTCTGAGACGGATAGTCACAGGGATTTGGCTGGGACGTGTTTCACCATCCTCCGCACAGCCCTGACCTCGCTCCTAGCGAATTTCATCTGTTCTGACATCTCAAGTCTTTCCTTGGCGGTCATCACTTCACCAATGACGACGAGCTGAAAGAAACTGTTTCCAACTGGTTGAAGACACAGGCGGCAGATTTCTATGAAGAAGGTATACAAAACCTGGTGCCACGCTATGACAAATGCCTGCAAAATTTCGGCAGTTATGTGGAAAAGTAGTTTAAGAGTTGTAGAATTTTGTGCAATAAAAATTTCTTCTGTATCTGTGTACAATTTCATTTTATTACCAAACGGAACTTACTTTCTGGACGCGCCTCGTAGAATCAAATGTAATAAGTTTGAACAGTTTCTTTCGCTTTTATTTCTTCATTGCCCTCAGAGGACACCTCATTTGAGTATGTCCGCCTGTTCTCTACTCTCTGTGCATGCGATCTACTGTGCGTGTCGCAGGTCTAATGGCTTGTAGATGCTCTGTGGCTGATAACGCCGCCTCCGCCGTTGTATACCAGTGGTAGGGGACGAGTTAATCTGCGATACCACCCACCCCTACCATCTAAAACACAGCCTCCAACAAGAAAATCTAAAAGTCGTCTAACAAGGAACCTATCGAAGATGTACTTTGAAATTGACACTGATAGTGCTCAGTCCTTTCGGAAAACCATTCTTCACCTGACAATACCCACAATGTTAAGGCACTATTATCCACGACTACTATAAGTACGGCGGGTCCAAGTTCAGTCCTCGACGCTATCACAGTAAAAATGTTTTGGTGTTTTCCTCATTTACCTGGTATCCTACCCGCAAACTGCTTTAAGAGTTTCGACGTTACAAAAACAGGTAAAAAACAGCTTACACAATTCGGAGAAAAATTGTAATACATGTAGAACAACTGAGGTAGTTCGTGAGTTGTTCCCTTTCTATCTACTGCAGGGATTTTAAAGGTCGTAAACAAAAAAAATACTTCACAAGTATTTTTAATTTTTTTACTGCTTTATAATTTCGGAAAACTATATCCATTGATGTACGACCTTGGGTTGGTTCTAGTCCTGGTGGTGGAAGAATTTTTCATCACAATGACTTGGCCGGCTGGGTAGAAGTGGTGATGCACGATTTCTAATTGTATTGTGCACCAAAGTCCTGCGTTAAATCCCAAACTTTTCCGCAGTGCTAATTTGTCTGTCGGATTAGAATGCTAAGCCTGTTGGCATCAGAGGTGCTATTCGTATGAGGAAGCCTAAATGGGCCAGCACCGGTATCTTGTTTTTTTGTTTGTGTGTTTGTTTGTTTTTTGTTTGTGTGTTTGTTTGATTTTTGTTTGTGCGTTTGTTTGTTTTTTGTTCGTGTGTTTGTTTGTTTTTTTTTGTTTTTTTTATGACATTCGGCTACATGGGCCATACAGCCAGCTCAGTTTGATTATCATGACGCTTTCAGTGTATCAGTTTCTCCAGTATATTGTTGCAACTAAGTATGGACAAATGGACTCCAAAAAGGGACACACCATTCACACACACAACTCTTAAACACCCATACCCTCAGCCGGACTCGAACCGGTGACGTTCGGCACGCAGAGCCAGTTCTCTATCACTGATCTTCATCCTTTTTATTCTTCCGTCTTTCCTTGACTAGCAACATAAATAACACACTACAGTAAACATACGCAAATGACAGTATTCCACACAAAAAACAATTAATAAGTAGATACACTAGAATCATAAGGGGCAACCACCCCAGTTTCATAATAGTCGAACAAAAAGTACCCAACAATCTAAATTTTGAGAATAAAAACCATGTATATCCAAAATCTGTAGGGCCCAGAATAAGACCGAACTAGCGTTTGCACTTCATCACTTAATGTATATAGTTGAATTTTTCACCTGGTAAATATATTAGCTCACAAAGTTCTCTCCATGAAAGATACCTGTACTGTGGGTTTTCGTAGAAAGGAAAAGAATGGAGATTGCATACATTGTTGTCCTTCCCACATAAAAAACCAAGAGCGGATGACGTTAGTATACTATCACCAAATACAAAAATAATGACTGCGGTAATCTGTTCAATTTTGTCTTGTGGTTCCAGTAGTAAATGTGTACTGAAGACAGCTGTGACACCCCATAGTTTTGACAATGTTCTATCCTTTTAAATAAAGAAATTTGTTTTTTTAAAGAGAAGCGAAGTGATTGATTCCAAATATATGTAATTATTTTACGAATTTGTGATCTTATAATGAGTGAAAATGGTGTAAGTAAACTGAATGCTTGTTGAAATTGTATCAAAAGCAATATAGTGCTTGGAATGTTAGTTAAAAGACCTTAAAGGGAATAATGTGACAGTAAATATTTTTAAGTAAGATTTTGACTGTTTGATACATTTTTTTGGTTATTAAGACGTTGAATACTTGTAAACATTCTCGCAATTCCATTTGTAATTGCTCCCTGATGATTTAAACAAATTGCGAGGTTTATACTTACTTCTGCTGTTTAATTGGGCCCGTTATGCACTTTGATTTTAGCCAAAAATGTCAAACTTAGCCGCCTCGCCGTTGTTTAATACAAACCTTTCTCTAAAAAAAATTATTCATCAGTCATTAAAAATAATTGTCCTTCGGTTTCTTTTGTTCAACATTGATTTTTTTTTATTGTACTCTCAGTGTTTAAAACTTTCACAAGCTTAACAAAAACCCAACAATTTCTTAAGCCAGTCTACTATAACAACGAGTAAAACAAAATCATAGATACAGTCAGCTATGTTCATTGCATATATCTTTGGTTTACACGCTAGCCAACTTAAACATCTCACCATATTATTTTAACTATTACTTACACAAGTTAACTAATTCTATGGTTGTTATCTCACAAAATTTTGTGTAAGTTTTAATTGTTTTTTTTTTTTACTATTTCTATTGTTGTACTAAAACCCTGTTTTTGATAGTATTTCATAAATATCTTTAATGTGCATATAAACCGCGATAGCTATAAACTCGAATGTTCACTCCAAGCAGTGCTAAAATGAACTCTACGTTATTCGTTAGATATATTGTTTAATCTTTGAAAATATGTCTGATGTAAAGTTTTATATATGTTTCTGTCCTGTGTTTCTACGAAGTAAAAGTCGGATAAAAACTTTATCGATGGTGTCATTGGGAAGTTTAAGGAATTAAGTAACTTACCGTACTGGTGACCGGATCTGCAAATTTTCGCCAATCAGTATAAAGCAGTTCCAAGTAACTTATGAATGTGAAAAAGAATGATGTCGAAACGTCACCCTATTTATAACAGCCCTGGGGTTACACCTGTGAAAGCTTCGTAGTGTTTCGACTGTTATTATCAACTCTCGTCTTCCAGCAATTTCCTAAATCTACGCGTAGCAAATGTTGATTACACCAGAGCTCAATCGGACAGACAGATAAAAGCGTCACGCCGCGCAATATCGCTAATGAGCCACAGTAGTGATTTGCTTTACGAGGCACTAATAGCGCGCCAATATTTCGCGAATTCGAGCCCCTAATTCGCAGCGTTGTCAACGGCGAAACAACTCCATCGCTACACTCTTCGCAGTTCGTTCCGATTATATATTTTTTGTAGTATTATTTTGTCGGTCGATGTTAATTTAATATACACCGGGCTGGACACATTAAATTTATTCGCAGATCGCTTGCCGGCCGTGTTTTTGCGTGATATGAGATACAGCGCGCTGCGAGGGGGTGTAGAGGGGAGGGGCAGAGGGATTGCCGTATTGATTTCTCACTCAGCGCATTCGCACATCGGCCATCGCTTACTGTGACGGGAATTTTAAAGCGGGGCTGTTGGTAGCTACGCCCTTCCTGTTGCCTCTGAAAAGGAACCTTCGGTCGTTGAGCTTACGTTCCGCCTTAGAAAAACGGTTTAGCTGAATCTGGCACCCTTTGAAGCAATAGACAATCACCCCTAGCATTACAATAAAACTGAAAAAATGTGTTAATTTCAGATAATCAGCTTCTATATATAACCATAATTACACCAATGCAACTGAATATTTTGTTATTTATTTCTTCAGCACTTTATTAACACCTGAAGAAGTTACGCACAACGAGGCGAAACAGAAAGGGGGAAGAAAACAAGGAAAAAAATTAGCTTCATTGTCATAATACACATTGTATTTACGGAAATCAAAAACTGTTGTTACTCCTTATTTTTCACATGTTTAACAAGATATACAAAGGGTGTGGACAAAAATGTGCACATCACAAGCTCGTATAGTATTATGTCTCTAGATCCATTCAATTGCATTGATCGACGTATGGCGTATTTCCATAACTGGTCCTTCGTAAGGTCGATGAGGACAGTCAAAAACGATGCGGTGGATTGTGTCTAAGGTGGCCCCACAGTCATGATTAGCAGAACTAACCAATCCCCATTTTTGTAATAAATAGCAGCATCTGCCTTGTCCTGTTCGAATCCGATTGATAATTGTCCATTGCCGTGGAAAATATTCTGATGTTCATCTGCCGTTTGTTACTGATACAGTACCGATCCTTTATTTAAATAATTCTCTGATTCGGCTTTAGGTGGCAATTGATTTCGCTAAAATATGAAATGTAGGTAAGGAAAACTATAAGTTGCCCAAAAGAGTCTGTTATTTTCAGTTTAAAATTCTTTCTACGGTAGAAGTTTGGAACGATTCACATTATCCGTCTGTTCCCATTGAGTTTTAGTGCCAATACGGAAAACAATCCGTAATTTTCCGAATAATCCAAAATTCAGTACGTTTTGACGGTTAAAAATAATTAGACGTATTTGCTTATTTATTATTTAATTATGTCAGTTTTGATGACGCCCGTAGGTCAAACTATCGTTGTATTCCCATTATGTTATTTTATTTGATTTGGTACTGTAGCAAATACCATAAGAATTTGTGAATTATTGTGATAAGTAACAGTTATTAGAAATATTATGGGAATTCCGACACAATAACAAAACAAAAATTGCATTCTTATTGTAGGGAAGAATGATTTTAAAATTAAAAAAAAAGAAATTCTATAATGCATTTTCTTGAACGATGTTTCGTGTTCCAAGTATTAGTTGCCAGCAGTCAGTTACTGTTGAATATTCAACAATACAGCCTACGCCTATCAGTTAAAATGATGAACTGGGTTGGTTTCGTGTTGTCTTCCCCACTGTTATAGTGTTCTATAGAATTGTTGTAAGTGTGCATGACTGTTATAATGTGTGTGTGTTCACTGTAGAATGTTCTTGATGAGAGATGGAAAAGGGAGAGAGTGTAATCTGGTACTGACTCGTACAGGCCTACTCTTCCAAAATACAACAAATGGAGAGAGGCTTAATGTCCTCCTCCATGGAAGAATCACCATCAACAAACAGTGTCATGTGGGTCACTACATACTCCCTACCAAGTCCTGATGGTGAAAATTTCTTCCACCACCAGGATCCGAACCAGGTAACCCCATGTCAGGGTCGGACACCATCACGGCGCCACAACCAACTGAATAAATAAAATTAAAAATAATTTCATGTAGTAAAATGATTTTCATCAACTTAAAACAAAAGTTATTGTATCTGAATATTTCATAAACGCAGCGTTGTAGATATAACTAACGGAGTTCCCCGGTATAGTTGGCGTAGATTTACCCCTGTCCTATTTTTATCTCAACAATGAGAAACATTTGTACAAAGTTTCATAACATTCGCGCCAACGTGTTTCGGAATTAAATCAAACCTAGATTCACCTGCCCCCTATCAAGAAACGGGTGGGTTGAAATTTATTTTCACGTTCACTATTTTGATTCGTCTGAAAAGATTCATGTATATCAGGCTTCATTAATATGGATAACAAGTTGCGTTACTACATTACTGATCAACGCTAGATTATGTTAGAAACTCACATTTGATTCAATTGCGAAGCGAATGGATATACGTTTTGCTCGAAACGCCAGATACTTTAACTCCGCAGACTCAGCCTTTTATACAAATATCAAAAGTCAATCCAGAATAATATTATCGTAAACAGAAGACTAGTGCTGATGGCAAGAGACCTCGCGCTTAAAGAAAATCTGTTGTTTTTACAGCTATCTGTGGCGTTTAAAAATTGAATATCTCGGATTATAGAAAAGAATACTTCAAGTTACGGCTATCTATGGCATTTAAAAATTGAATATCCCGAATTAAAGGGAAGAATACTTCACGTTTTGTTTAGTGTGTTAAATAGTTATTGTTGTAAAGTTATTTATTGGTTTCAATAATGGCTATCGTCACAGACATTGTAGTTGCGTGTTTACTGCGAAGAATGCAACATTTAATCCTTCCATCATTGGGATTTGTCATCATATGTTCAGAATTTCATTTAATTCTCCTGCGTTATTTTACGTTTAAACATAACACATGGAAAACAAATGAATTGAGATTCTAAGCTTTAAAAGGGTGGAAACCCCATCTAAATCCTCTCCGTAGTTTCCGAGTTTTTATTTTTCGTTTTATAGATAGAGATATAGGACGTGGACCTAGATAATCATGAATTATGTTCTAAACCAAATCAGAACTGAATTGGGATCTTTTTAGGATCGCTGTAATTAGAGAAACGATTGAGGTAAACAGCCTCTAAACTTCATGCAATGTTGTTTATGGTTCAGATAACGATAACAAGGCATTCAGCACGACATCTGTAGTGTTTCCACAAACAGCATTAGGCATGCATGCCCTTCTGCCGCTGCAGCGCCCGTTATTAGGGCATAAAATGCGTCCGCATCGCTGGGGTCCTCTTAGCGGTCATTAAAACCGGTTACTTTATCGCCCCCTGGATTAGCACTTCGCCACCGCGATAAACACACCCCCTAGCCGGACGAACACCGAGCATTGCTTATATACATTGACCGCAAGAAATGAGGACCCAGTATTGTACCCTGCGGTAAAACCTTTGCTGTCGTGATTTTTCATGTATTAAAACCGTGACTTAAGATTCTTTCGGAAGTTCGCAGCCAATAGAGCATAATAGTATTTGCATGTGATAAATGCCTCTATATTTATAAACCAAGTGTGGTTTTATCATGGCACCTAAGTGAACCGATTACTATTTAGCAGTAGAATACTATAAACTAATGCTTCTAAGTGTTCCAATGGGAAATACCCTAACCATCCAAACACAGAGCATTGCTTATATACATTCACCGCAAAAAAATAGGACCCAGTATTGTGCCCTGTGGTAAAACCTTCACTGTCGTGATTTTTCATGTAATAAAACCGCGAATTAAGATTCTTTCGGAAGTTCGCAGCCAATAGAGCATAATATTAGGTGAATGTGATATATGCCTGTATATTTATAAATCAAGTGGTTTTATCTTGGCACCAAAGTGAACCGATTAATATTTAGGAGTAGAATACTATAAACTAATGCTCCTCTGTGTTCCAATCGGGAATGCCCTAACCATTCAAACACAGAGCATTGCTTATAAACATTGATCGCCAAGAGATTAGGACCCAGTATTGTGCCCTGCGGTAAAAATTCCTCCGCCGTGATTGTTGATGTATTATAAGTGTGAGATAAGTTTTTCTTAAAACTTCGTAGCCAATAGAGCGTAACAATAAGTGGCAGGGGAATGTGGCTCTATATGACGAATTATATGTTTATCTCGCGGCACCGAAGGGAATAATTAGGCACAAGAAGACTGTGGACGAATAGTAAAGATTGCTACCCCGGAACCGTTTAGAAGAATTTCTCAATTTCTTGACCGATTACAGTATTCATAGTGGTCGTAACTGATCCTGAAATTTTTTTGCAAGGTTTAATTCAGTTTCGATGGAGTATTTATGCCTGGAGGCCAATTTATTCTAACACACAAACTTCCCCATTATCATGAATCCTTTTGTGTTTTGTAATGTTTTATTTCTTAATAAAATTTCACGCCCTATATAGATTTTCCTTTACTCAGATTAATTTTAGTTTTTTATTTCTCAGCATTATTGGTAATTTGTTCAGCAATACCCCTGATAAATTTTTCCAGTCTCCGACTATGTTACCAACTAGAGAACATTTTACCGCCTCCTTACAACTCAAACCAAGTGTGATTATGGTCATCTCTCCACTTCCAGGTGGTAACCCTAATTCTTCTACCAATATTCATCGAGACCTCATCGCCAATACACATTTAATTCACTCCCAGCATTTTCTTCACCCTCCTCCTGTCTTCCAATGAATCCCATTCCATGCGCCTTTATCATATCAGTTACTTAACATTTCCGCCATAATTTCCCCAAGTAATTCTGCAGAATAACCTCTTAATCTCCAGGACCCTACGAATTATGGATCATACACATCATATTTCTGCTGAAGGACATTTATATTTCAAACCAATAAGTTACATATACGCACAATTCTTACTCCGTTTACTGGCGTAATCTATAGCCTTCAGGCCAACTAATGCCGAGACGGTTCCATCAAATGTTAATGGCTGATTTCCTTTCACACTCCTACCCCCGAATCCTTTGCAGTTGACGAGGCGTAAAGTCATAAACAAAACAAAAATATCGCATAGTTCGAATCGCCATCTGATTGCGCGAAAAACGTTTTCCAGACAGGAAAAGAAAATATAAGAACGAAGTTTTTCTTGGTGTTGAGAATTGATACAGTCTTTCTTTTTTTTTTTTTTTGTAACTGCTTTACGTCTCTTTTTAACATCGAGGTCTTTAGAGACGGGAAAGGATGGGGGGCAAGGATGGGGGCAAGGAATGGGAAGGAATTCGGCCATGGCCTTTTGAAGGAAGCATCCCGGCATTTGCCTGGAGTGATTTGGGGAAACCATGGAAAACCCAAATCTGGATGCCGGGCGGGGATTCGAGCCGCCGTCCTCCCGAATGCGAGGCGAGAACGCTAACCGTTACACCGCCCCGCTCGGTGATATAGTCTTCCTCGGAGGCTAGCCGAGTAATCAAGGTGTTCCCACACGATATTTCGGCGATCTGAAACTCTGTCGCCATCTTCTGGTGATGGAAAAGAAAATCATTTTCTGAATAAGAGAAGTTGAAGAGGGCCGAAACTATGTTGTAGAATAAATGATGCAGCAAGTTTCACATCAAATCTCTTAGACTTAAGAAGGTTGTAATCGATCAGAGCTCAAAAAAAAAAAAAAAAAAAAAAAAAAAAAAAATATATATATATATATATATATATATATATATATATATATATTTTTTTTGAAAATTATGTTTCCCGATTATATGGTTATTTATCTGTATTATGGGAAAGTTGTAGGTTTTTATCTCAACTGAAAGTATTTTTATAATAATGTTTTATCTGTCGCTACCAGGCACAACAAACGCAAATAAAAAATCTTCCTAAGCTTTGAGTGTCATTTTCCCAGATGTCTGTTTTTTTGGGCTGCAGGAACAATTTTCTTGACTTCTATAAGGAATCCAGAGGTGAAATTTTCAGGGAGAACTTAGAGATTGCAGGGACAAATATTTATTAATAATTATGCACCCTTTTATTCATTTGGAGATTTTAGGGATATTTATATTGAAATTTATCTGACAGTTTACTACTTTGAAAATTAAAATTGAGGTATAAATTCCATTTGTACTTGCGTAGTAGGGATATTTATATACATTTGATAGTGGAAAAGAATGAGAACAATAATTTTATAATTTCCCTGAAGCAAGTACCTATATCAGGAGTGGTCACACAATATTGGAAGTGACTGTACGAGTGCCTTTTTTTGTTAGGTAGGGTCAGTTTGCTATGTGATAGTAGGTAGTTAATATATGACAGCAAGTGCACAAAGTTTGTCATTTAAGTTGTATATAGTGACATCACAGTTAAGCTGGTTGTGCACTTTTGGTTAGATGATATATAAATTTACACATTTTAAGAATTATATGAAACATCTTTCAATAAAAACGACAAAACAGAAATGAATGTTAATAAGAACCATTCCTGGTAATGTAAAAAATTTATATAATAAGGATCCAATATCTTCGTACATTAAATATCTTTATATCATTAGTAGTTAGGTCTCCGCCTGCGAGAAGCAAATGCTGTTTCCTTGAACGCGATTAACGTAAAAATTGCTGTTGGGATTATGAGAGGGTTTCGTACAAAGTACAGCCCGTGGTAACAGCAGTAAAAGAGGGAGTGATTCTGATTTTCGTCGTAAAGCCAAAGTAAAGATAAAAATCTCGGTAAAATCAGTTTAAAAGTAGTTCGAAGTCGAAACGTTTGACAGGATACGTACCAACAGTGTTGCATTAAACAGATTTGAAATTACTCGGGACTAAATCTGACAGGCATCATCATCAGTCATTTAAATCATTTCTCAGAATATGGACCCCTTTCGACTAATCATTGTGTTATCTAAATTCTTGACTATGCGATTACTGCAAGTTAGTAAGTCAAGTAGCCCTTTGCGAGAGACTTCAATTGAAGATTCGACTTCCTCTGATAAGCTTTTGGGAAAAATAAAAAAGTTAATGAATTTATGGCTAATAGCTAAATTAAGTGTATTACTTACAATTCTGTGTGTATGCTTACTTCAGATATGACAATGTGGATGTATACTTTAGTATATCATGAGCAGAGAACATTTTGGATGACCTTCGTAGATTATCCGTGTCCATATCAACCTAAATTTTTTACTATAATCGTTACGAGATCCTCTTACTCTAGCGGTGTCTCTAAATTAGCTGAGATACATATGCGTAGGAGTAATTGTTAGTAAAATGAGACTTCCTTTTGATAAATAAAGTTTTGGTTTTTTTCTTCCCGTTATGGCTTTACGCCACGTCGACGTTCTGGTTATTAAAATGGGAAACATTGGAGCTAGGGATGGGAAGGAATCCAGCCGTGGCCTTTAGAACAAACCATCCCGTCATTCTCCTGGAGTTATTTTTTTCTTGGGTGTTATTTTAACAACGATTCGCCAAAATATCGCGTCTAGATTTGGGTTGTCACAAGTGTAAAACGTTTACCAGGTGGCAGGTGCAGCATTTAGCAAACAAAACACTGTTCAGCTTTCACATTTTTTTTTCAACAGTGCTTTGAGAACTTGAGGACAATAGACACCCCGCCGTCTCACCTGGGCGGAAAAAAAGTAAGAAAACGTCCCCCGGTGTCACGCGAAAACTTTCTCCATCCTCCGTGCTGCACAGGGGAAAAAAAATTCGCATTATTCACTAACAAAAGACGTTTTCGTTCTTTCTAAAAGCACTCTCGAAAAACTTGGATGCGACTACTAACGAAATACGCAACAGTAGTTGCATCTTCAGAAACACCAGTGTTAATACATTCACTCCACTATTTACGCACTTCCTCTATATCAACGTTTCTCAAACATTTTCAACCCGAGTAAAAGTAAATTGACAAAAATAATGCTGCAAACCATTAACTTGTGAGGGCTATATCTTTTCATATATGTAACTTATTAATATCTGGAACATATTGTGCCATTACAACACAATAATTTTTAAGAGCATGTTTTGAATTCGTAATGAAACACAGCTTCCAAAATGGAAGTGAACTTTTAATAGTTAATTAAATATTTTATGTCTTTACGCCTCGTCGACGTAAAGGTAATTAAAGGCGGGATGGGACTGGGAACAAGGAACGGGAAGGAACTCGGCCATGGCCTTTTCAAGGAGGCATCCCTGCGTTCTCCTGGAGTGATTTGGGAAAACTATGGAAAACCCAAATCTGGATGTTTTGACGGAGATTCGAACCGCCGTCCTCCGATTACATACTGACCAGACTTACGATATAATGTTAGTGTAGGCTGGATGTAACATTATGCCATCGACCTACGTGCACTAACTAAAGTAACGATACCTGACTTATTTTGTTTTTGTTTACTTCACCACTCTTTATGTTATCACGTAGCCCGTACGCTCACACCTTCTTCAAGACCTGTAGAAAACACGTATTAACATAATCCTGAAACATACTGTATCTCTTTCACGCCAAAACGAAATTAATAGAATATTGCTAGAAAATGCAAGATTGTAGCATGGCTTTTAAACAGTTGTGCTTATAGTTTATACTCGCTCATAGCCTTGTACAGTACGATTCCGGTATCTAAACTTTTAATATTCTTGCTGTCGAACCAATGTACCGTCTTAGCGAAACACTGGTTGAGAAACACCGTCGGTGTCAGATTGGTGGATGAAGATAAAAATAAACAAAAAAATTAATGACTGAATAAAAGATTTCGTTGAATCATTTTATGGAAAGAACAGTTAAAAATCAGAGTGGCGTTTTGATAGCTACGCTAGTTTTCTTTACAGTAGAATTAATATTGATAACTAGCATCTAAGTCCGTAAAAAATGACGGACCGATTGTAGACTTTTGGCATTTCAGTTCTTCGAGTCAACTATTACAGCGGCAGACAATATAACGAAAAACAACTACATTGAACACAAATTGGTTTCAAGCCCATCAAAAATAAAGGGTTGAACACATTGTTCTGGCAATCCCTTAAGTAAATATACTTGCTATTAAATATCGCTCTTATCGAGCTTAAAATGATGTAATGTGGTGCATATTCCATACTTCACTATAACTGCGAATGTCTGGATAGAAAGTACAAGAAAACATCCACATCGACAAAATAAAAATAAACAATAAGCAATTATTAAATAATATGTTAATTTAAACCAAATCATACTTTAATTTCATATTTGGCAAATAATATCTACGTGGTTGCTTAACTATTTTCATAGCAACAACGTGTTTAGTCTTCGAAATATTTTCACTCAAACATTTGGCGTAAAAGCGAAGTTTCTTGTAAATTAAAAGTGGTCTTAACATACATTTTATGCGTGGACTCTTACAGGCCTACTATGGAAAAAAAAAATCTGACACTAAAATAAACAATTATTATAAAAAAATATCGCCAGTGCTCTGAACACTTCGTTAAAATTGTTTCTGGAAAGATAATTTATCTATACGATAATGCAGAATGTTACAGTCAGTTTTCAAATAATATAAAATAAGCAAATAAAATAACCTTACGAGACCTGGCATTCGTAGTATATAGCTTAGGATTATGTCTCACACACGAAAATTTCAGCAAAAGAGCTGCCACTTATAATGTATGTGGAAACTGTTATTTATACTTGAATGAATTCCGTAAAATCCAAAATCCCGAAGAAAAATTCCAAAAGAGACACACAAAAAAATTACTTGTTGAAAATTATAACAGAAATATCAGTTTAAATTTCAATGTTACCGTCGCCGTAGATCCGATTATTGGAGTACAAATTATAAGGCGATTAATTACTAACTGTACTGGACCAGAAATTTAACATTGTGTATAATCCATACAATATACAGCATTGTCAATACTGGTGTTGAATGGAATCCTAAGAATGTAAGATACATTTGTTTGGAAAATTACCTTAGTACACAATCAGTGACAGAAATGGTAATGCAGGTGGGTTGGGAATCATTGTACCACAGTAGGAATGAATGGCGGGTGTATAAGGCCTGATTGGTTACTGGAAAAAGTTTTAGGAGCAGAATGCGTATGGAAAGAGATAACTATAACCATAAATTAGCTGTTGATTTCAGCCATGATGGTGTGAAAAGGTTTCAATTCGTATGTAACGGATTCAGAGAATGGTATAAATTACCATAGGAACTGATCAATAGTGAAAGAATAGAAACTAAATTATTTTTAATAGTTAAACAGGTGTTTAAGGCAGTTGCTGCTGAAACAAAACTTTTGTCATAATCAATAACAGGTAATGAACAACGCTTTCGTAATTGTTGCTGTGAAGAAGTTATCGATGACTCCATAGAACAGCGGAAATATTGGTAGTAGAATAAAACATTTTTCATGGAACATTCTGTTTACGATTAACATCACCGAGGTGGAAAGATTGTGTTACTGAACAATTAACATTATACTGCTGTCGGTCAATTATCGAAATTGATTAGTCTTGACGTTATAGATGGAAGTAAAGAAAATATTTTGTAAGTTATTTTTGTATTGTTTAGGCCTATATAGGGGAGACCGGGGCAAGTTGACGAGCGGGGCAAGATGACGAATGATTTATTTTAAATTCCCGCTTCTATGTAGCAGCACTGTATTCATACTACTAGCTCTCCACACGACTAGGAACTAAAATATAGAGCACTGGTGTCGCTCGTGCGGTATTGTTCCTCGCTATACGCTGATCGAGAATTCTCTGTGACGTGATGTAATTTTCTACATCTCTGAATTAAGACTTCACAGACTAACAGGTAAGATATTATTTTATACTTTGTCATACATGAGTATCTTAAACAATGTGCTTTCATAAGGGCTGTTTATTTGTATCTCATTCTTTTTTAAACTGCCGCAATAATTGATAGTTTCTAACATTGTCGTTCGGGGCAAGTTGGCTGGGGTAAGTTGACGACCTAGTCATCTGGCCCCAGATGACTTTCGCTGTGTCTGTTTCAGTCTTTGAGTGCCTTTTTTGTGTTTCGTGTAAGAATCTTGAGTTGCATGACTCACATAATTTCTCTTAAAATTTGGAAGGGCGCTACTTTACTTATTCATGACACTTTATGATCTAAATATGGTGAGAACTTATAAAAAGAAGTCCTCCAGAGGCGAGTGGGACCGAAATGCTTTGGCTGTTGTAATAATTGATGTCAAAGGAGTTAAAAAGTCCTACTTGGGTGCAGCGAACGTTTACAATATCCCTGAAGCAACACTACCTCGTCATTTGAAGAAAAGAGATGACGTAAGAATTGAATGTTTGTTTCACACGCACAGGCTCGGGATGCAAGAAATTTAAGTTTTACTAAGAAACTGACGTTTACCTCTTCTGAATTAAAGAAAAAACCCAGTGTTGCGACAACATCAAGAAATGCTTCCGAAGAAAGTTTAGTTCAGTGTTCAGGATGTGATGAGATCTATGAAGACCCTCCATCAGAACACTGAATACAGTGTTGCTTGTGCTTTAAATGGTGGCACGAAGACTGTTCAAACTGTGAAGGAGGGAAATTTTTATGTGACTTCTGTTAATGTATATACAACAATGTACACATATTGATGTATAACAATAAAAATGTATTACAGTTTCATTAAATGTCATCTTGCCCCGTGGCCAAAGTCATCTTGCCCCAGTCCTGGGGCAAGATGACACATTTGCATTACTTTCTAAAATTAATAAAAAAAGCTTTGATAATATGAAAATAAAGTTGTATATAATTACGAACATTTCAATAAAAGACCAGACTAATAATATTTGCAATAAAAAATATTTTCTTCAAAAAATGAATTTATTAAAAATGTTTAATCCTTAACATCGTCAACTTGCCCCGGTCTCCCCTACAATATGCCTTCTAGTGCTTCTAATCAAAATCTTGATCAAAACCGAAAGTGATTATTTTATTTAAGATATGGCAAACATTTGTTTTCATAAAGGAATTGATTTAATCATAAAATTCTGAAGAGAATAATTAATCTGGACAGTAGGGCCTACATTTTTTTAAAGCCCTGGACAAATACAAAATTTGAGAAATAGATTTATCTCCTTCTGTTACTCAACCAAATCGTATCCATACTTAGGATCTCCCTTACTTGAACTTTTGAATATTTGCTAAGGCACGAAATGTAAACTCTTTCTTCGTTATTTGTGTTTGTAATCCTTTCTCCTTACAGCAAGTTGAACACGAGAATGGAAGTTAATAACAGCATAAAAATTATGTGTTTCTGCTGCTTGTACATAAATTCTTCATTTGAAGAGTTATGGTTGGAGGGATTATAAGAGAGTGTACTATACATCTGCAATATTCGCTACACTACAGCTTTCACTTATATCGAATCATGTTAAATAATATCATTTATTTCTCTTCGTAAATACCAAATAGAAAGAGTCAACGTTTAAATGATTAAATCTTGACATAAAACAAAACTTTTTCGCTTTCCATTTGACAAGACATACAGTGCAGTATTACTAGTTATTAATTCCTACAATGTATTCCGATTGCTAGTTTATTTTTTTTAGTAAAAAGTTATATATTTTACCTGGAATAATGCATTGCATGGACAACATATGTTTAGAAATTTCTTTATTCAGTTAAATAAAAATTTGTAGTAGGCCTAATAATTATTATTATCTTATAAACAAGTGAAATAAATAAAAGCAGCTCCTAATTTTCATCTTAATTTAATTTTCCACATGGCCAATGCCATATTGTAACAGTGATTAATATACGTCTTACCAAGGAAACCCATTTCAGTGAAATGAACTATGGAACGATTATTGCCTACAGCAGTAACAGAAATTCATGAACGCACAGATTAAAATCGTATTTTTGTCCCTTAAAGATTTACTTATTATTTTTTGCTTTCCAACATCATCTTAATAAACTAAATGGAAGAGTTGAAAATTTTAATGTAATTATGTGCTATACAATAAGACTAGATGCCAATAATTTGTTGTTAAGTAAGTGTATGGACATAAATCCAAGTCCCTATGGCATCTCAATTAGACATTTGAAGATTTGAAGAGTTTTTTGGAATCAAAAATATGCTGAAATCTTCCTTTTCACCTACGTCTGTAATTTAAGGATCTCATTTGACCTCTTACATTAGTGAGATTATTTCAAAACGTTATTTAAATAACCCATTTTCCAATACTCATGAAATATTTATGTTAGGTCAATAAATTAACCAAGTTTTTATCTTAAAATTTCAACATCTGGTACTTTTGAAACCTTTCTACAACTCATAAAACATTATCACTTATTTTCAAGTATTAACCACTCATAAAAACTGAATAACAAAAGCAGCAAATAAATTTTACGTTCGCAATAAACATTTTACGGCAAATGCTATAGTCAAAAAATCATCAATAGGAAACTTTTATCACCAATTAAACTGAATAATAATAATTTATTCAGATACTCCTGTTAAATGAATGCTTAAAACTTAAAACCAAGTTTTTCTAAAATCAGTAAAACGATCCAAGAGATACATACGTCTGTGCTTTTTGCATTAAAGCTTTCAATTTATCAGAAACAATACGTAGGCAATATTTTACAAAACCTTATAATTTTTGAGAAGACTCTAATTATTGTAATTTTACTATTATAAATTTAAAATTGTTTTTGTTCGTTTGAAATATTAGTTCTAATTTAATTATCAACACCGTAAGAAGCAGAAGAGTATTTTATAGCACCTTTTCAGAGGCGGAAGTCGCACTTTTAAAGCAAACAATATGGCGACGAGATACATTTTCTATGGATACATCACGCGCCGCAAATACTAGTCTCTGATATATGACTAGATAGGTTTAATTTTAAATTACGCGACAAAATTTCACCTTAAGTACTATAACAGTTTTTAACAAAATCTTAGTAATGATTTTTGTTATAGTATTCACTTTAGAAACATTTTCTGTAACAGATTTATTACCTTAAGTCACCAGATTTCATCAACAACAGACATAGGAAGGATGTTTAACATACCTACGTGATTAATACCTCTTCAACTTCCGCAATAGCTGCTTTATAGCACACTGCAAACTCAAACAAACAACAAATACATCACCACGACAGAAATAACACAGCTACGGCTATAAAGCTTAGTACCTGAAGTTCAGACGGATTTTCGCCGCGACAGGCTGGCATTTTCTTGCGATTTTCTTCCCTCGCTACGGTTGTTTTTCCCGCTCTCCGCGCTTCGCTGGAAATGATTTTTTTTAGCATTTTCCGGCTTGGAAAATGACGGAGATTTTAGACGTACAACGTGGGCAGACGCGAGTTGGAAGGGGACTGCCTTTGGCCAGCCATCCTGTGCAGGGGTTGGGATACACAAAGGACATGCGGGGGGTTGAAAAAGCTAGGAGCTACAGACCGTCCGCAAGACATCGACCCCGCCGTAATTATAGCGGCCAGGATAGAAATATCAAAGACTCGCCGCGAGCGATGTACTCTGTTAACGGGCAACAGACTTTTTTTCCTCTCGGAGAAAAAGAGAACAGAAAAAAAATAAATAAAGACACAACATGAGCCAGGGCCTAACAGCGTTGTCGATACTGTAATTATGTGAGGCAACGTCTATTTTACCCGTGCAGTTAAAGCCGTGGGCAACTTTCAGAGTTTCGTAAAAGCATCGGAATTTTGTCGGAATCGAATATGTATCTTCGCAGATTTGAGTTTGAGTAGACGATTATGACTTTTGCAATTCTTATTATTTTTCTTACAGCTTCCATATTCCATAAATATTTTAGCTCCTAGTCGACAAATATTGTTTGAATTTCTGCGTACCCACACATGTTCTTCGAAAAAAGACAAAATTCTGATCTACCTTATCGCCAATATTTGTTATGATTGCTACATATACCACTTTAAATAACAAATAAATTTTTTATTACAATATCAAAGATAATATTCCGGAAATGTTCAGACGTTTGCTTGATTCCATTTATTACTAATTTTGTTGTAATAGATGCAAGGGTAGTTTTCCAAAAATATTGGAAAAATGCGATCGTCATTTATGAATATTTGTAAAAAAAAATACTACCAAACAAGTAATTGTTAATAATATCGCTGGTAATTTGTATCTCTACTTCATCAGAATCAACGAAATTCTCACTTCAAGCTGATATGTAAAACAAATTAGAAAATGGACTGATAATATTTGAAACTTAAGAACCTAATTATCTTGCTCCGACAAATGTATTTAGAATCGTTAAGTCACAATATACGTGTTAGCAACGAAATTGTACGTAATATAAGACGACTTTCACTGTATTGTTACAATGCTCGTAAGTATTTTCTAATGAGACAACGAGTCGTTTAGATACCCGCTTATCATTATTACGCGTGAGAATCTGCTCTGTTATCTCAGAGGACACTAAGTGAGTAAAACGACGCAATAAATCCGACCCCGCGTGTCCCAGAGAGCGTTCTCCGCATTCCAGTCTCGGCGGCGTTGCCAGAGACCTTCACTAACGGATCGACTCTGTGATCATCTTCCCGGCTTAAGATCTTTGTTGAGACCAGGAGCGGCAGCCATGTCTGTGCTTTCCGGCTCCCCGTCCCCATCTGATTCCGGCGCGGAACCTCCCACCAGTGGAAACCGATGTCTGGCCGGAGATACCCGAGCGCTCCCGAGTGTCCCCCCACCACTGTCGGTTCTGACGAATCGCGCGGCGAGTTGAGGTGGCGACCGTAATCGACCCGCCTGGCGTCAGCCGTTGCTTGGGCGCTGTGGACCCCGTGCTGGGCTACCCACAATGCACCGCAGCTGGTCCGGCTGCTTTTGCCGTCGGCCATCTTGGTGCCATGGATGTATTCTGTATCAAGCGCAACACTTCCTCGTAGAGGATTATCTAACAATTGTTTGAGAATATCACTGAATCGTCGGTGATAACATTGATACATCTTTAATAATTCAGCCTGTGATATAAAATATAAACTAAAAAAACCTTCATCCTTAAGCATGAAAAACAAACAATGATTCAGTTTGAGGACAACAGATTTGTCACAGATCAAGAAAATTTCTTTCATGACGTCGCTTTTTCACGCTTGCAGTGTAATAGTTCTTTTTGCTTATTTTGTGCTATTTGATGGCTTTTTTTTGCGTGTGGAACGAGATGGGTTAAGTGCTGTGATTTGGTGTTTGTGCTTTAAAGTGCTTATTATGCTTCATTTTCTTTTCCGGCGCTCATGTTATTTTTTTGATGGCAGCATGAAAAATTAATTTCTATACTAAATTTCGGTATTTGTTCCGTGGTTGTCTTCGTTGGAATCGCGAGGTAATTTTTAAAAGCTTTGTTTTTAAATGTTAGCTATTGCCATGTTGTTTTTCTGCATGCTGTATTTTAGTCGTTACATCCCGAGAAAAAGCGATTCAAATTTTCTTCTTTACCGAAAATAGACTGAAATGAAATAAAATTATCCAGCACGTTGAATATTGGGTACTGTAGTTGTCAATAAAATATCTCTTATTAGGAGTTAAATGGATGTTATTAAAAATATGTGGTCCTATTAAACAGCTACACTGCAATTATATTATTGAAACAATTTCACTAACGTTGCTTTGAATGTTAATGGAATTAAGTTATTTTCCGAAAAATATAATCCTCCCATTTAAGCTAATATACATTTTTGGTCTATCTAATCAATGTATTTTTGTAAAACTGCGCAAGTTTTTAATAAACGAATTTAATTATTACGTGAAAATTATCAAGTTAAATTTTTAAATAAAATAAAATTACATGTTAACAGTGGGAGCATTGTTTTTCTTTCATATCCAGCTAAATTTAGTTTGAAGATAAATTAAACCAGATTTATCGTTCCAAAGCTACTTCTTACCCATTAATTATAACAAAAATCAGTCCGTAATATATAGCGTGGTGCACGATTTGTAATTAAAAGCTCCACTATCAGTTGCCGATATCGAATCCCGACCAATTCCAGAGGGAGAAATCTTAATTATAAAAGCATTCTCTTGGTTCGGGGCAGGCAGATCAAACGAACTGGAAAAATAATTAGAGCCAGTTTTGATTGGTTGAGTAATTGCGTTCTGGTCTGACGCGTAGAAAAAGCATTGAAATTTTTAGTTAAATTTCGTTCGACTCCCCGCTATCGGAAATTAGTATCTAATAATTGTCGATATTCCGTTGATATATAGCCGCCGGGAGGTTAATGAGATCGTGTGTGTGTTAATATAACACAAATATCTCGTTAACACAGATTTCTATCGCCTCAGCAAAACAGTGAGCAAAAAAGGAATAATGAAAGGCTACAAATAGGATTTTGTAATGTTAATGCGGGTAAAGTAAAAAGTATAGCTGAAAAACAAAATTCGACCATAATCTGATTTCACGTCGTTAAAGAATCAGTTGAAATATTTTAGCGAATTTACTTGCAGTCATAAAAATCTTTGAAAACAAATGCATCTGTCGGGCAACTGAACCATATTGTATTAAAAAAGTTATCAATTTTTTATCTACATTAAACATTATCTTTACATCATTTGTACAATGAATGACAAAGAAACTGTTCCAAATTTATTAAATTTAATCTTGTATATCACAGTTTCTCGTTTAATGGACCATTCCCTCAACGAAAATTAACTGGACATTCTCAATTTCTTCCATTTCTGAACACGTTTGGTCATTTCTTGATAGCTTCTTCTTTCTATCAACATAGCAATCATCCTATAAAAACAATTTCACTAAAATTGCTGGCCATTGTAATGAAAATAAGCTGTTTATGTGAAAAGTATAATTCTCAGGTTTACACTGATCCGAATGTCGAGAAATGAAATATTTTCATATTAAAGCGAAACATTAACGCAAATTTGTTACAACTGAATATGATGAGAAATATTTTCGTTTATTGATTGGGACATAAGTGTTGATTATAGATTTTATAATATTGTCAACTAAATTTTAACTTAGATTTAACTGTCGGAAATGATGGGTGAAAAACAAGAAATAATGAAGGGTTCATTTAATTAAAATTATTGATTAAAATCTACTTCAGCTTACATAGAGATTTCGTTAGATAATTATGCAGCATTGATTTACTAAAATTATATTAAATTTCTATAAACTACGTTTAAGGAAAAACGCAGTGTTAATATACTTTTTGATTGAAGTGTTGCTAGAACTCGTCATGTCAAACACTGTAAAATTTGTTCGAACAAGTTTTAACATTTTATCTTCCCTGTGTTTTTGAAAGAGAAATATTATAAAATTATTTAAAATTTAACTTATAATTCGCTATAAATAATGCGCAAAAAAATTTATTGAGTAGAGAAACCAGTTTACATTTTATGTTTGCTATTTCTTCCTTCCTTTATGTATTTCTTTTTTTTTCTGTTCTAATGTTTGGATTCAAAAGTGTGAATATTAGGCAACTCTCTTTTTAAAAATACTGACACAACGTCGGTAAGAAAAATCGTTTTAAATTCCCGTAATTGTCACAGAAAAATCACAAATATCACAGGTTCCTCTCCCATTAAAGTGTAAATAATTTCAAAATTCTTTATCTATTCTGTCTTCACCTAAGTAAATCGCATAATTGGCGATTAATGACTAGAATTCGGTAGTAGGAACGGTTGTTTGGGATAGGAAAATACAAAAGCAATTACTTTAGACATCGTTTATATATTCCTAAAACAAAACAAATCAGAAAATTAAAAGTTATTTATTAAACAGTATTAAAATAAAATTTAAAAGTTCGTTTAACTCCTACGCGTTTGGCCTAACTTAAAGAAATTATATTAATAAAACATGTTTATATTAATGTAATTAAAACTAGATTAAATAATTTTCGCAAATATTCGACAGCAAAATTTAAAAATAATGATTTTGTGTTTTTACAACTTATATTGAGAAAAACATCTCAGAATGAGTGACTTCTCAAATCTTTTCATTGCAGCAGAAAAGAAGGTCTCAAGGTGTATTTCTGATTATATGAATTGAAACCACATGCTTTGCAGCTTATATAAACGGCAAATAATAATTAATTTGATAAATAAAGGTTTAAGACGTTTGTTCTATTATCCCTATTAATTGTTTGAAGTCTAAAGAAATGTTAGCGTGCTGGATTAATCTAAATGAGTAGGCCAGTTGACTGTGAAGAATGAATTTTTAGAAGTTATGTCTTTAAGTTTCTCAAATTAATGTGATTTTGTTATTCAAGCAATTATTAGCTGCTCATGTAGTATTAATAGCTTGATGCATGTTGGCCCACACTTTACTGTGTCAATGTAAGAAAGACGGCGGTACTGCACATTGTATGTATGTTAATAAGTCGCATAACTTACGCATGAAAAATGGGTTGAAATAACTACTTGCAGGTAATAAAAATGTATAACTGGAGTCGAGGTGCATTAAAATGACGAACAAGAGCGGTAAGAGGTAATTACGAGGAAAAATCACATATTGCCTACATTAAGCGCAACGATTAACCACAGAGTGGTTTGATTCACAATTAAACTTTTCCACTTAGACACTCATTTATGTATAAGTAGGAATTACTGAGAGTCAATTTGATGTCACAAACGTTTTAAAACACTCATGTATTAAAAATTCGTCTTCTATGCAGCTTTGTTTCACAAGGCTGTGATTTTTAAACTTCCAATGCCGCATCTGAGCCAGAACTACAGGAGGAGTTTATTTATTTTCTAACAACTCTACCATGGTTTAACTTTTAGTGCTTAAACGTTCTAAAAAAACTATTTCTGTCGAAAATCTGTTGTGAATAAACAACAATGTGATGGAAGCAACCTTTAATAGTATATGAAAAAAAGGTGTTTTCGTATTGCAATGTAATAATGCAATCTTATTTTTTGAGAAACTGGATTTAAATCCATGGCACTCTATTCATGCGGTAATTGAAGCTATCAATGACGGTCCGGTAACTACGTAAACAAAAACAAATGCTAACATAAAATTGTAAACCGAAATAGCCAGAAAAATTAAAGAGTATATACCTCAGACCAACATGAAAGTCAAAATACCCAAGAGTTAGAGGAAGAAGGAATCAAAAATCACCAAAAACTTTTTTTCTCTCACATTATATTTTTATCATCCATTAAAATTTCCCTTCAATTGTATTTCCCCCGTTTTATTTCTTGATAAACTAATTAATGCAACTATATTTGCCAAACAGTGTTTTATTTTATGAAACTCGACTAACATCCCTGTCATAAAAATATTAATGTTTGACATGTTTCTCTGCTTCAAAATTGTGAAAAAACGAGAAATGATCAAGTTTGCGGATTGTCATTAATAATCTATATGATGAGTTTTTTTTACACCATTTCCCTCAGCTTTATAACAGTCACTAATATCTGCTGTGAATGAGAACTGATTTTAGAAACGAAATAAATAAATGTGTAATGTATAATACAAAATATTTCGTACTTTTTTAATGTAAAAATCGTTTATATGGCAAGGTTTTAATTAATGATCCTTAGAAATAATTTTAGAATGAGATAATTAAAGAAATAAACGATTTTACACTCCAAGTGAGATAATAAACATCGGAAATTGAGCTCCGTTAACAGTTTCTGACAAATTCTATAATTAACATTTATTAGAAAAATTTTCCTCCGTATTTGATATTTAAGATACCAAGCTGTTAGTTATTATAAAGTTGCGTTATAATATTTTCACTGTCCAGAAAATATTCTGAATCACTTTTTTTCTTTATTCGTTATTACCGTCATAAAATTGAAACTAGTGGCATCGCTTTTTAAGCAAATGATTTGAAGTATAAACGATTAACGAAGAAATATCGTACGAAACTTCATTTACATCTTGAATCCAGCAAATTGTCTATGTCAGATAATGCTTTACACAAAAGTCTTTCGTCTCCTCCGTACATTGAAAACACATTAACAACACGAGTAAACAATATATACAGACTTGTGTGTGATAACTTTTAATGTAAATTAAATTACACAATTTTTTTACATTATTTTACTGTCTTCAGTCTATCAACTTGTTTCATACAATCCACCATCTCCTCCTAAATTGCGCTAACCTCTTCATCTCAACAAACCCCTTACACCCCACGTTCTCAGTTATCTGCTTCATATATTCTAATCTCTATCCTCCTCTACAGTTCTTACCTTCGACTGTTCCCTCCACTAACAAATTAGCCAATCATGCATGTCTGAAAATATCATCTACCATTCTGTCTCTTCTTTCTGTAAGTCTCTTCCACAAAATTCTTTTATCTCCCGTCATTTCCAAAACTCGTTCATTTCATACTTTCAACCTAATTTTCAGCATCCTTCTATAGCATCATATTTCAAATGTTTCAATTTTCCTTCTTTCTGGTATTCCTAAAGGCCTTGCTTTGCCACCATGTAGTGCTCCACACATTACTGGAGTTTTAATGTTTGACGTGGTGGCGCGATTAAAATTTATCTGGTATTATGACGTAGGCTACTATATTTAAGAAAACTATTACGTGGTCAAAAACAATATTATCAGAATCCTGAGACTGGAGTGTTTGTTTGTGTTTTAGAGTGATCTGTGGAAGGTATCTCGTAAAGTTGTGCTCATCTGAAATGCAGTGTGATCTCTGGCGTCTACCTGTTCTCGGTACGAACGAATTATCATATCATACTTCGTTCCCCGTACACGTAGATCCTTACCATACACCGCAGGATTTAAGCTAGACCGTAACTACTAAAGCCCTTTGCAAATTGGTTGAATATTTTTGCGTGATATTTCCACAAAGCCTTAGCTGTCTCACAGATTTATAATAGTAAGTAGATACAGATAACAAAATTTACATTGGAGAATATTAATATCTGATTTCTGTGAATTAAGTTGTGGAAAAAAGTTTTATTTTCCTTAAAAAATGAATAGCTTTGGGTAAATCTCGGAGGATTCAATATTGCCTCAGCGACTGTTAATAATTTCTTCCGGTTAATAATTTCATAGACGAAATGTGTGGGTTCATTGAGTGGACTTCCCTTTCCGCCTAATATTTATCGACAGCTCCGTCCTCCTCTTTATTCATGGTGGCTACCTTGATGGTAAAACCGATATCCAAAAAAGCCGCGTGTCCTGCCACTTTGCCGATACTTGGCCGCAAGAAGAGACCCTCTCCCCTTTTTGTGCGGCAGTTGGCCAGAGATGATATTTAGTGCCGCCGAGATGCACCCGCATCCGCTGGAAATGCGGAACCAATAAGAAAGATATCGATGGGATTGGCTCTGATTTGGAACCTCTGACGACAAGAAATGGCAGTGCTTCCCACATACCACAGTTGGTGATTTAGTGATTCATCGTACTTAAAATAACGTCCCATTAATCGCACAGCACTAATGTAACGTATCAAGAAATAACATTCTTTCTTCAAAATATATATTTTTTGGGGGCAAAATTATTTGTGGTTTTGGTAAAATTTAACTAAGGTGGTGCACTATGATTATAAAAAATAATCTGATCAACAAGGGCCTTAAAAGCCACTACCCCAATATATATATATATATATTTTCTTGCTGTCATCAGTATTTCGACTGGTTTGATGCAATCCTCCATCCCTTCCTATCTTGTACTAACCTCTTCATCTCTACATATCCCTTACAACCCATGTCCTCAATTATCTGCTTCATAAATTCTAATCTCTGTCTTCCTCTATAGTTCTTACCTTCGATTGTTCGCACCACTAACAAATTAACCAATCTAGCATGTCTCAAAATATTACCTACCAGCCTGTCTCTTCTTTCTGTAAGCTTCTTCCACAAACTTCTTTCCACACCCATTAGTTCCAAAACTCGTTCATTTCGTACTTTGTCTGTCCATTTAATTTTCAGCATTGTTCTGTAGCACCACATTACAAATGCTTTAAATAATAAAGAAACGGAAAAAAGCGCCATCGCTAAAATCGTTTGAATAATAATAATAATAAAAAATAATTAAAACAGTATGAAGAAATTTGGCTGACCAATGTTTATCGGTAGAAAGAGAATCAATCCTTATATAATAAGCTTCTTCGTATACGTAAATAATTTAATGAGAATAATCCTTGCGTGATATTATTTGTTACCATTATCTAAGTCAAGTCTTTCATTTTTCTATGGACTGATAAATGTCAACAAAATGAACGGTGGACAAGATTTATGAACTGAAACAAAGTTTAATGACAAGCATGCGCATATTATAGTAGTTATAGCACAGGAATCCATTAAAACTATCGAATTTTATTTTATAATTAAGGATTAACTCTTTATTTGACTATACATTTACTATATCTCCTTGCGGATAAACAAAACAATTTTTCGTTTATTTAACATGTATAAATTTATTTTGTTGGAATTTCAAGTCTTGTTTACAGTCCGGAAACGGGGATGTACAAAGGAAGTAGGACAATTGCGTTATAAAACATTGGTCAGAACAGTGCTTGAATATGGTGATATACTATTGGATCAACAGAGGGGACATAGATTTGTTTGTGGAAATTACTACAGAACACGATCAGTGACTGATATGATAAAGGAGCTGGATTGGGAGTCACTAGAACAGATGAGGAGGGTGAAATGACTGCTGGGAATATAGATCAGTGATGAGGCATGAATGTGTTGGTAGTTTAGTAGCAGCCTATAATCGTAGCCTGATTCTTGAACATTTTCTTCCATAGATAGAGGAGTCAGGAGGTAAAATAAATTAACAAGGGAAATAATTAACACTTGACCAAAAACACTGGCAGAGTATAAGATATATAAAGGGAAAACTGGTTGGTGGCGAAATTGCACTGAGTGATGTAGAACAGTAGGTGTGTACTCAAATTGTCACCGGAGATTATGCTCCATTGCAATTATTTTTTTTTAAATCTGAAGTTAATTACGTCAGCAACAAAACCAGTAATGAAAAAAATTTATTTAAAAGATTTCACATTCCTGGTAGGTACTAAAGTTTCTTATCTCATAATTTTGTAATTAAGCGAAGTTGAGTCACAAAATATGAGTATAAATGTAACTAACACACTTCCATAAAAAAATAGTTAGGCGTCTTTAAACAGCTGATGGCGTATGCTAAGAACGTTGTAGGCCTATGGAATGTCAGAAAAATATTTCATCCTCTGTTGTTTTTTGAACAGCACTATAATTGGTTTTCTTGTTTATCAGGCAGTGTTTCCATGAATATTTTTGACGAAAGGAAATAATCTGATTTCTCAGTTGATAAAATCTTCAAGCAAAAGGGCACATAGATATGTAAGTAAAATAAATACGCTGTTCTTGCTTTTTTGTGGGATATTTGCGCAATATTTTTTTTAACGCGGAACTTGCATGTTACTACTTATAAGAGCGAATTTAACTAATATTTTTCTATTTTGAACTTCATTAACACCGAAAGGAAATGAATTTACTTAATTTATTTATTTATTTTTAATTACAAAAGAGCACAGACTCCGGTGGAAATTTCCCTACACTCCAATCTTCCCCCTATCCTGCACCCACCTACATTTGCCCTCTACAAATTTTATCTTTAAATTCTTTCAACGTTTTCTCTAAATTACTCATCATTTCTCTTGGTAACTCATTCCAATTCCTGACACCCTTACCTAAAAAAGAAATAAAAAACCTTTTCGTAGTACTGATGCTTTTTACCGACGTGTTAATACTTTTCTGTCAGAGATCTAAAGAATATATTAATTATGAACATACCTGATATATTTTTAGTGAAACAACATTCTCTTCTGAATTTATACCGCCTGAAACTAACTAGAGCATTAAACGATTATCTATTGAAATGGTTCATTTTCGAGGAGTTCGGTTAGCATAATGGTTCTCATACAGGGATTAACAAAGAACTCGTATATTATTCTTAGGGCTGATACACACATTACACTGAAACGAAACATTGATAAAGTATCTACTGAAATCGTTCATGTTGGAGCGTTTAAACATATATTTTTGCTGTCTTACAGTGAGTGTAACCGATTTGATCCTGGTATTGTGGACTAGATTCCTGCGTCAGACAATACCTCTGGACAAGTTTCCGCGAGCACAGGGTACGGCCTCATTGTCGCCGTTTAGTCGAAGGGCTTAAACACACCCACCCCGAAAACAACCTGCTTAAAGCCTCTCGGTTTTGTCTCCGGGGAGCAAAGACCAAAGCTCCTTCCCCAAGCGCACGACTATCTCTCTCTCTCCCTCGCTGCGCGTGCCTTTATTTCGTTTTTAGTCCAGTTTACTCGTTTCTTGTTCCTTTTTTTGTTGCGTGTCCTCCAGTTTCCAGCTCCGGGATGCTGCCCAGATACACAGCACTAAGGACTTCACGCAGCTACAAAGGAATTAGAAAGTTGGCGTCGTGCAGGGGTGCAGCGCGCAAAGTAGAAAGTTGGGGGCGAGACCACACACACACACACACACACACACACACACACACACACACACAGGCAGAATCGTCCTCAGGCCCAAGGATTCAGTTTGTCGCATAGTGTCTTCCGGGAAACGTATAGAGTAAATTTGGAACAAGAAAACCAACTATTGTTAGTTATTCGACTAGATTTAGTACATAATATCTTCTAGCAGTGGATTCTACGTAACACAAGTGAATTGCTATGGCTTTCGAGTGTTGTTAGTGCTACAGTATTTCCTCCGCATGTGTACGTATGAATAAGGATTGCCAACTTCAGCGAGAGAAAAATATAGGGAAGTATATTGTAATGTAGATCTACTTGGTTTCAATCTCTGCAAAGAGTGATATAATATTTAGCAACAATTTTATGTTTCCCTCATTTCTGAAATTTTACTTCTTTACGTTCCTTAGTCAGCTGCCTATGTAAGTGATCTGATGTCTGATATTTATTGTCTTTTGGCAAGTTAAAAAACTTCCAATTTGCCGGAAGGCAAAATATTTTATTTAATGGGAGAAAGAAATTGTGTGTACACGTACACAAAGAATATCCCTAACGCCCAATGATGCATTTTGTGTCACAATGTCTTCCGAGATGCGTAAAGAATAAATTTGGATCAAGGAAATCAATCATTCTCAACTACAGAACTTCCTCAATATCATCCAGCAATGCTTCTATGTGACCATAGTGACTTATTGTTGCTTTTGAGGGTTCTATGTACAACAGTGTTTCATTCATATGCTGATTACTAACTAAGCGATACGAAAATAAGGGAAGTATCTTTTAAAGGACGTTATTCCAGTCTGTATAGGCCTAAGCAGTGGTGTGTTATTGTGTATATACCAAGGAAAACGTATCAGGACAAACAGCTTTACGTTCCTTCAATTTCTGAAATTTCCTTCTTTTCGTTTGTACGTCAGTTGACCGTCTAAACAATTATTTCAGGACAGTGTCTGCTATTTACTGTCTTATAGTAGGCTAGAAAGCTTGAAGTTTAGGGAAAGGTCTAATATTGAATTTGGTGGGAGAAAGTAATTATGAATACTAGAGTATATTTATCAGATCCTTTGCTAGTGTAGGTCTTGATGTGCACAGTAATGCGTTTAGCTTTTATTTTTCTTCTAGCAATAAAGCGTTAGTGTTTGTAATGTAACTTTTACCTTAAAATTAATTTCACAATTTAGTTAGTGTTTTGCAGTGTTAATCTTTGATGAAATCGGTTTCATGAAGTTTTCTGTGTATTCCGACGTAACATATCTCACAAAATTGCCGGAATAAATGTCTAAAGTTGCGAAGTCAAAAAATAATATTAACAGATAGCAAAGGGTGGAGTGTTGTAGTATGATATTTGGTGAGTTGACCTGAGATGCAATGTGATCTATGGAGCCTATCTGTTCTCAGTAGGGTTTTCCATGGTTTCCCAAATCACTTCAGGCAAATGCAGGGATGCTTCCTTAAAAAGGCCATGGCCGAATTCCTTCCCATTCCTTGCCCCCCCCCCCCCCATCCTTTCCCGTCTCTAAAGACCTCGCTGTTGAGAGACATAAAAATGTTCTCAGTATGGACGAATTATCATTTACTTAGAGTCATGAAATGTACCATAGATTTTAAACCAGACTATAAGCTTTCTGAAGGTTAAAACCGTATCCAAGTTGGTTCGCTAATTTTTGCGTAATGCCTGGAAAAAGAGACAGACTCATTCCGCTAACATACTGCTAATAGTACAGATTAGTATGCAAAAATGACCTAAAAATTTGCGTTTTTGTAGTTTCCAAAGCGTAAAGAGTAATTATTTTATTGCTATTAATCTTCTGTATCAACTCCAGCGAAATTTTTGAAAGGTTTGTACCGTACAATTAGGTTATTAAATGTCTCAAAAATATTGCTCATGGACTCGTCCATTCGACTTCGCACATATTTTAATTTCTTGTTTTAAGATCACTACAATTGTTTACGGGAGTTGGACTTTTAATGAAGTGATGTAATAAATAGATTACCAATTTCTTAAACGTGAAAGGAAACTGCATTAACAGAAAAAGAAATATTGTCATTTTACAGTGAGGCTTGGAAGCTCTGCTCTCGTTTGCTGTGGGATAGTGTTTTCGTTAATAGACTACAAAATACTTCGTTCACCAATATTTCACGTCTTTCGCGATCTTTCCAAGACGCATAATCTGTGATGAATGAGTGATTAAAATTAATATTTGTAATTAATAGTTGTTTTGCGGATATTTTAGTATAAATTTACGTTATTAAGTTTGTATACAAATTCAAAATAATCCTACTACAGGTGACATTGTAAAAGAAAATATAATCTTTGAATAATAGCTTTGATAGAGACATGAGGACACGAAACAAGTATATTAATCGATAATCATTGCCTGAAAAAAAGTTTTTTCTTCTACTTTTCTGGGTATATGTGGGGATGGGTGTTGCTTCAAAAACAGAAATTATTTGTTTCTATAATTCCATATTTTTCTTCTGGTTCTCTAGTATCTGTATGCAACATCCTCTTTTCTGTATGTCTCTTTCTTTCTTATTCGTATACAATTTTTTTTAATTATTTAAATTTAATTCTTGCGAATAATATGAAGTCATTGGTACGCTGATATCAAGTTAAATATTTCGCCTGCGAGGAGATACTAAATCCGACATGTAACTTCAACGTGAATAGTGTTTAACGAAAAATTGATGCTATTAAGTGAACATTTTTAACTTCAATTTTTCGACTTCGCATCATAATGAAACACAACCTACCTACATTGTCCCAGCGACCAACAGCTATACTTTATTCAGAACTACATCAAATTTCGACAAGCACATCCAAACAGAAACGCACGTTATAGAAATACAGATTCCTTCTCAGCAGATTATGAATGGTAACTCAGACTCATTTGTTCGTAAAAATATCTTAAAAGTACAGACTTCCGTAAGAAAGGTTTTAGTTTCGTGGGACAATTTTCACTTAGCAGCTGACTGTGCCATTATTATTAACCAGTGTAAACCAGTGACCGTTTTATTGCGTATCGTCATGGATCTAGAATAGTTCCAGTTTTTACGACGAAAGATTATTACAGGTTGACCTGATTTCACCAAATACATAATTGACCTGTGTTTTAGGGTGAATAAAACCTCTGAGCTTTAAAAACTTAGAAACATTAATAGAGGTAGGTATTAAAAGCGAACAAGCACTACTTAAGCGCAATCATATAATTGCTTAAATACAAACTTGATTTGTATTTGACCCTCAAAGTTCACTCTGCAAAATTTAATAATCCCTGTTTTCTTCGAAAGCATAACTTTTTTTTTTTTAAATTGAGTTTGGGCAAAACAATCATAATGTAATCATTGGTCATAGTATTTGAACCGGCCAGAGAACTTAATACACATTCCATATTATCAAACAGTTGAGCAACTCCGTAGAAATGAATTGCCAGAATAGTTGCTTCGGTAACGTATTTGGTCTGATGACCACTTAAAATAACCTAATAACCCACGTACAGGGAACATGAACAAAGACCATTAACGAAAGTTGTCAGTAAAATGCATAAAAAGCAAATAAACCGTAATGCATAAACTTTGGTCAAGCAACGACGTCAGTGAAATTTTTTTAAAGTATTTTTTTTTTAAGTGCATTTAAACAGCAACTTGTTACTGAAAAGCAGAACCAGGTTTTTCAGCTTCTAAATTTATCAAAAAAATCGTAACGTTACGAAAAGCAAACCTAATTTCGGTATTATGGCACCTTAATTGGTAGCTATTAAACTGTGGACCACGAATTTCTTATAATAATATCTCTGGTCGCTATTTTGCGAGCAAAGGCTGACACGTGCACAGTTCTCCAGCCAATAGCTATCGAGGTGAATGAATGAGTGGGCTTACAAAGAAAAGTACACTTGTTTTATTCAAAATTGAAATTGTACGTACAGCTTAGTTATTTACATTGGTTGAATGTGACTCATTCTTTCATAGATGAGAGTACTGAGCCAGATGTGTCAAGTGGGTACTTCCTTAACTGTAGCCTGTGTTCTGCCTCACAGCAATAAACATTTCTCGAGGCCCGAATTAGAGGTCTGGAGAAAGCGTAATCCATCGCAGGTCGCAGATAGCCCTTCGATTCGTATCGCTGTCGATTATTTTCGTTTCTAGATATGTGGCGGCGTTTATTTGCGATCTACTTCGGCGGATATCTGGTCAGTTTACACAGAGTACGAGTTGAGTTTGTTTTTCTTGTCCTTGTATGCTCCACTTCACACTTATCCAGCGAATTTGCTAATGAGTTGTGTGTTACACCTGCTTGCAGAAGTGGGCGAGGGAATTTAAAGAGTCTTGTCAGATTCAAGATTTTCTCAACACTGGGTCATTATTAAACATCATTCTATTACACGTAATACAACGCTTATCAACACCTTCCATTAACCTTAATACAAGAATCGATAGACTTTATATTTTAACTAACGTTTGCCCGGTCAATATCGACTTGTAAGTTATCATAATAACTTTAAAAATTTGCCAGCATTTTCCATCCGTTTCACCCAAGCGGATCATGAAGTGCCTAGTAAGGGGACATCCATAACTTACGTGAGGTGTTTTTCCGGCTTTCCTGAACCCTCCCCCCCCCAGGTGAGATCTTGTCCGTGAGAACCCATCCCCCCAGTAATAATCCCTCGAAACTTTTGGAGACCTTTTTTTTTAGGTTTAACCCCACTTTAACGAAATACCCCCCTAAAATCAACATTCGCGCTCTTTTTAGACCTTTTTTTTTAGTTCCACAGTCCAAAAATATTTTCACATACCTCACGTGAGATTTCCATAGACCACCCCAACCCCCCCCCTCCCTTGGTGAGATTCGCCGACCCCCCTTTTCTATTTCACCTCATGTAATTTATGGATGCTCCCTAATGCGTTAGACTTTTTTTATTCTCAACAATTCCGTTACTTTTTTTTTTTTTTTTTTGCAGAATCATGTCTGTCAATAGCCAGTTCGGTAACGAAAATCGCGTTACGAACAAAACGACCAAGCATAGCCTTTTATTAGTGTTATATAGATTTACAGTGACTTTTTAAGACTAATCAACAACAAATAGATAAAAAAAATGTTGCTAACCACTTTACTACTTATTTAGATAGTCTGTTATTGAACTGTCCACAAAGCATAATATCACATCGATCCGTAATAAAGCACATATCCTACATCCAGAGCGGGGAACCTCTTTTGTCTGAAAGATATTTAAAGCTAAAGTAGACTTCGAAAAATACAATATATAAAGTCCAATTAATCTGAACAATGATTAATACTTTATTACCGAAGACGATTAAACAAGTGGCAAAATTAACCAACAGGCTAAAAATAAAAACATACTTTTTAAGCAAATAAATATATCTTTTTTTTATTAGAAAAAAAAGGTCTCCGCAATACGGAGCATGCAAATGTAATCAGCAAACAAACACGGTGTGGCCGGCGATTAATTATGTAGACTGTAGGAGAGCTATAAGCAATCTAATAAACGCATCGACCGGCCCTGGAAGCTTC
>CM061918.1:89340311-89534605 GCA_031002005.1 Vandiemenella viatica
GAAGCTTCCAGGGCCGGTCGATGCGTTTATTAGATTGCTTATAGCTCTCCTACAGTCTACATAATTAATCGCCGGCCCACCGTGTTTGTTTGCTGATTACATTTGCATGCTCCGTATTGCGGAGACTTTTTTTTCTAAAAAAAGATATATTTTATTTGCTTAAAAAGTATGTTTTTATTTTTAGCCTGTTGGTTAATTTTGCCACTTGTTTAATCGTCTTCGGTAATAAGTATTAATCATTGTTCAGATTAATTGGACTTTATATATTGTATTTTTCGAAGTCTACTTTAGCTTTAAATATCTTTCAGACAAAAGAGGTTCCCCGCTCTGGATGTAGGATAATGTGCTTTATTACGGATCGATGTGATATTATGCTTTGTGGACAGTTCAATAACAGACTATCTAAATAAGTAGTAAAGTGGTTAGCAACATTTTTTTTATCTATTTGTTGTTGATTAGTCTTAAAAAGTCACTGTAAATCTATATAACACTAATAAAAGGCTATGCTTGGTCGTTTTGTTCGTAACGCGATTTTCGTTACCGAACTGGCTATTGACAGACATGATTCTGCAAAAAAAAAAAAAAAAAAGGTAACGGAATTGTTGAGAATAAAAAAGTCTAACGCATTAGGGAGCATCCATAAATTACATGAGGTGAAATAGAAAAAGGGGGGTCGGCGAAATCTCACCAAGGGAGGGGGGGGGGGTTGGGGTGGTCTATGGAAATCTCACGTGAGGTATGTGAAAATATTTTTGGACTGTGGAACTAAAAAAAAAATAGGTCTAAAAAGAGCGCGAATGTTGATTTTAGGGGGGTATTTCGTTTAAAGTGGGGTTAAACCTAAAAAAAAAAGGTCTCCAAAAGTTTCGAGGGCGATTATTACTGGGGGGGATGGTTCTCACGGACAAGATCTCACCTGGGGGGGGGGGAGGGTTCAGGAAAGCCGGAAAAACACCTCACGTAAGTTATGGATGTCCCCTTACTAGGCACTTCATGATCCGCTTGGGTGAAACGGATGGAAAATGCTGGCAAATTTTTAAAGTTATTATGATAACTTACAAGTCGATATTGACCGGGCAAACGTTAGTTAAAATATAAAGTCTATCGATTCTTGTATTAAGGTTAATGGAAGGTGGTGATAAGCGTTGTATTACGTGTAATAGAATGATGTTTAATAATGACCCAGTGTTGAGAAAATTTCGAATCTGACAAGACTCTTTAAATTCCCTCGCCCACTTCTGCAAGCAGCGTGTAACACACAACTCATTAGCAAATTCGCTGGATAAGTGTGAAGTGGAGCATACAAGGACAAGAAAAACAAACTCAACTCGTACTCTGTGTAAACTGACCAGATATCCGCCGAAGTAGATCGCAAATAAACGCCGCCACATATCTAGAAACGAAAATAATCGACAGCGATACGAATCGAAGGGCTATCTGCGACCTGCGATGGATTACGCTTTCTCCAGACCTCTAATTCGGGCCTCGAGAAATGTTTATTGCTGTGAGGCAGAACACAGGCTACAGTTAAGGAAGTACCCACTGACACATCTGGCTCAGTACTCTCATCTATGAAAGAATGAGTCACATTCAACCAATGTAAATAACTAAGCTGTACGTACAATTTCAATTTTGAATAAAACAAGTGTACTTTTCTTTGTAAGCCCACTCATTCATTCACCTCGATAGCTATTGGCTGGAGAACGGTGCCACGTGTCAGCCTTTGCTCGCAAAATAGCGACCAGAGATATTATTATAAGAAATTCGTGGTCCACAGTTTAATAGCTACCAATTAAGGTGCCATAATACCGAAATTAGGTTTGCTTTTCGTAACGTTACGATTTTTTTGATAAATTTAGAAGCTGAAAAACCTGGTTCTGCTTTTCAGTAACAAGTTGCTGTTTAAATGCACTTAAAAAAAAAATACTTTAAAAAAATTTCACTGACGTCGTTGCTTGACCAAAGTTTATGCATTACGGTTTATTTGCTTTTTATGCATTTTACTGACAACTTTCGTTAATGGTCTTTGTTCATGTTCCCTGTACGTGGGTTATTAGGTTATTTTAAGTGGTCATCAGACCAAATACGTTACCGAAGCAACTACTATTCTGGCAATTCATTTCTACGGAGTTGTCAACTGTTTGATAATATGGAATGTGTATTAAGTTCTCTGGCCGGTTCAAATACTATGACCAATGATTACATTATGATTGTTTTGCCCAAACTCAATTTAAAAAAAAAAAAGTTATGCTTTCGAAGAAAACAGGGATTATTAAATTTTGCAGAGTGAACTTTGAGGGTCAAATACAAATCAAGTTTGTATTTAAGCAATTATATGATTGCGCTTAAGTAGTGCTTGTTCGCTTTTAATACCTACCTCTATTAATGTTTCTAAGTTTTTAAAGCTCAGAGGTTTTATTCACCCTAAAACACAGGTCAATTATGTATTTGGTGAAATCAGGTCAACCTGTAATAATCTTTCGTCGTAAAAACTGGAACTATTCTAGATCCATGACGATACGCAATAAACGGTCACTGGTTTACACTGGTTAATAATAATGGCACAGTCAGCTGCTAAGTGAAAATTGTCCCACGAAACTAAAACCTTTCTTACGGAAGTCTGTACTTTTAAGATATTTTTACGAACAAATGAGTCTGAGTTACCATTCATAATCTGCTGAGAAGGAATCTGTATTTCTATAACGTGCGTTTCTGTTTGGATGTGCTTGTCGAAATTTGATGTAGTTCTGAATAAAGTATAGCTGTTGGTCGCTGGGACAATGTAGGTAGGTTGTGTTTCATTATGATGCGAAGTCGAAAAATTGAAGTTAAAAATGTTCACTTAATAGCATCAATTTTTCGTTAAACACTATTCACGTTGAAGTTACATGTCGGATTTAGTATCTCCTCGCAGGCGAAATATTTAACTTGATATCAGCGTACCAATGACTTCATATTATTCGCAAGAATTAAATTTAAATAATTTAAAAAAAAATTGTATACGAATAAGAAAGAAAGAGACATACAGAAAAGAGGATGTTGCATACAGATACTAGAGAACCAGAAGAAAAATATGGAATTATAGAAACAAATAATTTCTGTTTTTGAAGCAACACCCATCCCCACATATACCCAGAAAAGTAGAAGAAAAAACTTTTTTTCAGGCAATGATTATCGATTAATATACTTGTTTCGTGTCCTCATGTCTCTATCAAAGCTATTATTCAAAGATTATATTTTCTTTTACAATGTCACCTGTAGTAGGATTATTTTGAATTTGTATACAAACTTAATAACGTAAATTTTATACTAAAAATATCCGCAAAACAACTATTAATTACAAATATTAATTTTAATCACTCATTCATCACAGATTATGCGTCTTGGAAAGATCGCGAAAGACGTGAAATATTGGTGAACGAAGTATTTTGTAGTCTATTAACGAAAACACTATCCCACAGCAAACGAGAGCAGAGCTTCCAAGCCTCACTGTAAAATGACAATATTTCTTTTTCTGTTAATGCAGTTTCCTTTCACGTTTAAGAAATTGGTAATCTATTTATTACATCACTTCATTAAAAGTCCAACTCCCGTAAACAATTGTAGTGATCTTAAAACAAGAAATTAAAATATGTGCGAAGTCGAATGGACGAGTCCATGAGCAATATTTTTGAGACATTTAATAACCTAATTGTACGGTACAAACCTTTCAAAAATTTCGCTGGAGTTGATACAGAAGATTAATAGCAATAAAATAATTACTCTTTACGCTTTGGAAACTACAAAAACGCAAATTTTTAGGTCATTTTTGCATACTAATCTGTACTATTAGCAGTATGTTAGCGGAATGAGTCTGTCTCTTTTTCCAGGCATTACGCAAAAATTAGCGAACCAACTTGGATACGGTTTTAACCTTCAGAAAGCTTATAGTCTGGTTTAAAATCTATGGTACATTTCATGACTCTAAGTAAATGATAATTCGTCCATACTGAGAACATTTTTATGTCTCTCAACAGCGAGGTCTTTAGAGACGGGAAAGGATGGGGGGGGGGGGGGGGCAAGGAATGGGAAGGAATTCGGCCATGGCCTTTTTAAGGAAGCATCCCTGCATTTGCCTGAAGTGATTTGGGAAACCATGGAAAACCCTACTGAGAACAGATAGGCTCCATAGATCACATTGCATCTCAGGTCAACTCACCAAATATCATACTACAACACTCCACCCTTTGCTATCTGTTAATATTATTTTTTGACTTCGCAACTTTAGACATTTATTCCGGCAATTTTGTGAGATATGTTACGTCGGAATACACAGAAAACTTCATGAAACCGATTTCATCAAAGATTAACACTGCAATAAAACTAACTAAATTGTGAAATTAATTTTAAGGTAAAAGTTACATTACAAACACTAACGCTTTATTGCTAGAAGAAAAATAAAAGCTAAACGCATTACTGTGCACATCAAGACCTACACTAGCAAAGGATCTGATAAATATACTCTAGTATTCATAATTACTTTCTCCCACCAAATTCAATATTAGACCTTTCCCTAAACTTCAAGCTTTCTAGCCTACTATAAGACAGTAAATAGCAGACACTGTCCTGAAATAATTGTTTAGACGGTCAACTGACGTACAAACGAAAAGAAGGAAAATTTCAGAAATTGAAGGAACGTAAAGCTGTTTGTCCTGATACGTTTCCTTGGTATATACACAATAACACACCACTGCTTAGGCCTATACAGACTGGAATAACGTACTTTAAAAGATACTTCCCTTATTTTTGTATCGCTTAAGTTAGTAATCAGCATATGAACGAAAGACTGTTGTACATAGCACTAGCAACAATAAGTCACTATGGTCACATAGAAGCATTGCTGGATGAAATTGAGGAAGTTCTGTAGCTGAGAATGATTGGTTTTCTTGATCCAAATTTATTCTTTACGCATCTCAGAAGACATTGTGACACAAAATGCATCATTGGGCGTAAGGGATATTCTTTGTGTACGTGTACACACAATTTCTTTCTCCCATTAAATAAAATATTTGACCTTCCCAGAAATTGGAAGTTTTTTAACTTGTCAAAAGTCAATAAACATCAGATCACTTACATAGGCAACTGACTGAGGAACTTAAAGAAGTAAAAATTCAGAAATGAGGGAAACATAAAATTGTTGCTACATATTGTATCACTCTTTGCAGAGATTGCAGCCAAGTAGGTGTACATTAAAATATACTTCCCTATATTTTCTCTCGCTGAAGTTGGTAATCCTTATTCATACGTACACATGCGGAGGAAATACTGTAGCACTAACAACACTCGAAAGCCATAGCAATTCACTTGTGTCACGTAGAATCCACTGCTAGAAGATATTATGTATTAAATCTAGTCGAATAACTAACAATAGTTGATTTTCTTGTTCCAAATTTACTCTATACGTTTCCCGGAAGACACTATGGGACAAACTGAATCCTTGGGCCTGAGGACGATTCTGCCTGTGTGTGTGTGTGGTCTCGCCCCCGACTTTCTACTTTGCGCGCTGCACCCCTGCACGACGCCAACTTTCTAATTCCTTTGTAGCTGCGGAGTCCTTAGTGCTGTGTATCTGGGCAGCATCCCGGAGCTGGAAACTGGAGGACACGCAACAAAAAAAGGAACAAGAAACGAGTAAACGGGACTAAAAACGAAATAAAGGCACGCGCAGCGAGGGAGAGAGAGAGAGAGTCGTGCGCTTGGGGAAGGAGCTTTGGTCTTTGCTCCCCGGAGACAAAACCGAGCGGGCTTTAAGCAGGTTGTTTTCGGGGTGGGCGCGTTTAAGCCCTTCGGCTAAACGGCGACAATGAGGCCGTACCCTGTGCTGGCGGAAACTTGTCCAGAGGTATTGTCTGGCGCAGGAATCTAGTCCACAATACCAGGATCAAATCAGTTACATTCACTGTAGACCAGCAAAAATATATGTTTAAACGCTCCAACATGAACGATTTCAATAGATACTTTATCCATGTTTTCGTTTCAGTGTAAATTCAAATGTGTGTATCAGCCCTAAGAATAATATACGAGTTCTTTGTTAATCCCTGTATGAGAACCATTATGCTAACCGAACTCCTCGAAAATGAACCATTTCAATAGATAATCGTTTAATGCTCTAGATTAGTTTCAGGCGGTATAAATTCAGAAGAGAATGTTGTTTCACAAAAAATATCAGGTATGTTCATAATTAATATATTCTTTAGATCTCTGACAGAAAAGTATTAACACGTCGGTAAAAAGCATCAGTACTACGAAAAGGTTTTTATTTCTTTTTTAGGTAAGGGTGTCAGGAATTGGAATGAGTTACCAAGAGAAATGATGAGTAATTTAGAGAAAACGTTGAAAGAATTTAAAGATAAAATTTGTAGAGGGCAAATGTAGGTGGGCGCAGGATAGGGGGAAGATTAGGGTGTAGGAAAATTTCCACCGGAATCTGTGCTCTTTTGTAATTAAAAATAAATTAAGTAAACTCATTTCCTTTCGGTTTTAATGAAGTTCAAAATAGAAAAATATTAGTTAAATTCGCTCTTATAAGTAGTAACATGCAAGTTCCGCGTTAAAAAAAATATTGCGCAAATATCCCACAAAATGGCAAGAACAGCGTATTTATTTTACTTACATATCTATGTGCCCTTTTGCTTGAAGATTTTATCAGCTGGAAAATCAGATTATATCCTATCGTCAAAAATATTCATGCAAACACTGCCTGATAAACATGAAAACCAATTATAGTGCTGTTCAAGAAACAACAGAGGATGAAATATTTATCTGGCATTCCATAGGCCTACACCGTTCGTAGCATACGCCATCAGCTGTTTAAAGACGTCTAATTATTTTTTTATGGAAATGTGTTAATTACATTTATACTCGTATTTTGTGACTCAACTTCGCATAATTATAGAATTACGAGATAAAAAACTTTAGTACCTACCAGGAATGTGAAATCTTTTAAATAAATTTTTCAATACTGGTTTTGTTGCTGACGTAATTAACTTCAGATTTTTAAAAAAAAATAATTCCAATTGAGCATAATCTCCGGTAACAATTTGAGTGGGCCCCTACACACCTACTGTTCTATATCACTCAGTGCAATTTGGACACCAACCAGTTTTCCCTTTATATATCTTATACTCTGCCAATGTTTTTGGTCAAGTGTTAATTATCTCCCTTGTTAATTTATTTTACCCTCTGATTCCTCTATCTATGGAAGAAAATGTTCAAGAATCAGGCTACGATTATAGGCTGCCACTAAACTACCAATACACATCCATGCCTCATCACTGATCTATATTCCCAGCAGTCATTTCACCCTCCTCATCTGTTCCAGTGACTCCCAATCCAGCTCTTTTATCATATCAGTTACTGATCGTGTTCTGCAGTAATTTCCACAAGCAAACAGATGCCCCCCTCTGTTGATCCAATAGTATATCACCATATTCAAGCACTGTTCTGACCAATGTTTTATAACCCAATTATCCTACTTCCTTTGTACATCCCCGTTTCCGGACTGTAAACAAGACTTGAAATTCCAACAAAATAAATTTATACACGTTAAATAAACGAAAAATTGTTTTGTTTATCCGAAAGGAGATATAGTAAATGTATAGTCAAATAAAGAGTTAATCCTTAATTATTAAATAACATTCGATAGTTTTAATGGATTCCTGTGCTTTAGCTGCTATAATATGCGCATGCTTGTCATTAAACTTTCTTTCAGATCATAAATCTTATCTACCGTTCATTTTGTTGACATTTATCAGTCCATAGAAAAATGAAAGACTTGACTTAGATAATGGTAACAAATAATATCACGCAAGGATTATTCTCATTAAATAATTTACGTATACGAAGAAGCTTATTACATAAGGATTGATTCTCTTTCTACCGATAAACATTGGTCAGCCAAATTTCTTCATACTGTTTTAATTATTTATTATTATTATTCATACGGTTTTAGCGATGGCGCTTTTTTTCGTTTCTTTATTATTTAAAGCATTTGTAATGAGGTGCTACAGAACAATGCTGAAAATTAAATGGACAGACAAAATACGAAATGAACGAGTTTTGGAACTAATGGGTGAGCAGAGAAGTTTGTGGAAGAAGCTTACAGAAAGAGAGAGACAGGTTGGTAGGTAATATTTTGAGACATGCTAAATTGGTTAATTTGTTAGTGGAGCGAACAATCGAAGGTAAGAACTATAGAGGAAGGCAGAGATTAGAACTTATGAAGCAGATAATTGAGGACATGGGTTGTAAGGGATATGTAGAGATGAAGAGGTTAGTACAAGATAGGAAGGGATGGAGGATTGCATCAAACCAGTCGAAATACTGATGACAGCAAGAATATATATATATATATAAATATATATATATTGGGGTAGTGGCTTTTAAGGCCCTTGTTGATCAGATTATTTTTTATAATCATAGTGCACCACCTTAGTTAAATTTTACCAAAACCACAAATAATTTTGCCCCCAAAAAATATATATTTTGAAGAAAGAATGTTATTTCTTAATACGTTACATTAGTGCTGTGCGATTAATGGGACGTTATTTTAAGTACGATGAATCACTAAATCACCAACTGTGGTATGTGGGAAGCGCCGCCATTTCTTGTCGTCAGAGGTTCCAAATCAGAGCCAATCCCATCGATATCTTTCTTATTGGTTCCGCATTTCCGGCGGATGCGGGTGCATCTCGGCGGCACTAAATATCATCTCTGGCCAACTGCCGCACAAAAAGGGGAGAGGGTCTCTTCTTGCGGCCAAGTATCGGCAAAGTGGCAGGACACGCGGCTTTTTTGGATATCGGTTTTACCATCAAGGTAGCCACCATGAATAAAGAGGAGGACGGAGCTGTCGATAAATATTAGGCGGAAAGGGAAGTCCACTCAATGAACCCACACATTTCGTCTATGAAATTTTTAACCGGAAGAAATTATTAACAGTCGCTGAGGCAATATTGAATCCTCCGAGATTTACCCAAAGCTATTCATTTTTTAAGGAAAATAAAACTTTTTTCCACAACTTAATTCACAGAAATCAGATATTAATATTTTCCTATGTAAATTTTGTTATCTGTATCTACTTACTATTATAAATCTGTAAGACAGTTAAGGCTTTGCGGAAACATCACGCAAAAATATTCAACCAATTTGCAAAGGGCTTTAGTAGTTACGGTCTAGCTTAAAGCTTGCGGTGTATGGTAAGGATCTACGTGTCCGGGGAACGAAGTATGATATGATAATTCGTTCGTACCGAGAACAGGTAGACGCCAGAGATCACAATGCATTTCAGATGAGCACAGCTTTACGAGATACCTACCACATATCACTCTACAACACAAACAAACACTCCAGTCTCAGGATTCTGATGATATTGTTTTTGATCAAGTAATAGTTTTCTTATATATAGTAGCCTACGTCATAATATCAGATAAATTTTAATCACGCCACCGCGTCAAACATTAAAACTCCAGTAATGTGTGGAGCACTATATGGTAGCGAAGCAGGGCCTTTAGGAATATCAGAAAGAAGGAAAATTGAAACATTTGAAATATGGTGCTATAGAAGGATGCTGAAAATTAGGTTGAAAGTATGAAACGAACGAGTTTTGGAAATGACGGGAGATAAAAGAATTTTGTGGAAGAGACTTACCGAAAGAAGAGACAGAATGGTAGATGATATTTTCGGACATGCATGATTGGCTAATTTGTTAGTGGAGGGAACAGTGGAAGGTAAGAACTGTAGAGGAAGACAGAGATTAGAATATATGAAGCAGATAATTGAGGACGTAGGGTGTAAGGGGTATGTTGAGATGTAGAGGTTAGCGCAATATAGGAAGAGATGCTGGATTGTATGAAACAAGTTGAAAGACTGAAGACTAAAATAGTGTAAAAAAATTGTCTAATTTAATTTACATTAAACGTTACCACAGACAAGTCTGTATATATTGTTTACTCGTGTTGTTAATGTGTTTTCAATGCACGGAGGAGACGAAAGACTTTTGTGTAAAGCACCATCTGTCATAGACAATTTGCTGGATTCAAGATGTAAATGAAGTTTCGTACGATATTTCTTCGTTAATCGTATATACTTCAAATCATTTGCTTAAAAAGCGATGCCACTAGTTTCAATTTTATGACGGAAATACCGAGTAAAGAAAAAAAATTGATTCAGGAAATTTTCTGGACAGTGAAAATATTGTAACGCAACTTTATAATAACTAACAGCTTGGTATCATAAATATCAAATACGGATGAAAATGTTTATAATAAATGTTAATTATAGAATTGGTCATAAACTGTTAACGGTGCTCAATTTCCGATGTTTATTAACTCACTTGGGGTGGAAAATCGTTTATTTCTTTAATATTCTCATTATAAAATTATTTCTAAGGATCATTAATTAAAACCTTCCCACATAAACGATTTTATTTTAAAAAAGTACGAAATATTTTTATTACACATTACACATTTATTTATTTCGTTTCTAAAATCAGTTCTCATGCACATCAGATATTAGTGACTGTTATAAAGCTAAGGGAAATGGTGTAAAAAAAGACTGATAATAAAGATTATTAATGGCAATTCGCACACTTGATTATTTCTCGTTTTTTTTCACAATTTTGAAGCAGAGAAACATGTCAGACAGTAATATTTTTATGACAGGAATGTTAGTCGAGTTTCATAAAATAAAACACTGTTTGGCAAATATAATGGCATTAATTGGTTTATCAAGTAATAAAACGGGGGAAATACAGCGAAAGGGAAATTTTAATGGATGATAAAAATATAATGTCAGAGACAAAAAGTTTTTCGTGATATTTGATTCCTTCTTCCTCTAACTATTGTGGTATTTTGATTTTCATGTTGGTCTGAGGTATTTACTGATTAATATTTCTGGATATTTCGATATATAACTTTAGTTTAGCATTTGTTTTTGCTTGTGGAATTACCGATCCGTCATTGATAGCTTCAATTACCGCATGAATACAGTGTTACAGATTTAAATCCAGTTCCTCAAAAAAGATTGTATTATTACATTGCAATAGTGAAACTTATTTTTTTAATAAATTCTTAAAAGGTTGCTTCCATCACAGTGTTGTTTATAAACAACAGATTTTTGACCGAAATTTTTTTTTTTTTTGAACGTTTAAGCACTAAACGTTAAACCATGGTAGAGTTGTTAGAAAATAAATAAATGAAAAAACTCCTTCAGTAGTTATGGCTCAGATGCAGCATTGGAAGTAAAGAAATCATAGCCTAGTGAAACAAAGTTGCATACAAGACGAATTTTAAGTACATGAGTGTTTTAAAACGTTTGTGACATCAAATTGACTCTCAGTAATTACTACTTACACATAAATGAGTGTCTAAGTGGAAAAGTTTAATTGTGAATCAAACCACTCTGTGGTTAATCGTTGCGCTTAATGTAGGCAATATGAGATTTTTCCTCGTAATTACCTCTTACCGCTCTTGTTCGTCATTTTAATGCACCTCGACTCCAGTTATACATTTTTATTACCTACAAGTAGTTATTTCAACCCATTTTTCATGCGTAATTTATGCGACTTATTAACATACATACAATGTGCAGTACCGCCGTCTTTCTTACATTGACACAGTAAGGAGTGTAGGCCAACATGCATTAAGCTATTAATACAACATGAGCAGCTAATGGTTGCTTGAATAACAAAATCTCATTAATTTGAGAAACTTAAAGACATAACTTCTAAAAATTCATTCTCATCAGTCAACTGGCCTACTCATTTAGATTAATCCAGCACACCAACACTTCTTTAGACTTCAAACAATTAATAGCGATAATAGAACAAACGTCTTAAACCTTTATTTATCAAATTAATTATTATTTGCCGTTCATATAAGCTGCAAAGCATGTGGTTTCAATTCATATAATCAGAAATACACCTTGAGACCTTCTTTTCTGCTGCAATGAAAAGATTTGAGAAGTCACTCATTCTGAGATGTTTTTCTCAATATAAGTTGTAAAAACACAAAATCATTATTTTTAAATTTTGCTGTCGAATATTTGCGAAAATTATTTAATCTAGTTTTAATTACATTAATATAAATATGTTTTATTAATATAATTTCTTTAAGTTAGGCCAAACGCGTAGGAGTTAAACGAACTTTTAAATTTTATTTTAATACTGTTTAATAAATAACTTTTAATTTTCTGATTTGTTTTGTTTTAGGAATATATAAACGATGTCTAAAGTAATGGCTTTTGTATTTTCCTATCCCAAACATCCGTTCCTACTACCGAATTCTAGTCATTAATCGCCAATTATGCGATTTACTTAGGTGAAGACAGAATAGATAAAGAATTTTGAAATTATTTACACTTTAATGGGAGAGGAACCTGTGACATTTGTGATTTTTCTGTGACAATTACGGGAATTTAAAACGATTTTTCTTACCGACGTTGTGTCAGTATTTTTAAAAAGAGAGTTGCCTAATATTCACACTTTTGAATCCAAACATTAGAACAGAAAAAAAAGAAATACATAAAGGAAGGAAGAAATAGCAAACAAAAAATGTAAACTGGTTTCTCTACTCAATAAATTTTTTTGCGCATTATTTATAGCGAATTATAAGTTAAATTTTAAATAATTTTATAATATTTCTCTTTCAAAAACACAGGGAAGTTAAAATGTTAAAACTTGTTCGAACAAATTTTACAGTGTTTGACATGACGAGTTCTAGCAACACTTCATTCAAAAAGTATATTAACACAGCGTTTTTCCTTAAACGTAGTTTATAGAAATTTAATATAATTTTAGTAAATCAATGCTGCAAAATTATCTAACGAAATCTCTATGTAAGCTGAAGTAGATTTTAATCAATAATTTTAATTAAATGAACCCTTCATTATTTCTTGTTTTTCACCGATCATTTCCGACAGTTAAATCTAAGTTAAAATTTAGTTGACAATATTATAAAATCTATAATCAACACTTATGTCCCAATCAATAAACGAAAATATTTCTCATCATATTCAGTTGTAACAAATTTGCGTTAATGTTTCGCTTTAATATGAAAATATTTCATTTCTCGACATTCGGATCAGTGTAAACCTGAGAATTATACTTTTCACATAAACAGCTTATTTTCATTACAATGGCCAGCAATTTTAGTGAAATTGTTTTTATAGGATGATTGCTATGTTGATAGAAAGAAGAAGCTATCAAGAAATGACCAAACGTGCTCAGAAATGGAAGAAATTGAGAATGTCCAGTTAATTTTCGTTGAGGGAATGGTCCATTAAACGAGAAACTGTGATATACAAGATTAAATTTAATAAATTTGGAACAGTTTCTTTGTCATTCATTGTACAAATGATGTAAAGATAATGTTTAATGTAGATAAAAAATTGATAACTTTTTTAATACAATATGGTTCAGTTGCCCGACAGATGCATTTGTTTTCAAAGATTTTTATGACTGCAAGTAAATTCGCTAAAATATTTCAACTGATTCTTTAAAGACGTGAAATAAGATTATGGTCGAATTTTGTTTTTCAGCTATACTTTTTACTTTACCCGCATTAACATTACAAAATCCTATTTGTAGCCTTTCATTATTCCTTTTTTGCTCACTGTTTTGCTGAGGCGATAGAAATCTGTGTTAACGAGATATTTGTGTTATATTAACACACACACGATCTCATTAACCTCCCGGCGGCTATATATCAACGGAATATCGACAATTATTAGATACTAATTTCCGATAGCGGGGAGTCGAACGAAATTTAACTAAAAATTTCAATGCTTTTCTACGCGTCAGACCAGAACGCAATTACTCAACCAATCAAAACTGGCTCTAATTATTTTTCCAGTTCGTTTGATCTGCCTGCCCCGAACCAAGAGAATGCTTTTATAATTAAGATTTCTCCCTCTGGAATTGGTCGGGATTCGATATCGGCAACTGATAATGGAGCTTTTAATTACAAATCGTGCACCACGCTATATATTACGGTCTGATTTTTGTTATAATTAATGGTTAAGAAGTAGCCTTGGAACGATAAATCTGGTTTAATTTATCTTCAAACTAAATTTAGCTGGAGATGAATGAAAAACAATGCCCCCACTGTTAACATGCAATCGTATTTTATTTAAAAATTTAACTTGATAATTTTCACGTAATAATTAAATTCGCTTATTAAAACCTTACGCAGTTTTACAAAAATACATTGATTCGATAGACCAAAAATGTATATTAGCTTAAATGAGAGGATTATATTTTTCGGAAAATAACTTAATTCCATTAACATTCAAATCAACGTTAGTGAAATTGTTTCAATAATATAATTGCAGAGTAGCTGTTTAATGGGACCACATATTTTTAATAACATCAATTTAACTCCTAATAAGAGATATTTTATTGACAACTACAGTACCCAATATTCAACGTGCTGGATAATTTTATTTCATTTCAGTCTATTTTCGGTAAAGAAGAAAATTTGAATCGCTTTTTCTCGGAAAGTAACGACTAAAATACAGCATGCAGAAAAACAACATGGCAATAGCTAACATTTAAAAACAAAGCTTTTAAAAATTACCTCGCGATTCCAACGAAGACAACCACGGAACAAATACCGAAATTTAGTATAGAAATTAACTTTTCATGCTGCCATCAAAAAAATAACATGAGCGCCGGAAAAGAAAATGAAGCATAATAAGCACTTTAAAGCACAAACACCAAATCACAGCACTTAACCCATCTCGTTCCACACGCAAAAAAAAGCCATCAAATAGCACAAAATAAGCAAAAAGAACTATTACACTGCAAGCGTGAAAAAGCGACGTCATGAAAGAAATTTTCTTGATCTGTGACAACTCTGTTGTCCTCAAACTGAATCATTGTTTGTTTTTCATGCTTAAGGATGAAGGTTTTTTTAGTTTATATTTTATATCACAGGCTGAATTATTAAAGATGTATCAATGTTATCACCGACGATTCAGTGATATTCTCAAACAATTGTTAGATAATCCTCTACGAGGAAGTGTTGCGCTTGATACAGAATACATCCACGGCACCAAGATGGCCGACGGCAAAAGCAGCCGGACCAGCTGCGGTGCATTGTGGGTAGCCCAGCACGGGGTCCACAGCGCCCAAGCAACGGCTGATGCCAGGCGGGTCGATTACGGTCGCCACCTCAACTCGCCGCGCGATTCGTCAGCACCGACAGTGGTGGGAGAACACTCGGCAGCGCTCGGGTATCTCCGGCGAGACATCGGTTTCCACTGGTGGGAGGTTCCGCGCCGGAATCAGATGGGGACGGGGAGCCGGAAAGCACAGACATGGCTGCCGCTCCTGGTCTCAACAAAGATCTTAAGCCGGGAAGATGATTACAGAGTCGATCCGTTAGTGAAGGTCTCTGGCAACGCCGCCGAGACTGGAATGCGGAGAACGCTCTTTGGGACACGCGGGGTCGGATTTATTGCGTCGTTTTACTCACTTAGTGTCCTCTGAGATAACAGAGCAGATTCTCACGCGTAATAATGATAAGCGGGTATCTAAATGACTCGTTGTCTCATTAGAAAATACTTACGAGCATTGTAACAATACAGTGAAAGTCGTCTTATATTACGCACAATTTCGTTCCTAACACGTATATTGTGACTTAACGATTCTAAATACATTTGTCAGAGCAAGATAATTAGGTTCTTAAGTTTCAAATATTATCAGTCCATTTTCTAATTTGTTTTACATATCAGCTTGAAGTGAGAATTTCGTTGATTCTGATGAAGTAGAGATACAAATTACCAGCGATATTATTAACAATTACTTGTTTGGTAGTATTTTTTTTTTTACAAATATTCATAAATGACGATCGCATTTTTCCAATATTTTTGGAAAACTACCCTTGCATCTATTACAACAAAATTAGTAATAAATGGAATCAAGCAAACGTCTGAACATTTCCGGAATATTATCTTTGATATTGTAATAAAAAATTTATTTGTTATTTAAAGTGGTATATGTAGCAATCATAACAAATATTGGCGATAAAGTAGATCAGAATTTTGTCTTTTTTCGAAGAACATGTGTGGGTACGCAGAAATTCAAACAATATTTGTCGACTAGGAGCTAAAATATTTATGGAATATGGAAGCTGTAAGAAAAATAATAAGAATTGCAAAAGTCATAATCGTCTACTCAAACTCAAATCTGCGAAGATAAGTATTCTATTCCGACAAAATTCCGATGCTTTTACGAAACTCTGAAAGTTGCCCACGGCTTTAACTGCACGGGTAAAATAGACGTTGCCTCACATAATTACAGTATCGACAACGCTGTTAGGCCCGGGCTCTTGCTGTGTCTTTATTTATTTTTTTTCTGTTCTCTTTTTCTCCGAGAGGAAAAAAAGTCTGTTGCCCGTTAACAGAGTACATCGCTCGCGGCGAGTCTTTGATATTTCTATCCTGGCCGCTATAATTACGGCGGGGTCGATGTCTTGCGGACGGTCTGTAGCTCCTAGCTTTTTCAACCCCCCGCATGTCCTTTGTGTATCCCAACCCCTGCACAGGATGGCTGGCCAAAGGCAGTCCCCTTCCAACTCGCGTCTGCCCACGTTGTACGTCTAAAATCTCCGTCATTTTCCTTGTCGGAAAATGCTAAAAGAAATCATTTCCAGCGAAGCGCGGAGAGCGGGAAAAACAACAGTAGCGAGGGAAGAAAATCGCAAGAAAATGCCAGCCTGTCGTGGCGAAAATCCGTCTGAACTTCAGGTACTAAGCTTTATAGCCGTAGGTGTGTTAATTCTGTCGTGGTGATGTATTTGTTGTTTGTTTGAGTTTGTAGTGTGCTATAAAGCAGCTATTGCGGAAGTTGAAGAGGTATTAATCACGTAGGTATGTTAAACATCCTTCCTATGTCTGTTGTTGATGAAATCTGGTGACATAAGGTAATAAATCTGTTACAGAAAATGTTTCTAAAGTGAATACTATAACAAAAATCATTACTAAGATTTTGTTAAAAACTGTTATAGTACTTAAGGTGAAATTTTATCGCGTAATTTAAAATTAAACCCATCTAGTCATATATCAGAGACTAGTATTTGCGGCGCGTGATGTATCCATAGAAAATGTATCTCGTCGCCATATTGTTTGCTTTAAAAGTGCGACTTCCGCCTCTGAAAAGGTGCTATAAAATACTCTTCTGCTTCTTACGGTGTTGATAATTAAATTAGAACTAATATTTCAAACGAACAAAAACAATTTTAAATTTATAATAGTAAAATTACAATAATTAGAGTCTTCTCAAAAATTATAAGGTTTTGTAAAATATTGCCTACGTATTGTTTCTGATAAATTGAAAGCTTTAATGCAAAAAGCACAGACGTATGTATCTCTTGGATCGTTTTACTGATTTTAGAAAAACTTGGTTTTAAGTTTAAGGCATTCATTTAACAGGAGTATCTGAATAAATTATTATTATTCAGTTTAATTGGTGATAACAGTTTCCTATTGATCATTTTTTTGACTATAGCATTTGCCGTAATATTTTTATTGCGAACGTAAAATTTATTTGCTGCTTTTGTTATTCAGTTTTTATGAGTGGTTAATACTTGCAAATAAGTGATAATGTTTTATGAGTTGTAGAAAGCTTTCCAAAGTACCAGATGTTGAAATTTTAAGATAAAAACTTCGTTAATTTATTGACCTAACATAAATATTTCATGAGAATTGGAAAATGGGTTATTTAAATGACGTTTTGAAATAATCTCACTAATGTAAGACGTTAAATGAGTTCCTTAAATTACAGGCGTAGGTGAAAAGGAAGATTTCAGCATATTTTTGATTCCAAAAACTCTTCAAATGTCTAATTGAGATGCCATAGGGACTTGGATTCATGTCCATACACTTACTTAACAACAAATTATTGGCATCTAGTCTTATTGTATAGCACATAATTACATTAAAATTTTCAACTCTTCCATTTAGTTTATCCAGATGATGTTGGAAAGCAAAAAATAATAAGTAAATCTTTAAGGGACAAAAATACGATTTTAATCTGTCCGATCATGAATTTCTGTTACTGCTGTAGTTCATTTCACTGAAATGGGTTTCCTTGGTAAGACGTATATTAATCACTGTTACAATATGGCATTGGCCATGTGAAAAATTAAATTAAGATGAAAATTAGGAGCTGCTTTTATTTATTTCACTTGTTTATAAGATAATAGTAATTGTTAGGCCTACTCCAAATTTTTATTTAACTGAATAAAGAAATTTCTTAACATATATTGTCCATGCAATGCATTATTCCAGGTAAAATGTATAACTTTTTACTAAAAAAATTAAACTAGCAATTGGAATACATTGTAGGAATAAATAACTAGTAATACTGCACTGTATGTCTTGTCAAATGGAAAGCGAAAAAGTTTTGTTTTATGTCAAGATTTAATCATTTAAACGTTAACTCTTTCCATTTGATATTTACGAAGAGAAATAAATGATATTATTTAGCATAATTCGATATAAGTGAAAACTGTAGTGTAGCGAATATTGCAGATGTATAGTACACTCTCTTATAATCCCTCAAACCAAAACTCTTCAAATGAAGAATTTATGTACAAGCAGCAGAAACACATAATTTTTATGCTGTTACTAACTTCCATTCTCGTGTTCAACTTGTTGTAAGGAGACAGGATTACAAACACAAATAACGAAGGAAGAATTTACATTTCGTGGGTTAGCAAATATTCAAAAGTTCAAGTTAGGGAGATTCTAAGTATGGATACGATTTGGTTGAGTAACAGAAGGAGATAAATCTATTTCTCAAATTTTGTATTTGTCCAGTGCTTTAAAAAAATGTAGGCCCTACTGTCCAGATTAATTATTCTCTTCGGAATTTTATGATTAAATCAATTCCTTTATGAAAAAAAAATGTTTGCCAGATCTTAAATAAAATAATCACTTCCGGTTTTGACCAAGATTTTGATCAGAAGCATTAGAATGCTTATTGCATATAGGCCTAAACAACATAAAATATTTTCTGTACTTCCATCTATAACGTCAACACTAATCAATTTCGGTAATAGACTGACAGCAGTATAATGTTAATTGTTTAGTAACACAATCTTTCCACCTCGGTGATGTTAATCGTAAACAGAATGTTCCACGAAAAATGTTTTATTCTACTACCAATATTTCCACTGTTCTGTGGAGTCATCGATAACTTCTCACAGCAACAATTACGAAAGCGTTGTTCATTACCTGTTATTAATTATGACGAAAGTTTTGTTTCAGGAGCAACTGCCTTAAACACCTGTTTAACTGTTAAAAATAATTTAGTTTCTATTCTTTCACTTTTTGTAGTAAACAATTGATCAGTTTCTATGGTAATTTAACCCATTCTCTGGGTCCTTTACATACGAATTGGAACCTTACCACACCAACATGGCTGAATAAACAGCTACTTTATGGTTACAGTTATCTCTTTTCATCCGCATTCTGCTCCTAAAACTTTTTCCAGTAACCAATCAGGCCTTATACACCCGCCATTCATTCCTACTGTGGTACAATGATTCCCAACCCAGCTGCATTACCATTTCTGTCACTGATTGTGTACTAAGGCAATTTTCCAAACAAATGTATCTTACATTTTTAGTATTCCATTCAACACCAGTATTGACAATGCTGTATATTCTATGGATTATACACAATGTTAAATTTCTGGTCCAGTAGAGTTAGTAATAAATCGCCTTATAATTTGTACTCCAATAATCGGATCTGCGGCGACAGTAACATTGAAATTTAAACTGATATTTCTGTTACAATTTTCAACAAGTAATTTTTTTGTGTGTCTCTTTTGGAATTTTGCTTCAGGATTTTGGATTTTACGGAATTCATTCAAGTATAAATAACACTTTCCACATACATTACAAGTGGCAGATCTTTTGCTGAAATTTTCGTGTGTGAGACATAATCCTAAACTATGTAAGTTTATTTTATTTGCTTATTTTATATTATTTGAAAACTGACTGTAATATTCTGCATTATCGTATAGATAAATTATCTTTCCAAAAACAATTTTAACGAAGTGTTCAGAGCACTGGCGATATTTTATTTTAATAATTGTTTATTTTAGTGTCAGATTTTTTTTCCATAGTAGGCATAAAATGTGTGTTAAGACCACTTTTAATTTACAAGAAACTTCGCTTTTACGCCAAATGTTTGACTGAAAATATTTCGAAGACTAAACACGTTGTTGCCATGAAAATAGTAAGCAACCTCGTAGATATTATTTTCCAAATATGAAATTAAAGTATTATTTGGTTTAAATTAACATATTATTTAATAATTGCTTATTGCTTATTTTTATTTGGTCGATATGGATGTTTTCTTGTACCTTCTATCCAGACATTCGCAGTTATAGTGCACTATGAAATATGTACCACATTACGTCATTTTAAGCTAGATAAGAGCGATATTTAATAGCAAGTATATTTACTTAATGGATTGCCAGAACAATGTGTTCAACCCTTTATTTTTGACGGGCTTGAAACCAATTTGTGTTCAATGTAGTTGTTTTTCGTTATATTCTCTGCCGCTTTTATAGTAGATTCGAAGAACTGAAATGCCAAAAGTCTACAATCGGTCCGTCATTTTTACGGGGTTAGATACTAGTTATCAATATTAATTCTACTGTAAAGAAAACTAGCGTAGCTATCAAAACGCCACTCTGATTTTTAACTGTTCTTTCCATAAAATGATTCAATTAAATCTTTTATTCAGTCATTACTATTTTTGTTTATTTTTATCTTCATCCACCAATCTGACACCGACCGGTATTTCTCAACCAGTGTTTCGACAGGGAGCATATTAAAAATTTAGATGCCGGAATCGTACTGTACAAGGCTATGAGCGAGTATAAACTATAAGCACAACTGTTTAAAAGCCATGCTACAATCTTGCATTTTCCTGCAATATTCTATTAATTTCGCTGTGGCGTGAAAGAGACACAGTATGTTTCAGGATTATGTTAATACGTGTTTACTACAGGTCTTGTAGAAGGTGTGAGCGTACGGGCTACGTGATAACATAAAGAATTGTGAAGTAAACAAAATCAAAATATGTCAGGTATCGTTACTTTAGTTAGTGCACGTAGGTCGATGGCATAATGTTACATCCAGCCTACACTAACATTATATCGTAAGTCTGGTCAGTATGTAATCGGAGGACGGCGGTTCGAATCCCCGTCCGGACATCCAGATTTGGGTTTTCCATGGTTTTCCCAAATCACTCCATGAGAATGCCGGGATGCCTCCTTGAAAAGGCCATGGTCGAGTTCCTTCCCGTTCCTTGTACCCAGTCCCATCCCGCCTCTAATGACCTTGACGTCGACGAGGCGTAAAGACATAAAAAATTTAGTTCACTTCCATTTTCGAAGCTGTGTTTCATTATGAATTCAAAACATGCTCTTAAAAATTATTGTGTTGTAATGGCACAATATGTTCCAGATATTAATAAGTTACATATATGTAAAGATATAGCCCTCACAAGTTAATGGTCTGCAGCATTATTTTTGTCAATTTACTTTTACTCGGGTTGAAAAAGTTTGAGAAACGTTGATATAGAGGAAGTGCGTAAATAGTGGAGTGAATGTATTAACACTGGTGTTTCTGAAGATGCAACTACTGTTGCGTATTTCGTTAGTAGTCGCATCCAAGTTTTTCGAGAGTGCTTATAGAAAGAACGAAAACGTCTTTTGTTAGTGAATAATGTGAATTTTTTTTCCCCTGTGCAGCACGGAGGATGGAGAAAGTTTTCGCGTGACACCGGGGGATGTTTTCTTACTTTTTTCCGCCCAGGTGAGACGGCGGGGTGTCTATTGTCCTCAAAGTCTCAAAGCACTGTTGAAAAAAAAATGTGAAAGCTGAACAGTGTTTTGTTTGCTAAATGCTGCACCTGCCACCTGGTAAACGTTTTACACTTGTGACAACCCAAATCTAGACGCGATATTTTGGCGAATCGTTGTTAAAATAACACCCAAGAAAAAAAGTAACTCCAGGAGAATGACGGGATGGTTTGTTCTAAAGGCCACGGCTGGATTCCTTCCCATCCCTAGCTCCAACGTTTCCCATTTTAATAACCAGAACGTCGACGTGGCGTAAAGCCATAACGGGAAGAAAAAAACCAAAACTTTATTTATCAAAAGGAAGTCTCATTTTATTAACAATTACTCCTACGCATATGTATCTCAGCTAGAGACACCGCAAGAGTAAGAGGATCTCGTAACGATTATAGTAAAATTTATTGGGTTGATATGGACACGGATAATCTACGAAGGGCATCCAAAATGTTCTCTGCTCATGATATACTAAAGTATACATCCACATTGTCATATCTGAAGTAAGCATACACACAGAATTGTAAGTAATACACTTAATTTAACTATAGCCATAAATTCATTAACTTTTTTATTTTATATTCTTCCTAAAGGCTTATCAGAGGAAGTCGAATCTTCAATTAAAGTCTCTCGCAAGGGCTACTTGACTTACTAACTTGCAGTAATCGCATAGTCAAGAATTTAGAAAACACAATGATCAGTCGAAAGGGGTCAATATTCTGAGAAATGATTTAAATGACTGATGATGATGCCTGTCAGATTTAGTCCCGAGTAATTTCAAATCTGTTTAATGCAACACTGTTGGTACGTATCCTGTCAAACGTTTCGACTTCGAACTACTTTTAAACTGATTTTACCGAGATTTTTATCTTTACTTTGGCTTTACGACGAAAATCAGAATCACTCCCTCTTTTACTGCTGTTACCACGGGCTGTACTTTGTACGAAACCCTCTCATAATCCCAACAGCAATTTTTACGTTAATCGCGTTCAAGGAAACAGCATTTGCTTCTCGCAGGCGGAGACCTAACTACTAATGATATAAAGATATTTAATGCACGAAGATATTGGATCCTTATTATATACATTTTTACATTACCAGGAATGGTTCTTATTAACATTCATTTCTGTTTTGTCATTTTTATTGAAAGATGTTTCATATAATTCTTAAAATGTGTAAATTTATATATCATCTAACCAAAAGTGCACAACCAGCTTAACTGTGATGTCACTATATACAACTTAAATGACAAACTTTGTGCACTTGCTGTCATATATTAACTACCTACTATCACATAGCAAACTGACCCTACCTAACAAAAAAAGGCACTCGTACAGTCACTTCCAATATTGTGTGACCACTCCTGATATAGGTACTTGCTTCAGGGAAATTATAAAATTATTGTTCTCATTCTTTTCCACCATCAAATGTATATAAATATCTCTACTATGCAAGTACAAATAGAATTTATACCTCAATTTTTAATTTTCAAAGCAGTAAACTGTCAGATAAATTTCAATATAAATATCCCTAAAATCTCCAAATGAATAATAGGGTGCATAATTATTAATAAATATTTGTCCCTGCAATCTCTAAGTCCTCCCTGAAAATTTCACCTCTGGATTCCTTATAGAAGTTAAGAAAATTGTTCCTGCATGCCGAAAAAATACAACATCTGGGAAAATGACACTCAAAGCTTAGGAAAATTTTTTATTTGCGCTTGTTGTGCCTGGTAGCGACAGATAAAACATTATTATAAAAATACTTTCAGTTGAGTTAAAAACCTACAACTTTCGCATAATACAGATAAATAATCATATAATCGGGAAACATAATTTTCAAAAAATCAATTTTTTGAGCTCTGGTCGATTACAACCCCCTTAAGTCTAAGAGATTTTATGTGTAACTTGCTGCATCATTTAGTCTACTACATAGTTTCGGCCCTCTTCAACTTCTCTTATTCAGAAAATGATTTTCTTTTCCATCACCAGAAGTTGGCTACGGAGTTTCGGATCGCCAAAATATCGTGTGGAAACATCTTGATTACTCGGCTAGCCTCCGAGGAAGACTATATCAATTCTCAACACCAAGAAAAACTTCGTTCTTATATTTTCTTTTCCTGTCTGGAAAACGTTTTTCGCTTAATCAGATGGCGATTCGAACTATGCGATATTTTTGTTTTGCTTATGACCTTAAGCCTCGTCAACTGCAAAGGATTCGAGGGTAGGAGTGTGAAAGGAAATCAGCCATTAACGTTTGAAGGAGTGATTTGGGAAATTAAGATATAGTTGGCCTGAAGGCTATAGATTATGCCAGTAAACAGAGTAAGAATTGTGCGTATATGTAACTTATTGGTTTGAAATATAAATGTCCTTCAGCAGAAATATGATGTGTATGATCCATAATTCGTAGGATCCTGGAGATTAAGAGGTTATTCTGCAGAATTGCTTGGGGAAATTATAGCGGAAATGTTCAGTAACTGATATGATAAAGGCGCAAGGAATGGGATTCATTGGAAGACAGGAGGAGGGTGAAGAGAATGCTGGGAGTGAATTAAATGTGTATTGGCGATGAGGTCTCGATGAATATTGGTAGAACAAATTACCAATAATGCTGAGAAATAAAAAAACTAAAATTAATCTGAGTAAAGGAAAATCTATATAGGGCATGAAATTTTATTAAGAAATTAAACATTACAAAACACAAAAAGGATTCATGATAATGGGGAAGTTGGTGAGTTAGATAAAATTGGCCTCCAGGCATAAATACTCCATCGAAACTGAATTAAACCTTGCAAAAAAAATTCAGGATCAGTTACAACCACTATGAATACTGTAATCGGTCAAGAAATTGAGACATTCTTCTAAACGGTTCCGGGGTAGCAATCTTTACTATTCGTCCACAGTCTTCTTGTGCCTAATTATTCCCTTAGGTGACGCGAGATAAACAAATAATTCGTCATATAGAGCCACATTCCCCTGCCACTTATTGTTACGCTCTATTGGCTACGAAGTTTTAAGAAAAACTTAACTCGCACTTATAATACATCAACAATCACGGCGGAGGAATTTTTACCCCAGGGCACAATACTGGGTCCTAATCTCATGCTGATCAATGTATATAAGCAATGCTCTGTGTTTGAATAGTTAGGGCATTCCCGATTGGAACACAGAGGAGCATTAGTTTATAGTATTATACTCCTAAATCGGTTCACTTTGGTGCCAAGATAAAACAACTTGATTTATAAATATACAGGCATATATCACATGCACCTACTATTATGCTCTACTGGCTGCGAACTTCCGAAAGAATCTTAAGTCACAGTTTTGATACATGAAAAATCACGACAGCGAAGGTTTTACCGCAGGACACCATACTGAGTCCTAATTTCTTGCGGCAAATGTATATGAGCAATGCTCTGTGTTCGGATGGTTAGGGTATTCCCCATTGGAACACTTAGAAGCATTAGTTTATAGTATTCTAATCCTAAATATTAATCGGTTCACTTTGGTGCCAAAATAAAACCATACTTGATTTATAAATATAGAGGCATATATCACATACACCTACTATTATGCTCTACTGGCTGCGAACTTGCGAAAGAATCTTAAGTCACTGTTTTGATACATGAAAAATCACGACAGCGAAGGTTTTACCGAAGGGCACAATACTGGGTCCTAATTTTTTGCGGCAAATGTATATAAGCAATGCTCTGTGTTCGGATGGTTAGGGTATTCCCCACTGGAACACTGAGAAGCATTAGTTTATAGTATTCTACTCCTAAATATTAATCGATTCACTATGGTGCCAAGATAAAACCACACTTGATTTATAAATATACAGACATATATCACATGCACCTACTATTATGCTCTACTGGCTGCGAACTTCCGAAAGAATCTTAAGTCACAGGTTTGATACATTAAAAATCAGTACAGCGAAGGTTTTACCACAGGGCACAATACTGGGTCCTCATTTCTTGCGGTCAATGTCATATAAGCAATGCTCGGTGTTCGTCCGGCTAGGGGGTGTGTTTATCGCGGTGGCGAAGTGCTAATCCAGGGGGCGATAAAGTAACCGGTTTTAATGACCGCTAAGAGGACCCCAGCGATGCGGACGCATTTTATGCCCTAATAACGGGCGCTGCAGCGGCAGAAGGGCATGCATGCCTAATGCTGTTTGTGGAAACACTACAGATGTCGTGCTGAATGCCTTGTTATCGTTATCTGAACCATAAACAACATTGCATGAAGTGTAGAGGCTGTTTACCTCAATCGTTTCTCTAATTACAGCGATCCTAAAAAGATCCCAATTCAGTTCTGATTTGGTTTAGAACATAATTCATGATTATCTAGGTCCACGTCCTATATCTCTATCTATAAAACGAAAAATAAAAACTCGGAAACTACGGAGAGGATTTCGATGGGGTTTCCACCCTTTTAAAGCTTAGAATCTCAATTCATTTGCTTTCCATGTATTATGTTTAAACGTTAAATAACGCAGGAGCATTAAATGAAATTCTGAACCTATGATGACAAATCCCAATGATGGAAGGATTAGATGTTGCATACTTCGCAGTAATTTAATTTAATTTAATTGCAATGGAGCACAGGCTCCGGTGGCAATTTCCCTACACGCCCATCTTCCCCCTATCCTGCACCTACCTACATTTGCCCTCTACAAATTTTATCTTTAAATTCTTTCAAAGTTTTCGGTAAATTATTCATCATTTCTCATGGTAACTCATTCCAATCCCTGACACCCTTACCTAAAAAAGACAATCTTCCCACACCCTTGTGCCTGAAATCTAGTGCCAGCTTGTGGTCATGGTCATCTTTTCCTTTCCATGCACTACTTTTCATACCTATTGCAATATCTTTCCATGGCTCATCGCCAGTATATGCCCTGTATACTCCCATGACCCTCCTCATCCTCCTCCTGTCTTGCAATGAATCCCATTCCAGCTCCTTTATCACATCCGTCACTGATTGCATTCTGCGATAATTTCCAGAAACAAATCTAGCAGCCCTTTTTTGCACCCTCTCCAACTCCTGTATTTGATACGTAAAATGAGGGTCCCATACTACTCTACCATATTCGAGCAACTACAATGTCTCTGACTATAGCCATTATTGAAGCTAATAAATAACTTTACAACAATAACTATTTAACACACTAAACAAAACGTGAAGTATTCTTTCCTTTAATTCGGGATATTCAATTTTTAAATGTCATAGATAGCCGTAACTTGAAGTATTCTTTTCTATAATTCGAGATATTCAATTTTTAAACGCCACAGATAGCCGTAAAAACAACAGATTTTCTTTAAGCGCGAGGCCTCTTCCCATCAGTACTAGTCTTCTGTTTACGTTAATATTATTCTGGATTGACTTTTGATATTTGTATAAAAGGCTGAGTCTGCGAAGTTAAAGTATCTGGCGTTTCGAGCAAAACGTATATCCATTCACTTCCCAATTGAATCAAATGTGAGTTTCTAACATAATCCAGCGTTGATCAGTAATGTAGTAACGCAACTTCTTATCCATATTAATGAAGCTTGATATACATGAATCTTTTCAGACGAATCAAAATAGTGAACGTGAAAATAAATTTCAACCCACCCGTTTCTTGATAGGGGGCAGGTGAATCTAGGTTTGATTTAATTCCGAAACACGTTGGCGCGAATGTTATGAAACTTTGTACAAATGTTTCTCATTGTTGAGATAAAAATAGGACAGGGGTAAATCTACGCCAACTATACCGGGGAACTCCGTTAGTTATATCTACAACGCTGCGTTTATGAAATATTCAGATACATTAACTTTCGTTTTAAGTTGATAAAAATTATTTTACTACATGAAATTATTTTTAATTTTATTTATTCAGTTGGCTGTGGTGACGTGATGGTTTCCGGCCCTGACATGGGGTTAGCTGGATCGGATCCTGGTGGTGGAAGAAATTTTCGCCATCAGGACTTGGTAGGGAGTATGTAGCGACCCACATGACACTGTTTGTTGATGGTGATTCTTCCGTGGAGGAGGACATTAAGCCTCTCTCCCTTTGTTGTATTTTGGAAGAGTAGGCCTGTACGAGTCAGTACCAGATTACACTCTCTCCCTTTTCCAGCTCTCATCGAGAACATTCTACAGTGAACACACACACATTATAACATTCATGCACACTTACAACAGTTCTATAGAACACTATAACAGCGGGGAAGACAACGCGAAACCAACCCAGTTCATCATTTTAACTGTTAAGCGTAGTCTGTATTGTTGAATATTCAACAGTAACTGACAGTTGTTTTGGTACAAATCGCAACTACTTCGTGGAACACGAAACATTGTTAAAGAAAATGCTTTATAGAATTTCTTTTTTTAATTTTAAAATAATTCTTCCCTACAAAAAGAATGATTTTTTTTTAATTATTGTGTCAGAATTCTCATAATATTTCTAATAACTGTTACTGATCACAATAATCAACAAATTCTTACGGTATTTGCTACTATACCAAATAAAATAACATAATGGAAATACAATGATAGTTTTAACTACGGACATCATCAAAACTGACAGGATTAAATAACAAATACGTCTAATTATCAATACAGGATAATAAAAATGAGTGTTTTTAACCGTAAAAACTTACTGAATTTTTGATTATTCGAAAAATTACGGATTGAGTGCTTTTGCTTTCAGATTGGCACTAAAACTCAATAGGAACAGATGCATAATGTGAATCGTTCCAAACTTCTACCGTAGAAAGAATTTTAAACTGGAAATAACAGACTGTTTTGAGCAATTTATAGTTTTCCTTACCTAGATTTCATATTTTAGCGAAATCAATTGCCACCTATAGCCGAATCAGAGAACTATTTAAATAAATGGTTGGTCCTGTATCAGTAACAAACGGCATATGAACATCAGAATATTTTCGGCGGGAATGGAGAATTATCAATCGGATTCGAACAGGACAAGGCAGATGCGGCTACTTATTACAAAAATGGGGATTGGTTAGTTCTGCAAATTATGACTGTGGGGCCACCTTAAACACAATCCACCACATCGTTTCTGACTGTCCTCTTAGAGCTTACGAAGGACCAATAATGTACATAAACCATGCGTCGATCAATACAATTGAATGGATCTAGAGACATAATACTATAAGAGCTTGTGATGTGCACATTTTTGTCCACACCTTTTGTATATCTTGTTAAACATGCGAAAAATAAGGAGTAACAACAGTTTTTGATTTCCGTGTGTATTACGAGAATGAAGCTAATTATTTTTCCTTGTTTTCTTCCCCCTTTCCGTTTCGCCTCGTTGTCCTTAACTTCTTCAGGTGTTTATAAAGTTCTGAAGAAATAAATAACAAAATATTCAGTTGCAGTGGTGTAATTATGGTTATATATAGAAGCTGATTATCTGAAATTAACACATTTTTTCAGTTTTATTGTAATGCTAGGGGTGATAGTCTATTGCTTCAAAGGGTGCCAGATTCAGCTTAACCGTTTTTCTAAGGCGGAAAGTAAGCTCAACGACCGAAGGTTCCTTTTCAGAGGCAACAGGAAGGGCGTAGCTACCAACAGCCCCGCTTTAAAATTCCCGTCACGTTAAGCGATGGCCGATGTGCGAATGCGCTGAGTGAGAAATCAATACGGCAATCCCTCTGCCCCTCCCCTCTACACCCCCTCGCAGCGCGCTGTATCTCATATCACGCAAAAACACGGCCGGCAAGCGGTCTGCGAATAAATTTAATGTGTCCAGCCCGGTGTATATTAAATTAACATCGACCGACAAAATAATACTACAAAAAATATATAATCGGAACGAACTGCGAAGAGTGTAGCGATGGAGTTGTTTCGCCGTTGACAACGCTGCGAATTAGGGGCTCGAATTCGCGAAATATTGGCGCGCTATTAGTGCCTCGTAAAGCAAATCACTACTGTGGCTCATTAGCGATATTGCGCGGCGTGACGCTTTTATCTGTCTGTCCGATTGAGCTCTCGCGTAATCAACATTTGCTACGCGTAGATTTAGGATTGTGCTGCAAGACGAGGGTTGATAACAACAGTCGAAACACTACGAAGCGTACACAGGTGTAACCCCTGGGCTGTTATAAATAGGGTGACGTTTCGACATCATTCTTTGCCACCTTCATAAGTTACTTGGAACTACTTTACACTGATTGGCGAAAATTTGCAGATCCGGTCACCAGGTGATTTATACTTGCCCTAAAGTACGGCAAGGTACTTAATTCCTTAAACTTCCCAATGACACCATCGATAAAGTTTTTATCCGACTTTTACTTCGTAGAAACACAGGACAGAAACATATATAAAACTTTACATCAGACATATTTTCAAAGTTTAAACAATATATCTAACGAATGACGTAGAGTTCATTTTAGCACTGCTTGGAGTGAACATTCGAGTTTATAGCTATCGCGGTTTATATGCACATTAAAGATATTTATGAAATACTATCAAAAACAGGGTTTTAGTACAACAATAGAAATAGTAAAAAAAAAAAAAACAATTAAAACTTACACAAAATTTTGTGAGATAACAACCATAGAATTAGTTAACTTGTGTAAGTAATAGTTAAAATAATATGGTGAGATGTTTAAGTTGGCTAGCGTGTAAACCAAAGATTTATGCAATGAACATAGCTGACTGTATCTATGGTTTTGTTTTACTCGTTGTTATAGTAGACTGGCTTAAGATATTGTTGGTTTGAGTTTTTTGTTAAGCTTGTGAAAGTTTTAAACACTGAGAGTACAATTTAAAAAAAATCAATGTTGAACAAAAGAAACCGAAGGACAATTATTTTTAATGACTGATGATTTTTTTTTAGAGAAAGGCGGCTAACGTTTGACATTTATGGCTAAAATCAAAAGTGCATAACGGGACATATTAAACAGCAGAAGTAAGTATAAACCTCGCAATTTGTTTAAATCATCAGGGAGCAATTACAAATGGAATTGCGAGAATGTTTACAAGTATTCAACGTCTTAATAACCAAAAAAATCTATCAAACTGTCAAAATCTTACTTAAAACATATTTACTGTCACATTATTCCCCTTTAAGGTCTTTTAACTAACATTCCACGCACTATATTGCTTTTGATACAATTTCAACAAGCATTCAGTTTACTTACACCATTTTCACTCATTATAAGATCACAAATTCGTAAAATAATTACATGTATTTGGAATCAATCACTTCGCTTCTCTTTAAAAAAACAAATTTCTTCATTTAAAAGGATAGAACATTGTCAAAACTATGGGGTGTCACAGCTGGCTTCAGTACTCATTTACTACTGGAGCCACAAGACAAAATTGAACAGATTACCGCAGTCATTATTTTTGTATTTGGTGATAGTATACTAACGTCATCCGCTCTTGGTTTTTTATGTGGGAAGGATAACAATGTATGCAATCTCCATTCTTTTCCTTTCTACGAAAACCCACAGTACAGGTATCTTTCATGGACAGAACTTTGTGAGCTAATATATTTACCAGGTGAAAAATTCAGCTATATACATTAAGTGATGAAGTTGCAAACGCTAGTTCGGTCTTATTCTGGGCCCTACAGATTTTCGATATAGATGGTTTTTCTTCTCAAAATTTAGATTGTTGGGTACTTTTTGTTCGACTATTATGAAACTGGGGTGGTTGCCCCTTATGATTCTAGTGTATCTACTTATTAATTGTTTTTTTTTGTGGAATACTGTCATTTGCGTATGTTTACTGTAGTGTGTTATTTATGTTGCGAGTCAAGGAAAGACGGAAGAATAAAAAGGATGAAGACCAGTGCTAGAGTACTGGCTCTGCGTGCCGAACGTCACCGGTTCGAGTTCGGCTGAGGGTATGGGTGTTTAAGTGTTGTGTGTGTGAATGTTGTGTCCCTCTTTGGAGTCCATTTGTCCATACTTAGTTGCAACAATGTACTGGAGAAACTGATACACTGAAAGCGTCACGATAATCAAATTGAGCTGGCTGTATGGCCCATGTAGCCGAATGTCATTAAAAAAACAAAAAAAAACAAACAAACACACAAACAAACAAAACAAACAAACAAACATACAAACAAAAACAAACAACAAAAAACAAACAAACAAACACAAAACAAAAAACAAAAAAACAAGATACCGGTGCTGGCCCATTTAGGCTTCCTCATACGAATAGCACCTCTGATGCCAACAGGCTTAGCATTCTAATCCGACAGACAAATTAGCAGTGTAGTACGTCCTCACTCCATACGCACTGCGGAAAAGTTTGGCATTTAACGCAGGACTTTGGTGCACAATACAATTATAAATCGTGCATCACCACTTCTCCTACCCAGCCGGCCAAGTCATTGTGATGAAAATTTCTTTCACCACCAGGACTGGAAACAACTCAAGGTCGTACATCAAAGGATATAGTTTTCCGGAATTATAAAGCAGTAAAAAAATTAAAAGTATTTGTGAAGTATTTTTTTGCTTACGACCTGTAAAATCCCTGCAGTAGATGGAAAGGGAACACCTCACAAACTACCTCAGTTGTACTACATGTATTACAATTTTTCTCCGAATTGTGTAAGCTGTTTTTTACCTGTTTTTGTAACGTCGAAACTCTTAAAGCAGTTTGCGGGTAGGATACCAGGTAAATGAGGAAAACCCCCAATTATAGTAGCTATGATAGCGTCGAGGACTCAACTTAGACCCGCCGTACTTATCGCAGTCGTGGATAATAGTGCCTTAACATTGTGGGTATTGTCAGGTGAAGAATGGTTTTGCGAAAGGACTGAGCACTATCAGTGTCAATTTCAAAGTACATCTTCGATAGGTTCCTTGTTAGACGACTTTTAGATTTTCTTGTTGGAGGCTGTGTTTTAGATGGTGGGGGTGGGTGGTATCGCAGATTAACTCGTCCCCTACCACTGGTATACAATGGCGGAGGCGGCGTTATCAGCCACAGAGCATCTACAAGCCATTAGACCTGCGACACGCACAGTAGATCGCATGCACAGAGAGTAGAGAACAGGCGGACATACTCAAATGAGTTGTCCTCTAGGGGCAATGAAGAAATAAAAGTGAGAGAAACTGTTCCAAGTTATTACATTTAATTCTATTAAAATATGTTTCTCAGCATACAGTTATTTTCATAAAATTCTGGCTTCCGATTTAACAGCAAAATGAAACGTACCCCGTTTTGACATATTCTTCACAACTATACTGATCAGCTACAACATTATGACTACCTGCCCACTATCGATATAAACCCATCCAGCGTAATCTCACGAGGAATGACTGATAGTCACCCACGCACGGTGAATGCAGTAAAAGTGAGGATCCTATCAGTGTTTAGAATGCGGAAGGCGCGCGATCTATCTGAGTTTGACCGAGGACAGATTGTGACGACCAGGAGGTTCGGCACGAGCATTTCTGAAACTGCACGACTTGTCGGGTGTTCGAGGAGTGCTGTGGTGAGTGTCTTCAACAAGGGGCGAAACCAAGGTACCGCTTTCAATCGTCGAGGAGTTGGGCGGCCACCCCTCGACGTAGGATTCGAAGACTAATAAAACAGTATAGGCGGCAGACTTTATTGCTGGGCAGAGTACAAGTGTGACTGAACACACAGCGCGCCGAACACTCCTAAAGGGCCTCCTGATGTTTAAAGCTTTGTAAGAGCGCGTTGGTGGTAGATTGACATGGTATCGGCGGGCGTCGATAAGTTGTAGACAACCATCCCGGTGAACAAGATAGGACGCGAAGTGAATTTCAGCTGCTTCTGTAAGATCACTTGTTAAATTTTTACCTGAAGATGACGACGGAGCGTACAGTCATCGAAATATTGTGAGTGAACAATAGTTTAACTGGATTAGTTTCCCATGAAGAACAGATAATTATACAATGCTGAGAAAAGCGTAGTTCATTTATACCTTATTTTACCTCCAGAACTATGAGATGTACACTACTCCAAACCCGCAAGTTCCGACTATTAATTTTTGCGTGAAATTAATTTTTGAACATTTTTGTCTTAAATTTCTAAGCTCTCTGACTTCAAGACAAAATGAAACGTATCCTATTTTATCCCGGTGCCAGGGGCTTTACGCTATCAAAATCCGACCAGTAGTTTTCTTTAATGAATCCGATTCTTCCAAACGAATAGCGGACAGATACAAATTTTAAAAGCATTTAATCTGTAGCTTATGAACGATGATTCAAACTAATATGTTTTTTTAAAAAAAATACGTCTTAAATTACTGACTTCCGTTCGGCTAAAATCTATCATATTATTATCATAGTAGGATAATATTATTATGTTAATCCATCCTGTGTATAACCTACAAACGTTTACACAACTTACTGAGTCATAATCGATGAAAATTTTAGACACAACTCCATAATAATTGAGGTGAGAAATGTTAAGAATTTCGGAGCCATAGGTTTGGCTTCCAAGCAGTACCACAAACAAATTACAGACGGAGTAAGATCTGGACCCGATGGTTTAAATTGAGCCTGTTGCGGAAAATGTGTGTTTAACCAATTTTCAAATGTCAGCCGTTAATGCGAAAGTGTTTCATCCAACTACAACTACCTCCTGAAAAAATCTGGAGGTACGAATTACCAACTATCGTATTATCAAACAATACCGATGAATCAATTTCGTCTTGGAGTACTCCATACTAAATGATAAGCATCCATCTTCTTTGAAATATCAAACCGATGAGGATTTCTTTTTTAAAAAAATTATGGCTTTACCCATCGTCGACGGCGGGATGGGACTGAGGAAAAGGAACGGGTATGAATTCGGCCATACCATCTTGAAGGAAGCATCCCGGCATTTGCATTTGGGGAAACCATGGAAAACCCAAATCTGGATGACCGGACGGGGATTCGAACCGCCGTCCTCACGCTCACCCACTACGCTCGGTGAGGATTTCTTCTTGACCAGTATATCCTTCTTGGTTGACTTCGCCAGAAAGTTTAAAGTTTGTTCTTCCTCATGTACTGAATTGACAATGACTTGTGGTTGTGTGTGAATAATTTCTGGTTTACTTTAGACAGTGGCATGTTTCTCGATAATAATGACTGTAGAACAAGAAACAGGATTGATAAATTCATTCCCTTAAGGACAAGTGTAGAAGGCGTTCCTACCACCAACTTTGAGATGCTCGGTTGCAGAGATGCTGAGTCTTCCGTTTTGCATATTAAACTACTTTGCCCCAAGGACACTGGATGAACTAATCAGAGGGACCGCGTCGTTTGGCAGTGTCCTGGGATCGTATCTCACCAAGATCACCGGCCAAGCGGGTACAGTAGCTGTCTGACCCTAGAGACATACGGGGAGCGAAACTTCGATCCAAACCGCAGCAAACTTCACCACGTTCAAGACTTTGCCGAAGAGGATATCCATGATGGAGGCCTTACCTGAGGTGGATTATTAACCCACAGCTGATTGAACAGGTACGATGTCTGAAAAGTTCTCAGCCTCAACCAATTGTTCTAAATCGTATAGAGAAATATAGCAAAATGTTTCAGGAAAAAAACTGTTTCTTTTTTTGTCACTAGCCATAGTAAACAAATATCCAACTTCCATGTTTGTCACTACCGTAGCAAATGGCCAGTTATTTTCAATTAACCTATATTATGGGATAGTTATCTCTATGGACTATATCAATAATTATCTTGAAGGTTGGATACAGGAATATGGAAACTAACATCTTCTAGGTGACCTTTCATCTATAATATAGTCGGTCTCGTGGTAATGCCTATAACTACATTCCTACATTTCAATCGGTTTTTTTGCTGTCCATTATGGACATTGAAACCTAATTGTACACAGTCTACCTTCTGGGTGAGCGGAATTGTTGGTGCCTGGCATTGGGGTTCGATTTCCAATCCGACCATCAAGATTGAGGCTTTCCACGATTTCCCTAAGTCATTCAATCAAATGTCAGAATTGTTCCTTCAAAAGGTCATTTCCAAATTCTTCCCCATTCTTGCCCCCTCGCGTACCTTATGACTTCACTGACTAGGAAATGTGAAGTCCTCAAATAAACTTAAAATTAGTGTTACGTCAGTCACTTGTTAACCACCACAGCACTGAATAAATGGGTATTGTTCTGATCTATTTGATACTAAAAGTTGGATAAATCGTAGCATTTAACTTGATGATTTCGAAATCTGAAACAGAAAAATTAATCAACATGACCAGTATACTTCGGTACAAATTCTCGGAAAATAACTTGGCTATGAAAACATATGGGAGTTTCTTTGTGTATCCGTTAAACTTAAAAAAATCATGAAACAAACAAATGCCATTGTGACTTCAGAATTCGTTCTACAGTCACATAGTCTTTTCAGCTGTTCAACGATAGACTGCGGGGAAAAAAACGTTTCGATCACTGATTGCGATGTCATCGTCAAGTGAAGTAGTAATCTTGAAGCAGAGTTAGAATAACTAACTTGGTGCTAGCATTTCTTTACAAGATGAATATCACGTTGACTCATAATACTCAAAGTTAATTTACCACTAAAACACAGACTTTTGTTTGGTCTAGGACGAGGACTTTTCGGAGCAGGCTTGGATAGTGGTAAGTTGCGTTTTGTGTCTTGGCTACGCGGTCGCTCAGCTTAGGACTCGAGCCGACACACAAAAGCTCGAGAAATCAATACGGACCGCCAAGAAGAAAGAGGAGATGCCACTCTCTCTCTCTCTTTCTGACCATCCTAAAGACCTACTGCTTCCACTTGGCCCCATGTAATATCCACTGTGAAAAACGTTTATACAAAATATCTCAAATCTTCTAGTCAAATAATTCGGCACTGTCATTTTTCAGTAACTTTCACATGCAACTCTGTTTGAAGCACGTTAGTTGAAAAAGCAGAATATTTCTGTTTGCCTGTGTTGATAATGACCCCATAGTTACGAAACGTGTGTCAGCACAGTAAAATAAGTGACGACTGTACGAAGAATAATTCCAGAGGCAGTATAGCAACGGGATACAAACTGAACACAGAACATAAAACATCGGTCATGGGCTCGGAAACTGTAAGCAGAAGACAGTTTTACTGATTTCGTGTTTGGAATTGAGGAATACTAGAAAGAAGCAGAATTAAAACATTCAAAATGAGAAGCTATGGAAGTGAAGTACGAAATGAACGTAGTGTAGAAATGATAGGTGAAAGAAGACAAAGGAGACAGAATTGTGGCTATTATTTTAAGGCATAAAGGATTGGTTAAATTGTTAGTGGAGGAAACAGTCGAAAATAAAAGCCGGTCTTTTAATATTTTTTTTTTAATCCCGTTTTTAAGACTCGTTGACATCGTTATCCTCCCAGTTTCCCAGCCCTAGAGTAAAAATAAGACAATAATTAGAATATTTAGTTGCTAATTAATGATCAATGCTGTAAATGAATATGATGAAATGAGAGGAAATGTGCCAGTAATATGACTAATCCAAAATGGATTATGATATTTTAATATTTCTTAATATTAAAATCTGGAGACTTTTCTACCTTGGAATGTGAGTATACATTTTTACATCTTGCTAAAAAGGGAACAAAGATACAACTTTTCAATTTTTTTTAATTTAAAAATACAGGCGTAAGCTATAGCAGTGTCGACATTCTTTCAAGAAGTATGTGTTTGGGATTTGGCCCTCTTATACGGGGGAGAAAAGTTGTACTGCCATCTATCAGCAAAATTTGTAACTATGATCTGTATTCATTAAGTGTATTTTTTCGTTAGTGTAATCTCTATGAAGAGGTTGCGGAAAACAGACTAAATTCGGCAGTGAGGACAGCCGGTAAGAGAGGATCTGGACTGGATCCTGTCCCGCAGTATTACTCGATCCACATTGGTGGATTTATTTCGTACGGCTAAGCAACTAATGTAATAAATATTTGCAATATATCCAACGATAAGAACGTCGGTAGCATTCAAAAACTGATATCCAGTTGTTGCAGCCATTCTATGAAGGAAGCTGTAGCACTAAAAACGTCTTGAAATGCCCCATAGTACTTCCTTAGAGGGCATTCCCTGATAGTATGCCCCACACTTTGGGAAGGAGCTCCGCAGTCACAGCCAGGATAATCTTGAAGACCTCACCTATTCAGCATGGCGTTGCATTTGGCGTGTGGGGGGTATGTCATTTAGGGAATCGAGGATTGGGAGATCCTGTGGTTAATCAGGATGGTGTAGTTTTATCCACTCACGTGCCGTTGCTTCTTGGCGTCTTACCTCCGGAGGTGGTACGTTGTTAGTCAGATGTAACACTGGTGGGTATTAAGGTATTATAGAAGCTTAATTGCACGAAACTAACATTTTCTGCAGGGTTGACCAGATCCTTGTTGAAACCAAAGAGAAACTATTAGTAGGCTTTCTGGTACCTGAATCGTCTAGGAGATGGCGTTGGAGCCGTTTTCGAGATTTCAAGTGCAAAAATTGTTCATATTTTGTAAAATTACGTTTTTTTTCCACATTCTGAAGCACTTTTTACAGAAAAAATTCGACTGACAGAAGGATTCTTGGGGTAAGTATAAGGAAGAAGAAAGTGTGTACTTCGAAGCGGAATATGAACATATAGAACATTGGAAAAACCTACTGTCTGGAGAGATCTGTTACATGGCAGAATACCTCATGAGGAATATCTAATTCCCGGGGTAGGATTGCCAGCTAAATACTAAAACACCGAAATAACGGTGTCCGGCCTGTGTTCGAGAAGGTCAGCCGTCCAGCCTGACATTTGTGCGTCGCTGACATTTGGCAGACCCGGCGCTTATCGCATCCTGCGAATCGGGTTCATTTCAAGGCTTCCTGAAATAACAGAACCCTCGCTATGGAATATTGTATCACTAAACAGAATTTGCGTATGATTCTAACAATTATATATATATACAGGGTGGTCAGAAATTTACTGATCGGTGGGTAAGGGCAGTGTTGGGGACGTTGCACTAACAAAATAAATACAAAAAAAAATCTAATAAAAGTCGTACCGTTTCTGAATTATTCGCAGCTAATTTTGGAAAATAAGAGCGCTGCGCGGGCGAATTCAAACAGCCTTCCACAGGCGGTGTAGCCAAGCCTACTCGAGGCATGGGAATGACTTCCCGAAAAATGTTGCGAATTACCGATTAATTCCGATTACTAACAAACAGTCCACCTTAGTGGCTTCTAAAAACAAAGAAATTGTAGAGCCTTGGCAGCGTAGTCGGTAGGACGCCAAACTCTCAAACTGAAGGTTGCGGGTTCGATCCCCGCTTCTGAAGAGAGTTTTTCTTTTCGCATTTTTTGACGGTCCCATGGCTCGAGTAAGCTTGGCAACACCGCCTGTGGAAGGTTGTTTGAATTCGCCCGCGCAGCGCTCTTATTGGCCAACTTAACCTGCGGATAATTCAGAAACTCTTACTAGATTTTTTTGTATTTATTTCGTTAATGCAACGTCCCCAACACTGCCCTTACCCGCCGATCAGTGAATTTCTGACCACCCTGCATGTATATAAATATATATCTATTATGTTTCTAACTGTTTATAGAATTGTCGCATCCCATCGTGACTAAAGATGCCCTTCTCTACGTTACGCTCAAAGACCGGAAACGATCATTGAACGAAAAAAAAGACCGCAACGCCTTGTGGTTTCTTGAAAACGGCCACAACAAGTTGTGGCTTATTAATATCTAACTCTTTACGCTCACGACGAATCGTTCCAAGCAGCATTTAATATATATGAATCGTCACCTGTGGAGAATAGGATCTGGACCAGACGCAAATTCCGTATTGTGGCCGGCTTTTTGAGTTAGTTACAACACTTTCTGGCTGTGCCATAGCGCGAATAACGTGTTGTGGCCGTTATAAAGAAAACCAGAATGTGTTGTGGTCGGGTTTGTTTTCTCTCACTCAGTGAACGTTTTCAGTCATTGAGCCTAACATATTATATACACGTCAGTGTGGCAGCGCGCGCTAATCTGCCACCACACTGTATCGGGGAGCTACAACGGGTCCAGGTTCGAGTCCTGGATGCACCGTACGAGCCGTACTGATTGAGGTTTTTAGGCTATGTCCCAACATAAACTACATATTTCACAAACAATAATACACGGTCAATAGAGAACATACGTTGCACAAATTACAAATAGATGGCAACACTTAAGATCCCTCCCCCCCCCTCCAAAAATGCTGCAAGAACTGACAATCCTTGGTTCTAACTACCTACTAGAAACATTATTCAAAGTCTTATATATATATATTTACATATATATATAGATAAATAGATAGATAGATAGACAGATTGAAAGTAGGTAGCAGTGATGCGACGAACACAAAAACACGAATATTTTGGTATAAACCTTAATTTTTTTTGTTTGCTTATGGCTTTACACCTCGTCCAGGCCAAGGTCGTTAGAGGCGGGTAAGGATTCGGGGAAAGGAAGGGAAAGGAATTCTACCATAGCCTTTTGTAGGAAGCATCCCGGCATTCGGCTGGAGTGATTTGGGGAAACAATGGAAAACCAAACCTGTATGCCCGGTCGGGGATTCGAACCGCCGTCCTCCCGAATGCGAGGCCAGAGCGTTACCGTTCACCCACCACGCTCGGCATAAACTTTAATCGTGTATAGAGGTGAGACGCGGAAATAGGATCTGATGTACACACATTGAGACTCATTACATTACTCAGTTATGTGTTTTAAGTTCTGTACTTTTTGCTTGATCTCGGAACCAACGGACAGGGAAGGTACAAAATATATACATACTGTATACTAACATTTGGGTTCAGGTTAGCAGTCGTGGGTGAATGTTCAGGCGACAGTATTAGCAGAGGCTGTACCTATGTTGAAATGCAGCACGGATGAGGATTGGTAAGTATCATTCCGTGTTACGGTATAAGCTACGATCGATTAAGTTCTTAACAACTTAAGTTTCCTTTAAGAGTGTCATGTTAGCTACGTCATTACTACGGCACAAGTTACTAAAAATTATAACATAATATGAAGTTTACATGGTATCAGCTACTTTGATAGATGGGAAATTCCTCCACCACTCGGAATAGTTTTATTTGTGTTTATTGTTTATCTTAGCTGAACAAATAAATAAGTTATATACTCAACAACAATATTAACAGAATTCAAGGAGTGTTGTGTTTATTGTGTGATGGATGTCTGTCCGGTTTAAAAAAAAAAAAAAAAAACTTTTGGTTATCTTTGATTTAACGTCTGTCTGTTGGAGTCAGGAACAGTTTATCGTTTACTTGGTGGAGTCATATGACTTGCCGCTCTCAAATTGTGCAGATCGGTTCCATACTTTCTCTGTGACATCTCGACAATGAAGTCCATAGTAATCGCTAGCCTGAAGACTTATATATGTGATGATGATAAGACTATGAACATGGGACCGAGCATGGTGGGTCAGCGGTTAACGCTCTGACCTCGCATTTCGGAGGACGCCGGTTCGAATCCTTGTCCGGGCATCCAGATTTGGGTTTTCCATGGTTTCCCCAAAACATTCCAGTCGAATACCGGGATGTTCTTTTCAAAAGGGCCATGACCAAATTCCTTCCCGTTTTCTTGTCCCCAGTCTCATCCGGCCTGTAATGACCTCGACGTTGTTGAAGCTTAAAACCACAAGTAAAAAAAAAAAAAAAAAAAAAAAAAAAAAAAAAGATCATGGGGGAAAATGACGAGGGCTTTCTGAAGCAAAAATCCTGCCACTCGCATGCAGTGATGTTGGGATGCAATCGAAAACTATATTCTCGAAGGCCACACGGGTAATCGAACTGGATTCCTCCAGATTGCAGTGTAATAACGTTAAACGTTAATCGGGCAGAATTGAACCTAGGCACGTTGCATGTCCAGTACGTGGCATAAAACCGGAAAAATCTGTCTTTGCAGTATTTTTATAATTACCTTTCAATTAAGAAGCAACTTATACAATTCCGTCACGTCCGGGGGCTAATATCGGAAAAAATCTCGAACGTTTTCGGCCGGTGTCCCAGCACATAATTACAGTTAAAACCTGTGAAATAACAGACAAGCGCTGCCAGCCTGAAAAACTCAATCCCCTTTACCTGAGAGCGTTAATTATACATTTTTACCGAATAATAAAACGGATAAATTTCCAGCTTCGAAAATTATGCGCGCTCGTCAGCGGCGGGACGGCCAATTAACGAGCTGACTGGACCGGCTGAATATTCATGTTTTTTGGGCGATAAACGCTGGAGAACGCCGACCGCCTCTCCAGAACCGGTTAGACCGTGAAAAATGCTTGATTACCCAAAATCGCAGCAAGCACGGACTGCGTGGGAATTTTTTTGTTTCGGGAAGTTAATCAGCTTCTCAAGGGCGCATTTCGGTAGGAGTGGTATTAATGATTATCTTTGACACTTTCTAGACATATGAGCCCATCCAACAATTCCTAACAATCTACTTTCCTTTCAACATATTCATTTCCACTAATCTTTATATATAAAGATGAATGTATGTTAGTTTGTTTGTTCTTCATAAAAATACACAGTTTTCATCCGATCTCGATGAAACTTTGCACACTTATCCTTTGAAACAAGGAGAAAAATACTGTCTATATTTGGTTGAAAAATTATCTGTATAAATAACATATGTTGTCTCATAACTTCGAAATACGGTGATAGAAAGACACGTTGGATATGGACGTCTCCGTACCGTATTTCCGTGTAGTGGACTGGCAGCTCAGTGGTTAAAGCGCTTGCCTACAAACGTCTTGGTCTCCGGTTCAAATCTCCGTGGAGGCTTTTAAAAATTGTTTTTCATCGTAAGAGTCATTCCTGGGCCGTAGGTTATTCGGATTGAATGTTAAACTGTAGATATTAGAAAGTTAGGGGTGCAATGTGAGGCAAATCGTAGGTAGTCTTGCAATGTTGTAGGTCTACACTTGTTTACGTTATAATGATCGCTCAGGTGTTGTTCGCAGTCAGTGTGTGAGTGTGAACCACAGTAATATTATTATAAATACGGAAGTAAGTCTCTGTCTTTTTGTTACGTTTTTGACGACTAAATGGCTATATCGTTGTGATGGAATTTTATAAGGATATCTGTATGAAGGGCACAGGATATTTTTTCCAGTATGATTAACAGTTGTAGTCACGAAATTTTGAGACCTTATCGAATGGTGACAGAAATATGTTGGAAATTGATTCTCTTCAAGAGACAGGTTCGACGGTACAATGATATAGTGTTAGCTTTCCTGTCATATTATTCCGACTCGATATTGTTTGGGACCAATCCTTCGTTACCAACAACTTTCTATATTTAATTCTGGCAAAAAAATTCTTAATCCACGCGTACGAAGTCACGGGTACGAGCTAGTAATATATATATGAGAAAGTAATTCTGTCTGTCTGTTTGTTGCGTTTACACGGCTAAACGGTTAAACCAATCTTGACGAAATTTGGCACGTAAATTCTATGTATCATGGGGGTGGTCATATGATACTTTTTTCGGTATAAATAACATGTTTTGTCATGAAATTTTAATAATTAACCGAACAATGACAGACAGACGTATATCGTGTGTGTAATGTTATATCGGTTACTAAGGCTTTGTTTCATTCGCAATCAGAAGTTTAAAAGACTATAGTCCCCATTAAAATTAGACTATCGTTAAAACCTAGGGACAGACAGTGAAAATAGCAGGGTACAATTGAAAAGTAGAGTTTTTTCCCATGGGCAGTTATATGTAGATAGTTGTAACGTTTTTGATGATCATAATTAATAATACAACACAGGATAGGTACAATACTTAATTAAAACCATCCACGCCCTTGGCCGGACTCGAACCGGTGACCCCTACAAAGCGAGACTCGCTCACTAGCGGTGTGCAGCCGGGGTCGATACATCACGAGTTAAGCACAGCAAAGACGGCAGAATTTAAGTAGGAACTGTTTTTAGGTTCCATTGCAAGTATCTTTCAGAAAATCCCACGCGAACCTTGAGGTTAGATTCGCCGTTTCTGTGGGAACCCTGTAACTTGCTGCAACTTCAAACTTACCCGAGCCGCCATCTCACGTCTCAATTACCCGTTTGCCCGTCCGCCCTCTTAGCCCGGGGGGCAAGCTCCTCCTTTCATTACCAACCTACCGCATCCAAACACCAGGCAGCGATCTCTCACTCACTAAGTCCACTTTTCTCCCAATTTTCTTCACTTCCAGATCCTGTTCGGTTCAAGAAGGGAGGAATAATAAGAAAAAGACAGAGTATCGTGCGACGTAGGAGGAAGAGGGGAATGGTGAATAATAATAACAAGGACGGGTTCCCGGCATAGCTTATCGCGTACATCGCATTCCTCACACGATAGATGTTGGAGCTCGGTATAAATCAAAAATATCAGACGGACGGCCATTTATAACTGGGAGGAGTGGAAAATTCGGTGGTCTCGGGGCAGGTGGGTGGGGGCATGATGAATGGTACAGGTTGGCTGACAAGTTTTATAGCAGTCCACTTGGCTCTTGTTGCGTGTGCACTCCAGTTGGTACCACTGATTCTCCAGTGGACATTGTTCGTTTCATCCTAGGGGGAAAAAATCTGGTGTTCCTATCAGTTGGAAGAGATCCGTGTCTACCATCCCTGAACAACCACTTCGTCACCAACAAATAATTATTAAAGTAAACTCAAAGTCCTGCTGAAATAAGATTTTAGTCATCACAAAATAGTTAAGGATTTTTAAGTAACTTTCCTAAACAGCCATTTCGTCTCTAACAGACAATATACATCCTATTCCAGTAAACTCAAAGTCCTGATGAAATCAGATTTTAGTCGGTACAAAATAGTTATGGATCTGTATGTAATTTTCCTAAACTTTTTTTTTTTTACTTTCGACGTCGAGGTCATTAGAGGCGGGATGGGACTGCGGGCAAGGAACGGGAAGGAATTCGGCCATGGCCTTTTGAAAGAAGAATCCTGGCATTCACCTGGAGTGATTTGAGGAAACCATGCAAATACCAAATCCGGATGCCCGGATGGGGATTCGAACCGGCGTCCTCCTGAATGCCTTTCCTAAACAACCACTTCGTCTACAAACAAACATTGTACATTCTGTTATATTAGATCAGATTTTAGTCGTAACAAAATAGTTAAGCCATTCCTAGCTGAAGTATCGTATGAACGTTCTAAACTTTACAACAGTAAAAAGCATTAACTCCTTGCAACTTACAACATATAATATTCAATTAGTGTCTACCGATTCCAAATAACTACTTCGACCTCAGCAAACATTAAATATTCTCTTACAGTATACTCCACATCCTGATGAAATCAGAAGTTTGTCACTAAAAAGTAGTCAAGTTATAGCTAAGGCATCATCGCAAGTAATTTGCTAAGTTAACAGTGGTTAATGTGCACCAAACTCGTGGATTAAATCCAAATCCTCTCCGCAATGGATTTTGTGTGAGATTATACGACAATTTTGAAAAGAATTGCTCCATCAGAGGAGGACGTTAACACTGGCGACCACTTTGAAGTCTTTCGGAAGAGTAGGCCTGAACTGTGGGTACTGGGCATCTCGCATTCACAACACCAACAACATACATAAAGTATATGCAGTCACAATAATTCATATTTACAATAACATACCGGACACTTTCACAGCGACGAAGGCAACTTGGAGCCACCACAATAATGTCTGCTCGAGATGTTTCTGTAGAGGGGTAACGGGCAAGGTAGAAACAACTTTTTGCTAAGTAAAGAGTATTAAAAAAAGCACCTGAAAAAGGACATCCGAATGATTCTTCTCTTCCACGAAAAAATTCAATACTTTAAAAAATAGTTTTAACGTCTTAATTATCATATTATTATTATCATTACTCCGCGATTCACTAAAAGTGTGTGGCGGAGGGTGCATCGCACCTATCCGAAAGGGTAATGGTTTGGAAGGGATATACGGGATATGGCAGGAGCCATCCCAGCATTCGCCTGTAGTGATCTGGGAAAACCATGGAAAACCCAGATCAGGATGGCTTAATATTAATCAATGTGCCTATGTATAAGGATTTTGGTAAATTGCAACTATCATATAAATTATTTCTAAAAGCAGGTTTTTCTTGTGGCGAGACCCTTTTCTCCCTACATAATTAACCAAAATCAATAAATGAGATATTTCAAAGTTATCCTCTCAAACAACATTGTCAATTGAGAATTTTTTTTCGAAACTCATCCCGTAAATGGTATAATTATGAACAATCAAGGTAGTTTGTTTGCGATAATACATAATCAGGCTGTTAGGCCTCGCTGGCGTCAATAACGAGTGATCACATACCGCTAGATAGCAGCAACACATATAAAATTTTTCGCAAGGGCCTTGATCGCATTATCGCTAGATATTCTGTTGACGAATAAACAATTGTTTCTACAAAATGAGATAGTTCAGATCACGGCTGCTAGGCAGCTAGACAGCAGCATAATATCGCAGAGATATAGATAAACAGTGTGTGCTTTCTAGAATAAGGAGTTTTTCGGATATTTTTTTTTCTGTTCGGGAAACATTTCTAATTGTTTCATAAAACGATGTATTTTTTTAGGTACCTGTTTAAACTGACGAATAAAAAATTGGTACAAATGTGCCTGTTCTTCTTTTATCTATCTTGCTATTCATCTTATATCATTCGCAAAATTTTCGCACTGGCTACCTAGTCTAATTACACAGTAGTTAGTCTTCTGAATTCTATGGTCAGGTTACAAAACGGGTACTACGTTGGCCAGTAGGTAAACCGTCAACATGTTACGTTCACAGCGGCTTGTAGACACCTCGGCGAGCAAGTGTGTGTGTGTATTTAAGAGTGGCGGCGCCGCCGAGGGCTGGTGACAAGGCAGTGGGCACAAATCATTTCCATACAATGACGGCCGAGTGTCGTCCGTCCGTCGGGGAGACACGCCCGGCAGGTATTTCCACTGTGCGGGGGGAAAATTATACGCCTCGGCTGGCTTTGTTCCTGACATACGGTCTCATTGAAAAGTTAGGACCCGTAATGACTCACAAGTATTTAGGGGGCGAACTAGCCGCGACTGCTGTTTTTTGTTTCGTACTTTTATGAGGCGGTCTCCTTAACACTGGAGCTCGGTGGAAACAACAAATGACTACCACTGGAAGAAAGAGGTCCGAATACCGGCAAAATCTTTACCCCGCCTAGTGAGTGGGTGATTTCCAAGGACCTGGATTCAATACCGTATAATACCATCCGTATTTCGGATTTGAATAGTTCCATAATAATAATATTTAATTAAATTGCGATGGACTGCACGCCCCGGTAGCAATTTCCCTACACCCATCTTCTCCCTTTCCTGCACCCACCTACAATTGCCCTCTGCAAATTTTAGCTTTAAATTCTTTCAGCGTTATTGGTAAATTATTCATCATTTATCTTGATAACTTATTCCAATCCCGGAAACCCTTACCCAAAAAAGAGAATCTTCCCCCTGAAATCGAGTGCCAGCTTGTGGACATGGTCATCTTTTCCCTTCCATGCATTACTTTTAATTCTTACACCAATATCTTTCCATGCCTAAATTATTCAACAAGAATAGCACGATGGTTCTTTCAAAAGGTTATGTCCGATTTCCCTCCCGTTGTTTATCTAAAATCTTTAATTGCCTATAATGACACTTACGTCAAGGTGTAAATCACTAATCAAAATTGTAGTAAGCGTCCTGCCTTACTATGAAGCCGAGAAAAAGATGGAAGACGTCTAAATTTGGAGATTTGTTCCTCGCTGTAAATGGAATAAATTGTAATTACTTACGTTTTACTATGTGTTTTGGATATGATCACTGGCGTAGAAAATTTACCAGTTGGCAGCCAGGTTCAGAGTGTTTAATGCCTGCTTTGTCCAGGATGTGCCCTCTGGCGTTTGTTACTTGTCATGGGAAATAAAAACATGTCAAAGAATTGCTTTATTTCCTTCCGGAAAGAACATTCGTGTGTTATAAGGATTATGCGCAGAATTAACACTACCTCATCCTTTGCAGACCTACTCAGCACTTTATAAGAGAAAAAAATCAGTTTGTAGGGTCCCGGGAATAGCTCGTTACATGATCTGATCTGTATCTTACGTTTGATCAATGCTGAACGTCTTAATATCGAATTAAATTTTAAATGGACGGCATTAAGTCTTAAACTGACAAAAAATAAGCTTTAGGAACAAAATGTAATTTTACGGGGACAAAAAATGAGTTCTTAAAGGTCAAAGGTCAGGAATGCGTAGCATCATATGGATGAAACACCAATTTAATTTGTATTTGATCCTAACGATTCACTCTCTGAAATCTGAAAAATTTCTGCTGAGTTTGAAAGGACATAACAATATTCAGGAGCAACAGAGAAGATCTCGCTATATAATATGAAAATAGGACATTGACCTTCTAGCGACAGTGTTTAATTTCTTCGAATGTCAGTAAACAGTACATTGTAATCTTCACAGCCGATAGTTCCTAATTCTGTAGAAATACTGAAATATCAACATTTTCCATTAGTGAATGAAAACACCACATAGTAAAACTTAAAAAAAAAAAGAAGGACAAACGCCAGCTGCAAGAACAATACATGAGACTGACATACAAGTATGTGGAGTTTCCAGTTATGATCAATGAATTTGGATACTGAGATAAAATATATTGTCGTAAGGAATTGTTCGAAAGTACCAAAGATGAGGGAACAGATGTGTTTACCCTGTTATGACATACAACATTAAGTTTTTTTTAAGTGTTATAAAATTTTGCTAATCAGTATGTAGATACACCAGAAGCCTGAATTTATTAAAGGCCTCCTTACGATCTGGTCAGTCACTGATTTAGCCCATGGATCCAGCAGGTTCGGTATTGGACTGTAGCGTCTATTGTGGGATGTTTGGAGAGATTAATGAAGAACTCGCGGCTAAGTGTCGGTTGGCAGCCCTGCAGCTGAGTTATCGCCGAGGCGGTAAGTAGGCAGTGAGGGGCGTTGGGTACCTCTAATAAGCACCTTGCCGGAGTTGCGATTGAGTCGTCTTCTTGCGTTCCGCCGGCTGCGCGGGTTCTGAGGCGAAGCGTAGGCGGTAAAGCACTGTGCGCCAGTGGGTACCAACTGTCCGCAGCAGCAGCATCACCTTATCTGCCGGACAAACGATCATATTTAATTCATTATCCTTCTATTATGTGTCGTCTTAATAAATAATACAATGACAATCTGATACTTTTATAGTTAACTAGCATTTTCAAATTACTTCGCACTATTGCGTTTGTCTTTTGTTTTTCTTCTATTTGCAAAATATTTACCGTGGACTAAACGACGTAATTTCGTTATGATTGTAACAGTGTTAATCTTTGATACAATGGTTTGTGTAACATTTTTAACGTACTATACTTCAGAAATCTGAGAATTAAATGACCAAAGTTACTTACTTAAAAAACTATATTAACAGAATCTAATAAATCTGTGATATAGCGTCATCTTTGGAGGGTTTCTTTTAAGGAGTGTTCATCTCATATGTAGTGTGATCTGTGGCGCCTATCTGTTTTCACTTCATGATTTTCCAGTCACGTAGAGTAATAACATACAGCGAGGATTTTAAGTTAGATCGTACGTTTTCAAATTGTGAAAATACTATACAAATTGGTTCAGTTATATTTCCGTTATGCCTGGACAAAGGATATCGCAGATTCAGTCAGCCAACAGTTTTATAATAGTTTATATTGCAAAGATTCTGTTGTAAAAGAATTATTCCTTCCAGGAAAGTAATCATCTTTCTGGAAGATTACCTGTTATACGATCACAGATAAATGTTGCTACAGTTTGATGCGATATTCTGAAGTGTAGGAAAATTTGAAATATGTAGTCGAATCATCTTTTGAATCAGAATACAAGAAATGAAGTTACAGACAATGTATCTTCCACATATGATACGATTGGTGTAGAACACTTTTAGAAATTTCATTAGTTTCAATATTTCTTCCACATCATCTTTCACTTTAACGTCGTTGCATAGATTAACAATAATTTTTTTTTTTTTTTTTGCTAATTGAAACTTGGTTTTCTAAAAATAGATTGCCAGACTGATTCTTTATCTGCCTTCTCTGCTCCGCATTGAATGAGATCTGTCAACAGCATTGCTGCCAACAATGACTGGTTGGGAAGAAGGGCCGAGCCTTTCAACTAGGTGCTATGACTCTAAGAATCTGAGACATTACCACATCCTTGTTTTTGCAGCTGCTATTTCCATGTCATGATTGATAGCTTCTAATCTAGGTACTGATGATTCCTATTTAACCTTAAACTGCTGTAGGTTATCATTCATCCGTAAGGAAGACGTCTCCATTTATTTATTTGATCATATATATAAAACATCAAAAGCAAGAGAGATATAGAGAGAGAGATCACTGTTGTATACTCATTATCATTTTCGTTTCTGCTGTGATTTAAATTGTACAATATTCCCATTTTACTTTACATTGTTGTCTAATGTGATTCATTCATAGAGAGGACGTCTCCGTTCCTTAATCTGAGCATTTGTCTAAACCGTCTAAAGCAAGGGGGGATAGAAATGATCCTTGTGGTGTAACTAACATGACCATTTATCTTTTTCATCAGAGTGGAAAGTCTGTATTTACTAGTTTGTTTTTTTTAAAAAACGAAGAACCCTTATAATAAATAGAATGTATACATGTATACATGTTAGCTGATTTGCTTAGCCTTAGCTTCTGACATTTAACGCCTAACTGGGAAGTTGTTTTGTATTTATCGGCGAAACAAATCAGTTTTAAAATATCAGATCTAGTTTTCAAGTAGGACTGGAGCTCATTACATGATTTATTGATGTTAGTCTTGGTTTTGAATACTGCGACAATTAAATGTGTTTTGTCACTTATCCATATTTTATTTATTAGAGAAAAAACTCTTTCGACAGGTGCATACCTTCCAGGCAGACTCATTACGTACCGATATTCAATAGATACACGAAAGTTCGTGGAGTTGAGATTGTTAGCACGGAAGTGTTGAATTAATTCCACCCAACCATCTCCAGCAGTAACAGTCTCAGCGTTCCAGCTTGTGAATATGTGACATAGTTGGAAATAAACGAAACATTTCCATGTCTTCGCTGCTGCTAATAAATCTTTGCGTGATCATCTATGGTCCATACGTTGACTCGACCACCACGCGGCAAAAACCGCATCGGCTGTTTTAGACCTTACTTGATAGATTTATTAAATTGTCTTTTTGTTTGTCGAAGCGGGACATTTTTACTCTCAATGGGGACAGCGGAACAGACAGCCTGAAAGTGGAACTGTCCCGTTAAAAGCTGGACATATGGCCACGTTAGGTATAATCCTTTCAATTGGTTACCGCACTGATTTAAATTATGTACGAGTACATGTCCAAGAACCATCAATACCTGACAGGATGCTACTATTACGTCTTAGTGCCCATTAATTCTTTTGAAGTTATCAGGTCAAGAATATTGAGCAAACTAGTGCTAGTGGGCGAGGAACGTCGGTATTATGCATGTAGTTCTGTGGGCAGGCGGCGTACTTGGCTCACGTACTGCCTCCTAGAATGCCATCCATACCTGTCAGCTGTCCAGCTCGCTGATGAATGGCATCTCATCCGCAACCACTGTGCGTAAGGTGGCGACTGCTTGAATGCGTGTCGACTGGTGCGTGGGTACGCGTGCGAAACGCGAGGTGAGATGTTATCTGCTATCACGCACTACACGCGTGCTCACAGGACCCAGCTGGTGATTGGCAGCCTTGTTATTAATCTCAAGTAGTTTTCTGCAAACTGGGTATAGTACGTGGTGGGGACTCCTGAAAGATATAACTGGAACCATAAGGATCATTTCTGTCACCTGTGTTTTTTATGATTTTTTTTTTTTAAATTGTAAAGTTAAAGTACAGATATCTATTCTCTTTAATGAAATACGACCATCAACAATCTAAAGTTAATACTCGTCTGTCAAAGACGTAGTACTGATACGTATAATCCACTATACTGCCACTTTTATCATTTTATTTCGTCACTGACAATCATCGCATCAATATATCGGCATAACAAGTCTTAAGGTGGCAACTTGTGCATTCTATCATAGTGAAGTTTCTCGTTGGTGATAGTTTCAACAAATCTGTGGTTGATGTTTCTCGTTAAATCTTCAAACTAGTTGACTAGTTACAACAGCATGTTGGGCTGATTCATGAAACACTTAGAAAGGAAGAGATAGGAATTACATTAGCAGCAAGCGTCTACAGCAGTTCAGAATTTTCTACTGTCTTCACTCTCTCGACTGATTTTATGCAATCATCCATCTCGTCCCGTCTGCAGTTTTCATCTCCCTTACAACCAACATCTTTAGTTAACTGATTCACATATTTTAATCGTTGTCTTCCTCTATAGTTCTTATCATTGACTGTAACCTCCACTAACAATTTAACCAATCCCGCGTATTTTAAAAAGTGAACCACCAACAGTATTTTTTTTCCCAGAAACTCTTCTACAAGCTTGTTTCTTCAGAAATTGTAAACGCCCTTCAAATCCGTTTACGAGACACTTATCTACGAAAAATGGGTCCGAGATGAAAGTTGATATTCCTCTAAAAACTGCAACGCCAGAATATAGACTTAATATTTGGTTGATTATGCAACTACTGATTTTGAAGCTGCCAATTTTTCAAGCTGAAGACCATGCCCTAAGGATACCAATGAAATTTCCCATTAAATAATTCGGTACCACACGGTTCTGTTTTAGGCCCCTCTTTATCTGACTGCCAATCCAAAATTCGATGCTGAAGAACATCACACGATTGAGGCTTCGTCATCATCGTAAATGAACCTGTAGAATTGGATACGGAGATTACTTTTCTTTGTATGTTCTGCAAGTAAAATACACGTGAAAATGAAACAAGAAAAACATCTGATCCTCTAGTCGATGCATTTCCCCCAAAGGACAATGACAGGGCCACAAAATTTTAATATATCTATTCAACTGACGAATCATAATCAATACTATAGCAAGCAATTACTCCACCAACTCTGTGTAGAAGATGGAAGCTTAATCAGTGATTTTAGAGCGCAATCTGATGATTACGTACTGATCGTAACCTGCTCTCACACTTTGCTGACCAATGCCAAAATTATGAAATTTCTGACTTAAACATCCATTTTACTTCCTCTTCGTATGATTACAGGAAGGATTTATTTTTAGAATAGTTCATTTTGTCAATAGTTCATTTTGTCATCCCATCAGGGGCTGTTAGGTTGGATTCTGTCGGCTTCTAAGCATAGAGTTATGTGCTGTTTCGGGTTTTGGACGACTGCCGTTAGAGGCGCTGCTATCCTAATTCGGTGACGTATTATTAGGACATGCGGGCGACGGACGTCCATCGCGTCATTAGCGCCAACGTCACAGCCAGGCGTTGATTGGTCGGCGTGACAAACGAGCCAGCATTCGTGTTCCAGTGACTAGTCCCATAAAACTGTCGGCAGCAGATGATGGGAACTCGGTAAACTGGAAGGATCACAGCTGCTATCGGAACCATCTCGGCATGATGATGGTGATCAGATTCAGCTGGATGTACACATTTACAACGAACTGATACTTCTGTCATTCTGAGACAGCGGGTGAAGTTGATATTGTCGATACAGCTAGGGATCTTCAAAAAAATTTAATAGCATACAACAAAAGTAGAGCGGTCTGTTTGCTCAGTGGTTAACGCGCTTGCTTTCCAGAAGTTCGTTACACCGGTTCCGGGTTAATATCTGGGTGGAGGCAGGAATTTTTGAGTGGCGTTATTCATCGTATTAGCGATTCCAGGACGTTCCGTGATTTGGATTCCGCGCTAAACTTTAAGCCATTCTACCAGTGACACAGTGCTTAGTATAACTCCTCCAGGAAGATCTCCAACCAACTTTCGGATTGTGGTCTTAGTAAGCGGATGATGGAAGTATACTTTAAAATTCACAACAATTAAATGAATTATAAGGCATGTACAAGACTGAGAGTGAAGAGGTCAGTTAAATTTCAAGCAGAAGATGCAATTTGTTGTCAGTATAGAAACCAGAGAAGCTTAAGAGGAAGTAAATTGGCTAAACAGCGAAAGTGATGGGTGAGTGGTAATTCAAGTGCTTGGTACTTGGGAGAAGGAAATTTCCAATTCCGTCCGACCATACCGATTTCGTTTTCCATACTTACCAGAGAACACTCCATACAAATGTTGGGATGGTTGCAACTAACGTTCATGGCCAAATTCCTACCCCTTCCTTGTTCTCAACCCTTTCCCTCCTGTAATGACCCATGTTGACAAAGCGTAAAGCACGAAGTTGCTCTGATATCACCACATTGATTGATTACTATGTGGAGGAGTCAGATTCGAGCCAGATGGACATTAGAGCGGAAGTGTTGGTTCATTTTACTGTCCACCATATTCACAGTATCTTGCTGAATGTCCACATCTGAAAAATATCTACTCTTCTTCAATCCACTGTCTTGAAAGTCCAAGTTTCTGTGCCGTAAATAAACACTGGCACAGAAATCTAAGACAGTCTGGCATTTGTAGTTATATATCGAGCAATTCTTCCATATGTCTTTCAGCTATGACACTAGTGTCTTGCAAATACTGTCCTTTGTCGTATTTCCTCTACCTTAGAGCCTGGGTAGACAGTGTAATTCACCTTCTAATAACATTCCAGTAAATATTTCTGAGGCTTAGTCTCCATCCGGTAAAAAAAGTGGAAAAACTTTCTTTTTATGAGGCGTAATGTAATCTAGCGTGGTGGGTGAGTGGTAATGCTCTGGTCTCGCATTCGGGAGGACGTGGGTTGGAATATATGTTCGGATATCAATGTTTGGGATGGTTTCCGTAAATCATTACAGGCGAATGCCGCTATGGCCGAGTTTCATACTGTTCCTTGCCTTCAGTCTTTTTCCGCCTTTAATGATATCGACGTCGACGAGGCATAAAGCCAGAAACATAAAAAACATTACTCTAAATAGTACGGCACTTTCTCGGTCACCAGTGGATATTAACTTATCGTCTCTTCACCCGTAACACCTGCAGAAAGGCACTCTGTTTGGACTCACGTTTTCTTGGCAGTTGTCTTTGTTTTCAGGGGGTTGGTACCGCTGTGAGAGTCGATCCGAAATTGCCAGCTGCCTCGGCAACTCCCCACTTTCGCGTCGTCTTCCTTCATTCTCTCCCAGGAGCAATCCCTCTTGCCAGGCCCAACTTTTCTCCGTCTCACACTCCACCTCGCCTCTTCCTTTTACTTTTTTCTCCCCAGTTCGCCGCATAACGCTGGTTATTACGTCCGCCGGACACGTACCCTGAGAGGAGGGATGATGCGGCCGGCACAGTGGGGAAGGATTTTCGCGGTGTCGTCTCGTCTTCAGCTATCACCTCCATATCGCAGACTCGCGGGAATCAAGGCAACCAATATGGCAGAAATTAATACTTCCAACGATTGAGAGATCGTAATAAATGTGACACTTGAGACTTTTTCTGACGTACTCCTTCTAAGTAGTAAGTGCCCATTCTGGTAAATTATGCTGTGCATGACGTTTCAACCACTTCCTTAGTTGTCATCATCAGGTGAAATAGTATATGGATAATGATTGTGCGGTATATTACGACACCAACTGTGCTTCTCTCGCGATGCAGAGACGTACAGATGGTCGATTGTGGAGGCATACAAGGTCCACTACCAACGATGGTCGCCATAGCATAGTCTTCCAGAAATGCTTTACTTTTGGAGTGTGGCGAAGATCTTGTGACATTGGTCGCATATCGTTCCAGTTTTTCATTATAATTGTCGTTATGTGGAGTGTCATTGTTGGACTTGTCGTCCTATTGAATGTCATCATTGTTGTCTATAGACGACAACAGCTTTCTTCAGTAAAATTCTCAGAGGTGGTCACTGCCATTGGCAGTAGTATCTTCTGGTGTTGTTCGTTGTGGTTGAGGAGCCCCTGCGTTTGGTTGTTAACAGGTTGATTAGTTGCGTGACGAGCTCGATGATTTTGCCGTCTCGGCTGCTGAGCTAACACTGTGTTGCCGTCACAGAAATAGGTGGCTTGATCAGCTCCGCAATTGCAACATATGGCATTTTCACTTTGCCGGGTGCAGTCAGAAACCTTGCGGTCCCCTCCACAGCGAATGCACCTCGCATTATCAGTGTATTCAGTTGCGTAGTGCCCAAAAGACAGGCACCGGAAGCACTGAACACGATAGCGCTTTATCGCTTTAGGCTTCCGACCTGGAGATGCAGGCATCTTCTTGGATGCTTACCAATGCTGGTCGCATTGAGTATAATCTATCCCTTTAGGCAAAGCTTCATATCAGGATCGCAACGGACGCGGTACCACGTTACCCACACGGGACTGTAAAAAACCACGGGATGAGCCAGTGTGCTGCAACTGCGGATCCAAGAACGCAGCTTCTTTCCGTTGTTGTGACAAGTGGAAGCAGCAACTTCGCAAGATTCGGTAGCACCGGAGTCCAAGGCTCCATACGCAGCCCGCACCAAGTCGGAAGTGAGCAAGACACGCCCACAGCAGCGGCAGTTGAGTTCTGGATCGCCACAGCAGCGTCGAATTCCTCTCTACTCAAGAACCTCGTCAACCACCTGGCCTCAAAGGAAGACACGCGAAACACGCCGCGGCAGCAAGTTCGGAGGACCATTTCTGCGATGGCAGATGCGCCGGCATTCCATCCTGTGAAGATAATATCATTTGAAGACAACAACTGCAGCCAACATAAGACATACCAACTGTGAAGATATGATTCGTCAAAACGACTTGGAGGCAATGTCTTGGGACAATATACTCCGCAGTATACCAGCTCAAAGGAGCTGTGAATAGGATGAAGACGACGAGTCTTTGTGGCGTACACTTCTGTTGATGTCGTTATAAACCACATAAATCATTTTCGATCAACTACATCACCTGATGACGACAGAGGTTAAAGCTGTTGAAGCTTCGTTTATAGCATTAATTTTCCGGCTAGAAGCTCGTAAAAACTATTTGGGATCATATCAGGACAAAGCTGAAAAGAAGTTCGTCAGTCCAATCGACAAATTTACCGCCCTTTTCCGAAAAGTATTCGGCTTTTGCCACAAACGGCAAACTAGTAATTGTCTTGTTTATATCACTTCTAGATTACAGAAACGAATATAAATTAACCATTGTATTTTGTTAGAGGCATAGAATTTTTCAGACAAAATAGTATATTAACCAAGCATTCCATCTTTCATTGCCTCATCTAATCTGGTAATCCTGCCCAATGTAAAAGGGATCTTCAGTTCTATGTGGAATACGAACAACCATACGCAATACAAATAAAGCAAAGCTTTGCTAAAGATAAAGGACAGTTTTGTGGCGTATAAGAAATAGTCCCTGCTTTGTATTTGAAATAACAACATATTGATGTACAGTTTGATTTAATTTTGAATACCGGTTGGAAGAACTGTGTCAGCTTAATAAGAAATGTTAACGTGGTGTGCACATATTCAAAATTTTCATCCACTATGTTATATGCTATTTATTGGCATTGGAAGGAAATCGCATCGTTACCTAGGTACCATATATGGCCGTGTTCATCCTCCCGCCCCATCACAAAGAGGCTCCTGTCCCGGTTGGCTTTATTACTCCCAGAGGTCGTTCCTTCCCTTGACGTCCAGTCACCCCCGTGCCAATATCTGCACAGCCCTCCGTCACGACCGGGGCATAAATAACGGCAGAATAAAATACCTCTGCGTCCATCTCGAACGGTGGGAGGGGCTTCTGTATTGGGTCTCCTCAGCGAATGAAGCGGAGGCAGTACAGGTGTTGCTCTGGGCTACATAACCTACATGGGAACCATTCCTGAAATTTTGCGTCCCAGTGTACAATATGCGGATATAGTTTTGTTAATAACAGTACTAACTAAGAAATCAAATATTCAGGTAAACGGTGAAATCGGAAAGTATATAAAGAGAATATGTTTGGTACTGCTTATCATAATCTGGGTGTTCTACAACTGTCCCCGATGTCTGGCTGCACTGTTTTTCCTCTCATTCGCATCATCTCTTCAACTTCTTCAGTTAACAATATTTCTGATATTCTTCTCCTTCCAGTGGCAGTGAAGCAACTTCTTCCACCATCTATCCTTTCTCATTCTGATCACTCAAGATGTCTTTTCTTGTCTCCAACCATCATACCATTGGGCGTATTTAGTCTATGTCCTTTTCCCTATTTTTGATTCCTTATTTAGTGTCGAACCGAGTGTGGTGGGTGACCGGTTAACGTTCTGGCCTCGCATTCGCGAGGACACGGGTTCGAATCCCCTTCCGGGCATCCAGATTTGGGTTTTCCATGGTTTCCCCATATCAATCCAGGCGAATGCCGGGATGCTTCCTTAAAAAAGGCCATGGCCGAATTCCTTCCCATTCCTCGTCTCTAATGACGTTAGCCGACGACGAGGCGTAAAGCAATAAGTAAAAAAATAATAATAATTTTAGTGTTGATGGGCAATTAAACAAGATCTTCTGGGATTTTTACTACTTTGAAATTTTCTCTGTTACTTTTAACAGGTGCCCAGCCCTCACAACTCGGAAGTGTTGGAGTAAATGTCCTTTACTTCTGCCACCAAATTCAGTTAAATCTAACACCATCTTGCGTATGAAATGACATTCTCATTTTCAGATTTCTAGTTTTGTTTACGGTTTTCCTAACGTGTTCTTTTTTTTCTGCCAGTGGCATTATTGGGGATGAGAAAGCGAAGGGTTGTAGAATAAATCAATTAGTCTAGAACTTTTCGGGAGAAAATAAATGGAAACTTGAGAATAGCATAGAATTCTTTTAAAGTTGTGTCAAATGACTGAAACAGGTCAAACAGATTCCTCTGAAAAATAAAAGATTTTTTTTATATATATATATACGAATGTGTGCCCATTGAAGGTACAGTTCCAAATGATGGATTATGGAAGAAAGGGACGAAAAAAGTGCTAAGTCTATGGAGATGAGGTTTCAGGGGAATAGGACTGAGGAAAACGTTGAGATATGAGAAACGTATACAGGATAGAATTCATAGATCGATACTCTAGATGCATGGACACATGAGGAGGATGACTGGAGAAAGATTGCGAAAGAAATGAAACTGTAAGGAAGGCCAACTAACGGACGAAAGAGGACTGAATAGGAGAGGACAAAAAACGTTCGAGAGTCCTCTGTTGGACACAGACCCAGCCGGCTGTTGATAACATTATCGTATCGTTGCGTTGACATGATTCTGAATAGTGTGGATGGGATAGCAGGTGTTTTTTCAGGCACCTTTCGACTTGACTTCTACTGCTGGTTTTTTTCGGTGTCAATTTCCACACCAACTTTTCCGTGCAGTCTCCCCGTGTCCAAGGCCGCAGATGCGTCTCGCAGATCTGGATTTATCTGCGGCACGTGGACTCGGCTCGTCTGCTAAGGCGCTGGGAAGCGCACCCGGTGTCGTTTATGGCAAGTTCCCGAGGGAGTGACTCGGAGATCCAGGAGGGTGGCCGGGATGCAGTAGTGAGAAAACCGTCTGAGAAGTTCACTCCAACATTTGGAAGATCATTTCCTAAGATTTTACTTCCATCGTAGTTCTACACGTTACAGATCTTCAATTTCAACCGAATGCTAACTAATTCCATAACCAACTTTCAATGTTTCTTCCCGGTCAGAAACAACTAGTGATGTTTAAGTGAATTTTTTTTTAAGCATTCACGCGACAAGAAAAATTCCCAAAATCTGTTACGCTTTGAACGACCAATCAAACATGTTATGCAACGAAGGAAATGAATGAATCTATAGATGGTGCGCAATGTTGTGGAATCTCGAAATATTGTGGATGTTATTTTATATTCCTAACAAAAAAAAAAAAATTTCATATGTAAGGGAATTTAGTGTGTATTGTTTCTATATTTGTTAGTTGTCGATATATGTGCTAAATGATTCACCGAAAAAAACTGATGATCCTTATCCGTCCAGGAAAAAGTAATTATTATTATATTATTACTGATTATTTTTAATAAAATTTTTGAACAAAGAAATAAACTATTTTCAACGTGTGTAACTGTTAGATGAAATGGATAGTACTACCTTATGTTTTATTATATAAAATTCGTAAAGGATTTTTATTTCTGGTCTTTGGTCAGCGAAAAAATATTTGTTGCTTTAACACCGCCTTCAGCTACCACTGAAGCAATTTAATTTTCATGATTAAAAAAATCCAACTGCTTGGACTGATGGTCTCCTATAAACATCTTTAACTAAGCAGAAGTTTCTTTTCTGGAAACAATTAAGTGCTTTGACTTGATGCTATTGTTTTTTAACAAATTACTGTATCCACATTTAGTTTATTCTTATGTCGTTACATTGGAGGCCTTGTTTCATAGTGTTTTGCCTTTTTGAAGATCCCCGATAGGGTCTTCGTGTTATTGCATGCCTGTCCCTAGAAACACGCACCTATATTTCTAGACATCCTGCACCTAACTTAATGTCATCCTCTTCATCGACACTACTCCGTGCTCGTATTCCAGCCAATAATCGATTTTCGCTCAGGACAAGTCGTAACCAGTTTATGTTCCTTTTTATTATTCAGTAGTATTATTTACTTTTTTTTCATCCTTCTCAGTACCTCTTCATCTCTTCCCTTGTATCAGATTTTATCTATTCCACCTTTCTCAGCACTCAATATTTTACAAGCCTCTCATCTTTCCCTATTCCTTTTTCTCAGTGTAACTGAATTCTAAATCCATTAAGTGACTCTTCCCCTTATTCACGTTAACACCTTCTTGATCCACGGATCATGCATAGTGGGTGAGCAGTAACAGTTTGTCCTGGCATTTTGAAAGATGCCGCTTCGAATCCCCATCCGGTCATCCAGAATTTGTCTTCCATGGTCTTCCATGGTCTTACTCCAGCCGAATGCCGAGGTAATTCCATCAAAAAGGCACTGCAGAATTACTTCCCTTTGCTTGCCCCCCTATCCAAAGTCCTTATCATTAAAGGGGGCTTCCATTATTAATGACGTGAGGTGTTTTTTCCGGAATTCCGGACCCCCCTCTGCCCTCTGGTGAAAATTCGTGAGATCTGGTCGGACCCCCCTCTAAAATGACGTGAAATTATGACGGAGACCCCCCACTTTTCGGCGAAATATCCCCCCTAAAATCGACTTTCACGTCATTTGTAGATTTTTTTTTTTTTTTTAGCCTTGCAGTCCTACTAGAATTTAGAAACGCGAGATTTCCGATGACCTCCGCCCCCCCCCCTTTATTTCACCTCACGTAAGTAATGCATGCCCCCTAATGACTACGATGTCGGTGAGATGAAACCACATAAGAAAAACCAAACTTGTGTTTTCAGGGGTATTACCATCCTGGCTGTTATTAATTGCTTTTCTGTGTGTTGCAGGTGAGTGTGGCCCCCGGCACGAGGCGTTCTCGTGGCTGAAGGATAGCTCCCCAGGTCCCGCGCCCTACCAGTGGATGACAGGTATGATACTCCTCCGTAGCGATAATTCTGGTGATGGGTCCTGATCATCGGTCGTGACTTCGGAAAACAAGTCTATTCGCCGCCACGTGTCACTTACCGAATGAGGGGTGCCGTCGATTACCATTGTCACCCTCATTTAAAGCGGCATGGGAGAGGAAAATACAGCGTTAACCAAAATGATTCATCGGGATTCAAAATACTGTGTATTCAAAACTACACTGCCCAACCACAACATACCTACTATCGATATAAACCCGTTCAGGCAATAGTAGCGTTATCAGTGCTGCAGTGTGATCTGTGATTGCAGTCTGTTCTCGGCACAAACGAATTACCATTTCTTGCTCCGTTCTCCTGTTACGAAGTGTCATAAGATATATTGCAGATTTTATCATATACCGTAAAGTTTCAACCAACTATAATACCGTGTAGTCCTCATGACCTGGTGACAGGATTTCTACTGGCTGCGCATTCCGCCCCTGTCGTGGCCGCCTTAAACTAACCCGGCAATCCTACCGGGTACAGGGGACTTACAGTTTAACGTGGAATCCGAACGACGGAAGCGTTCTGGTGTACTTCACATTTCACAGCAAGCTGTGCCAGAGGTGAAGGTCAGGTTAAGGGCCTATGAAAATCCTCGCCGAGACAGGGATTCGAACCGGGGACCTTTCGATCTTCAGTCAGACGCCTTATAAACCACTGAGCTACCAGAACGCTCAAGAACCAACTAATTTGTAGTAACGATTTGTCAACTTAAAAAAAAGTGCTTATAATGTCTTGCGAAACAATTAGAAAACACTTTTGGATACATTAAACACCTATATATATGACAAAAACTCGTGTTAATATACAACACGAAAATAATGTGATTTTCGATTTACACTGATCTATCTAATGTTGCCACAACAACTGTTAGTTAAACAACTGAAAAATCTAGCGGTAATGCGATCAAGTCCAGTGCTAAAATTTTGATAAGTGGTGTTGCTATCTAGCGGTAGTGCGATCACTCCTTATCGACGCCAGCGAAGCCTAGCTGCTTGATTTCGAACTATCACATACCCGTGACCTTAATTGTTCATAACTTCGAAAAATTCTTTTCTTGATTAATAATGTTACCAAAGCGGAAATTAGTCTCTAAAATGATACCTCGTTTATCGATTTTGTTTAAGTAGAAGAGAGGAAGATGGTTCGTCACGAAAAGCACATTTATACGATTCGCAGTTTCTGCTATGTAACTCCTCACCACTTTGAACAATATTGCTGGTGGAATTACAACGTAACGAGAATCGTTCTTATACCACATAATCTCGTCTGAGATGTTCGTCCTCTGGTCCGTTCTCTCGTGTTATGGTTCCTTGATTGCAGCACTGTCGCGCTTGGATGCTAGACGCACGCTGACTTCTCGCACCTGGCTTCCGACACTGTGCTACAGGGCTGCCAACGCAAGCAGCCGCCCATACATAATACATTGGGCTATGCGAAGATCCAGCTTCCACCTTTAACGATTATAAGTGCGGTGGAGAGGAAGAAAAAGAACTTCTGGACATTCCAGCGCACGGAATACTTGCTTTGTCATGTCGTTGCCGTTTCTAGCCTTAATGATTTACTATTCCTTTCGCACGCAGTTCCCTCCCCCTGCGTTTCTTCTTGTTTTCCTTCACCCACCGTCCGTCGCCATTTCCCCTTTAAAGTAAAATCTGACAGGACAACGGAGACATCGCAATTGATAAAAGTAGTAAAGACTGCAAACAATGCATCTCTTCAGTTCTGCGGATGATATACATAAAGATTGTATGATAATTTCATTCCTTATACCGTAACGTATTCGGCAGTAGGGCTGTTGATAAAATATCGATATATCGATATTTTTTAAAAAAAATATCGATATTTATGAGTGATATTTTTAGGACGATATATCGATATTGAAATCTGGATATCGGAAACCGATATTTTTTTAAAAAACAAGTGGTTATTTTCCGTTTTCCTCGTAGAATATTCCAAGTTATTATTGGAGGGAAAACGATTACCTGTGTTGCACATGCAATATATTTTCATAGATAGAATTTTAAGAAACAATGAACGATACGAGCACATGGAGAAGCAGGGCCGCCGTAAGCGGGCGTGCAAGGCAGCATATTATGTAGCGGGCGACTTTTTTTTTTTTTTTAGCTCAACAGCTGCTTCGGGCGGTCGGCGGCGACACTGGGGTAGGCAACAATGGGGGCGGCAATCTCACAGTTTTTTGACCCGGTTCGGATATTTCCTAGATCCACCACTGGCTGTAGTTGGACAGGGGGCGGCATAATCGCTATTGCACGCGGGCGCTCAAACAGCTAGCGGCGGCCCTGTGGAGAAGTAAAAACGAAGGTAAAATAACTCATTCAATATTCATTAGAATTCTTGTCTGGACATTTTGAAAAGTTTTTAAAATTTGTCTTCAATCAATGCAAAAGTATTAGCATTAAGAAACTAATCGTAATGTACCAGGTATGGGTAGGGTTGCCAGATAACCGGAAAATCCGGGAATGTCCCGGAATTTTGTGTCTGATCTTGTATCCAGGAATTATGCGTTACTGTCCCGGAATTTCCGTATACTAGTTTTTTTTCTCAAACTCAGTTCACCACGGTGGCCATAAGGCCAAGCCAAGTATCCCTTGCTCGCAGCGGGAGGATGGAATGTCCCTTAAATCAGAGGAATTGAAACTGACAGGAAAATACTCTTTGAATTTTCTGAGACTTTGAAAATTCTTAGATGCAGTTAACATTGACTCCCTTTATACAGAGTTCACATGTCTGAAACGTGTTTTTCAGGTCTTTCCAAAAGACTTTCCAAACGATAAAATCTGGGAGAATTTCTTTAGAACAAGCGTTTTTAATGATTTTGAATATTTTAAAAAAATTGTTGGTTTTGTTTTTTCAATTCCAACAAGCAATGACTTTTACGAGACAAGTTTTAGCTCATTGAATAATTTATGAAATAAGAGCGGAACAGATGGATTCGATCAAGGCTGAACTGCAAACTCAATCAATTTTGAAGACTCTTGCTGAGAAATTGTATCAGTTTTGCAAAGCAGTGACGGAGAAATATTTATGAAAATGGCAAAATCTAGTAATAAATATTTTAAAAGTAGTAGATTAAGATCTATTTTGATTGATGTTGATTTTGATTTAGCAAAAGATAGATGCTAATTTTTTTATTTGTTGATAAAACCTGATGTTGATTTTCTGCCTAATTATAATTAATGAGCCTAACAGAAGTGTTCAGTTTTTATTTAATATTTTTGAGATTTTGATTGATTATACCCGATGTTGATTTTGTACCAAAGTAAAAAATTCCTAACGAGGTGGTGAATTTTTGTTTTAAGTTTAGTATTTTTCTTTTTGATTCATAATACCTGATGTTGACTTTCTACCATAGTTTAATTAACAAACTTAAAAGAGGTGCTATATATACGTTAGATAGCATATTTACCTAAAATAGAATTTTTTATTAATTTGCATTTTTGTTCACTCTTTAAACATACCGCTAAATTCCTTTTTAGGCCCAGAAATGTCCCGGAAATTATAAGCCTGTAAGTTAAATATTTTGCGCGAATTGGATACGCTTCTTGTTCCATACCAACAGAAGAATTGAGCAACAAAATTATGTCACCGCCAGTTTTGTTATATCACTTACGAATTTATTAATATAAGAAATTGAAAAAAAGAATCTACCACTTATGGATTGCCTTTACAAAGCGCTATGCTAAAAGGTTATTATTATAGATTGGTGCCTTTAAAAAACAATTTGTTAACGCCAAAGGAACTGCCTTGACAGTAGCGGCTCTAGGATTTTTCCAAGCCGGAGAAAAACTGAGATTGCCGCCTCTTCAAACATTGTTGCCAGCCAGACTCCGAGAATCGCCTCCTTGATTGTTGGCCAAACGCATTGATGTCGCCACTTTAACTGTTTGCCAAACGCATTGTTCATAGAATTTCAGCTTTAAAAAATTGTATTATGGTAAAGCGTTACCCATTTGCAAAGCAATATCAAAGAAGGGGAAATTTTCAATTAATGTAGGGAGTTCTCCATTCATAGTAGAAGAAACAACAGGAAAAACATCAGTTCATGCTCTTGAAAAGTATGTCCAATGAAGTTTCTGACAAGAGTTTTGGTGCAAAATTTTACTTCATTCACCACCTTAGTTTGGAACTTTTTTGGATCTGAAACTCTTTTAAATGACTATGAAATTCTCTCATCATAATTCTATGCAACATCCAGTTGTCCTAGAAAATGGTAATTTGGTACACATACTTGGTTTCATCCCCACGGTATAAGAAAAGTTCCTGTGTTTTTTCAATGCCAATCTAAAAGCTGAAACGTCTTAGAGAAAATTTGTAGGTTTATTGCTTCTTCTTGATGAGGCTATATGCCTTAAATTTCAGTTTTGTACAAAGATCAGGAGCATAAAAAACACAATTAATTTTACTTTGTTACTACATTTAATTTGTAAGTTATTGGTAGTCCTACACCGATGGTAACAATGCAGACACGGTGTCGCTCGCACAGAACGAATCGGACTCGAGCCCGTTGTTTTACATGAGCGTGCGTTGTCGGGGAAAGTATTTTGACATGAAAATTGGATGTAAGCAGGAATATTGATAAATTTTGATACTCAATCTTTGCTAAGGTGCAAACATTTGGTCCAAAAAAGTAAGAAGACTCAGAATAAGCTATCAACCTACAAAAAGAAATTAAATTCCACATTAAACAATACTTGTAAAAAAAGTGACTTGGTCATTATGCAAACTATGATAACAGAACATCAACCTAAATAAATGCCTCTACAATGTTGCATTATTGAGCGTTTAAACTAACAAAAGCCAAGATTTCCCTCCGTGCTCTTTCTGGATTCACAAGTCTTCGAGTAAATCATAAACATTCTGCCTTTCCTTGTAGTAAAGTATTAGTATAATGGCTAAATCACAATTTAAAAAAAAAAAAGATTTATCCGTAACGTCATGAAAAACTATTTTTTTTTTTTTTCAGAAAATCAAAACTTGATTCAGAAAAATATCTCACAACTCTTCATCATTAAATAGCCACAAGACTTCGCCCTTTTTTAAAATGATTTGTTTTTGTAACATTGTTTTTATATAATATGGTCGATATATCGATACTTTTTCTTCGATATATCGAATCCGATATAAATATTTTTTTAAATATCGACATATCGAAAATCCGATAGTTTTTAAAATATCAACAGCCCAGTTCGGCAGCTGGTTAAATAAACCTACAATTAATCGCATGTTATTTGATTTGCTTTATATACTTAAACATAAACATTTCTACTGCGAGAGAACAGCTATGTTTAGCTGTCACCGATTCTGTCTATTTAGCTTAACGAGTTTTACGCAAAAATTGCCGTTCGGATTTTATTTGAATTTCGAATAATTTACATCCCATACTCAGGGGGGTCTTATCTTTAATTCGGAAAACTGAGAAATTTAAAGTAAATATTTCGGCAATTAGTATGCCACCAGGTGAAATATTTATCGCGATTTCAGTGTACTATCTATGTTTTCTTCTTCCGTGTCCTTTTACTTCTTATCTGTGATATAATCGGTTTATCAGAGAGGTTCGTACTGTAAAATTCCTCGATAGTGTACAGATAGGAACAAATTAATTCACAAAATTTCACTGGAAAATTTAAGATAGTGCCACGGTTTCCCTAAATCACTTCAGATGAATGCCTGGATGGTTCCTTCAAAAGGGTATGGCCAAATTCTTTCCCGTTGCTTTCCACAAATCAATTCCCCGTCTCTAATGATCTCGACGTCGACGAGGTGTAAAGCCATAAGGGAAAAAAAAGGTTTGTATGTAGGAGGCTTTATTTTTCTTCCACCATCAAAGCATAATGGTTTGTAGTGAAGTATCTTTAAACCTTTATAATGATACCGCAATTTTGTTACGCTTATTAGAGTATTAATCTTAGATGCAGTCTATTTATCAACGTTTTCCGTGTATTCTAATGTATTTAATTTCAGGAAACAGAAAAAATAGATGATCAAACTCAAAAAACGATATTAACAGAATCCAGAGGATCTGTGAATTGGCGAGATCTTTGGCGGGTATCTTCTAAATGAGAGATCATCTGAGATGCACTTTCATCTGTGGCGTATATCAGTTATGGCTAGGAACGAATTATCATTTCTTCCTCCGTTCTTGGGTCGCCTGGTGTTACTAAGATATGCGACGCAAACAAACAAAGAAAGAAAAAGATATTAACAGAATCCAAAGGATGGAATGTTTATCTGATTTGTAGCGTGATCTTTGACAGGTATTTTGTGAAGGAGTGTTCATTCGATATGTAGTGAGATCTGTGGCGCCTATCAGTCATAGGAACAAATTATCATTTCTTTCTCCGTTCTCCTGTGACATGGAGTCATAAGATATACTACACATTTTAAGCTAAAGCATAAGCTTTCAGACTGTAGAAAGTCCAACCAAATTGGTTTTACTAGTTTTTGCGCGATGCCTATATAAAGGTACGAACAGAGAGAGCCAATTTATTAGATTTTTAATAGTATAGATTTGAATCACTGGTACACGTTTCGCATTTCAGTAACCAATATGCAATTTTTTGTTTACAGACTACGAAAAAATGAAAAACTAAATAAAATACTGCCACAAAAAAATGTTATTCATACTATTAAATCAGTCCACATCCTCTTACCTTCTAGAGTGTTTAGGACTTTTTAAGCAATTTATTACGAAGAAATTCAAGTTTATACAGATAACAAATTAAATATACGAAAAAGATTAATTAAAGTGAAAAGCACTATACTCCTGTATGCTGCATGTCACAGGGAGGTTGGTCGAGAGAAGTATGTCGCAATAACTAGTAGAAAGACGGATGAGAAGTAGATGCAGATGAGAAATGACGTAAGTAGTCAGTAAACAGATGCACAGGAAAATATTAAAATAACATTGATGGGAAGATATATCTGGAGCTTGTGATACGATGCGGCAGTATTACCTGTTGAAATCTGATGTAAGTAGGACAAAGGAAAAGAACACATATGAAATTTTCAGTCCTACTGTATGGTCCTAAGTACACTTTCTACTCTCTGTACCGTTAATGTACAGTTCTTGTGGTTCAATATCGCGGTGACGACTGCCACTTTGGTAAATTGCAGCATTCTCCAGCAAGCCGCGTGTTTGCTGGAGTCCAGATGGAGGCTGGATTGAGCCGTCTGCCAGGTTCCAGATCTCCACCTCTTCCATCTCCCCACGTTCCTCGGCCTATCGCCGCCCACCTCCTTCGCACAGGCCCCCTAGAGTCTGGAACTGGTCCTGGAGCCTCCAGAGGCGGTGTCTGTGACGCAGCGGCAGCCTGCTCTTGTTTTTCTTTGGCTCCAGCCGGTCATCGCGCCCGAGAATAAACGGCTCCAGCCACGGCAGCTGTTCTGGAGTACTCGCTTTCACAGAACCGCAAGGCTTGTTATAGGCGGCCAATCAAGGCAACGTATCTCCTTGTTTCACGTACTGTTCTAAGCGGAAGTAAACAAAAAGACATCTACAGCGATCCTAAGTTCTCTATTTACGATTGATACTTCTCAACAATATTCGTTTCCATGATGACTATACAAAGTTTCAGGGATAAAGCAGACAGTTCATTCAGGAACGAAATGTAATACTAATGTTATTGGCTAAGTCACAGATTGTAAACCAATTTATTTTAGGGATTCATTTTGAAGAATTAGTCACCTTAGAGACCACAACCAGCTGTTTTACATGGTGATTGAGACAAAAATCTACACTAATATTATAAACTAGCTTGTGCCCGCGACTTCATACGCGTGGATTAAGAATTTTTTGCCAGAATTAAATATAGAAAGTTGTTGGTAACGAAGGATTGGTCCCAAACAATATCGAGTCGGAATAATATGACAGCAAAGCTAACACTATATCATTGTGCCGTCGAACCTGTCTCTTGAAGAGAATCAATTTCCAACATATTTCTGTCACCATTCGATAAGGTCTCAAAATTTCGTGACTACAACTGTTAATCATACTGGAAAAGATATCCTGTGCCCTTCATACAGATTTCCTTATAAAATTCCATCACAACGATATAGCCATTTAGTCGTCAAAACGTAACAAAAACACAGAGACTTACTTCCGTATTTATAATGATATCTGTGGTTCACACTCACACACTGACTGCGAACAACACCTTAGGGATCATTATAGCGTAAAAAAGTGTACACCTACAACATTGCAAGACTACCTACGATTTGCCTCGTATTGCACCCCAAACTTTCTAATATCTACAGTTTAACATTCAGTCCGCATAACATACGGCCCAGGCCTGACTCTTACGATGAAAAACAATTTTTAAAAATCTTAGCCTCCACGGAGATTTGAACCGGAGACCACTACGTTCGTAAGCAAGCGCTTTAACCACTGAGCTGTCAGTCCACTACACGGAAACACGGTACGGAGACGTCCATATCCAACGTGTCTGTCTATCGCCGTATTTCGAAGTTATGAGACAACATGTGTTATTTATACAGATAATTTTTCAACCAAATGTAGACAGTATTTTTCTCCTTGTTTCAAAGGATAAGTGTGCAAAGTTTCATCGAAATCGGATGAAAACTGTGGATTTGTATGATGAACAAACAAACTAACAAACAAACAAACAAACATACATTCATCTTTATATATAAAGATGTGAAAGTAACTCTGTCTATCTGTCTCTATGTCTGTCTGTTTGTTACCTTTCTTGGGCTAAACAGCTTGTCCGATCGTGATGAAATTTGACAAGGTGATGCAATTTGCCACTAGAAAGCACACAGGATACTTTTTTCTATATAAATAATACATATTGTCATATAATTTTGAAAAATTACTGAGCGACGATAGACAGACGCATAGGATGTGTAAGTCTGTGTAGTACCTTCCGGTAGAGCGGTCTGGTTGCTTAGTGGTTGAAACGCTTGCTTACTAATGTTTAGAGCGTGGTCTCCAGTTCAAACCCAGGTGGAAGCAAAGATGTTTAAGAATTGTTTTTAATCGTATGAGCCACGCCTGGACGGTAATTGTTCGGATTCCATGTTAAGCTGCAGATCCCATAAATTTAGGGGTGTAATGCTTGGCAAATCGTAGGTGGTCTAACAGTGCTGTACTGTAGGTGTAAACTTTTTAAGCTATATTGGTCGCTCAGGCGTTATTTCTCTTGCAGTCAGTGTGTGTGTGTGATATGCACTAATCTATACTAATATTATAAATTCGAAAGTAACCCAGTATGTCTATCTGTAGCTTTGTCTGTCTGTTTGTTACGTTTCTTGTTCTAAACGGCTAATCCGATCATGATGAAATTTGACAAGGAGATGCTATTTGCAATCAGCAATGACATAGGATACTTTTTTATATATAAATAATACATATTGTGATGTTATTTTGAAAAATTACTGAACGGCGATAGACAGACGCAAAGGATGTGTAAGTCACTGTACCACCTTCCGGTAGTGCGGTCTGGTAGCTTAGTGGTTAATGCGCTTGCTTAATATTGTCTGGAGTATGGTCTTCGATTCATATCGCGGTGGAAGCAAAGATGTTTAAGAATTGTTTATGGTTGTATGACCCACGCCTGGATAATTTTCCAGCAAGATACCCAGATCTGTCCCCTATAGAAGATTTTGGGACCAGTTCAGACGTCACGTTCGTCCCAGAGCAAGTATGTTGGATATCCAGGACCGGTTACAACAGTTATGGGACAGGTTGTTTTGGATAGGATACAACGGCTTTATGACAGAATTTTCAACCGAATTGGTGCATGCACCCAGGCCAGAACGGACAATGTCATACTGATAAGTGGGCTCATATTGCCAAGCTCTTTGTAAATTTGACTTGATTTCGTAATCGTATGAGATAACATAACATACTCTCTCAAACAGTGAAGTTTCATTTAGTTTCTTCCTCTCCTTCTGGACGCTTCACATTTTTTGTCAGGCAGTTCGATTAGTAGTCGACTTCTCAGGAAGAAAGTCGTGGATGAAGATAGCTGCTTCCACAGATGTGACGATAGGGTGTGGTACTGAGGCATTTGTCGGTCGATTTTTCACTGGCACCAACGAACCTAATATTATGCCTGCCAACAATCGTACAAATGTGATTATACTAATATAGTGAACCTTTTTGTTCACGTCAGCCGATCACTGTCAATAATTAATAAGACATTCGACAACTTCACTTCCAGAAAGCGGACTTGTGTTTCACCGATGTTGTCTTTGGGACTGGGCGTTCGAGGACTGGAGGGTACGTTCATGTTAGCAAGTTATTCCAGCAGCCTAGTGGAGACGTGTATTAAAACGGGGCTGCGGGCAAGGACGGGAGCATTGGCCGTAAAGAATCTCGGATAGAGCGAGAGCGCGCGCGTTCCCAAGGCTTGTCCGACGCGGATGCAAAGTAGGCTGTACCCAGCCACGAGGGATCTTGTCTGCTGTCCACGTTCCAAGCCGTCTCGCCTACAACACATACCCTATCTCATTAGGGAACCATCCGAGAGACGCTGAGAACTTCGACCAAAGATACTTACAGATCTACATCTCGATTTCTTAATGCTTATATCGTCCAGACATATGTTCTCTGTGACTTTCCGCCTCGTCTATGTCGAGATAATTAAAGCTGGAAGAGGATGAGGACGAGAAACGGGAAGGAATTCGGTGATGGACTTTTGAAGAAGCCATTCAAACGTTATCTTGGAGTGATATCGGGAGATCATGTGAAACCTGAATCTTGATGGCTGAGTGGGGATTTTAGTCTGTTTATAAATAACTACATACATACGATAAAACTAACTGTAGAGAAATGTGCGTTTCAATCCTAAATTACGTAAAAATGACTAAACTGATTGTACAGAAATACTGGAATTTCATACAAATACTATATTATGTCGAGCACTTGTAGATTTTTTTGTTTATTGTTTTTTTTTTTTTTTTTCATTTGCCAGTCTACAATAGATAGATGACGTGTCTCTCTCCCTCCATCTTTTATGTATGTATGTATTTACATCCACAATTCTATTCATTTCCCGAAACTGATTAAGTTAAGTATTTATGTTCCCCGTTCCCACCTCAGAAGTTGCACGTTGTACAAAAAATTTAACAACACAAAACATGTTACATGAATCTATATCCTTCATAACGCAGCGCGGTTTCAGTGATTCAGGAGATTGATGCGACATTTAACTCCTCCCCCCCCCCCCCCCACTCAAAAAAAAGTCAAGGAATTGCTTTTTCCGCAGTTTTGTGCATACTAGCAGATTCGTTTATGACGACCTAAATTTTATTGCATCGAGTAGATAGAATAACTAAAAAATCACTTAAAAGACATTTTGGCCATTGTCAGCGATTATTGATTGCTTGCTGTTATCGGTTTAGTCTGTGATATTTGCTACGTTAAAAATTTCAGTACGCTCACTAACCAAAGTTTGTAAAAATTTGTCACGAACTAGGCTATATGTGATTCAGATTAATTTCAGCCCTCACGATTCTTCCAGCTTCTAAATTAGAATGAGTCCAGGATTCGCAGAATATTTGTGTGGAAAAGCAGCTTACATCCCCAGTTTGCTTTGCGTAGCGTTCACTTCGTAGGTAATCACTGATCTGCCATTAATGATCTCATTTCTTAACAGGAGGCAAAACTCCTGGAGGAATTAATGTCACTTTGCTATCTATGCCATTAAGGGAACTGTAAAATTATTTATTCCAAGCGATTAGCAATCTTCCCTCGCATTTAGGAAGACGCGGGTTCGAATCCCTGTCCACCTATCTAGATTTCGGTGGTTCCCCTTAACTACTCCAGTCAATAGGACATTGCTCAATTCAACTCCTTATCGTTGCTTGCCACCGTCGTCTCCTGGCACTAATAATATCAAGGATGATGAGTCATAAAACCCCGGAAAAAAAACAAAAAAAAACTGTCTGCACATTCCAAAAATTTTTGGTGATTGCTATTTCGATAAAAAAAAAAAAAACTTTCCTGCGTTTAGCAGCCGTACTAATATTAATCAATTGTATTCGCGGAGAATCAAAGTGATTTAACGCAACGTTTCGGCCCAATTTTGGGGATTCTTCAGTAGGCTATTTTGGTGATACTGATGAAAACACCAGGCTGTTACAAAAAGGTTAGGATTAATACAAATGACACGACACGATTAACAGCGAAGAAATATTACTTAATGGTACACAACTTTTTTTTTTTTTTTTTTTTTTTTTTACTGCTTTACGTCTCTCAACAGCGAGGTCTTAAGAGACGGGAAAGGATGGGGCCAAGGAATGAGACGGAATTCGGCCATTGCCTTTTGAAGGAAGCATCCCGGCATTTGCCTGGAGTGATTTGGGAAACAATGGAAAACCCAAATCTGGATGCCCGGATGGGGATTCGAACCGCCGTCCTCCCGAATGCGAAGCGAGAACGCTAACCGTTACACCGCCACGCTCGGTACACAACTTATATTCCTGTATCAACTGAATGAAATACAGGATGGAACTCGGGTATTCAAGAGCATGAGAAGGTGTGTAAAAACATAACATCGTGGAAGAAGTCCATATCTAACTTGAATTGAAATTGGGATGGTTCTATTTGCGTGTAAGGACAGTTTATCCCCATGTGGCGTCGCAAGTGATTTATCGACGAGCATCGAAGGGAGTCGATTACAGCAGTCGACCTGCAATGCGGGCCTCTGATTGGTCGATGGAGGTTCCGTCAGGTGGAGTCGGGGGCGGGAGGGGGCGTTGTGGACAGAGAGCGGCGATAAAAAACAACAAGGGGAAGCGAAGGAGATGGATAGAGGTGAGAGGGAAGCGGACAGCGCAGGGGTCAACGACCTTTAACACGCGGCCCCGGGAGTGGTGGTAATAGTATTATAAGGGCCCCGGCAAGATCGTATCCAATTATTGGCTGATTATTATACAAATAACATACCCGATAAAGCCGCGAGGGGAAGAACATTAGGGGAGTCAAAGGCGGTACATCTACCGCCAGGCAAAGAATGTTATTAACTACTTCCTAGCGGTGCTCAGCTGATCTCTAAACGCCAACAACGGACAGATGGTTAAAACACATTCTTATTTGTATCAAAGATCGTTTTGTAAGCAAAGTAGTCTTATTCATCCTTAACTAGATTTGGTATCCGGCTTCGCCAGTGAATCATGAACGAATAATGAAGTAATTGTCTCTGAGTGATCTATAATAGGTTTATAATGAAAATAGGTGGATAATGAGGTGTTAGTTGGGATTAATTGAATTGCCGGAGACCAAGCGGTAACGTTCCGACCATGTATTCGGGAGGACGTCGGTTCGAATCCCCGTCCGGGCATCCATATTTAAGTTTTTCATGGTTTCCGCAAATCACTCCAGGTGAATGCCGGGATAGATGCTTCAAAAAGGCCATGGCCGAATTCCTTCCCGTTCTATTTGCACCCAGTCCTTTCCACCTCTAACAACATCGACGTTGACGAGGACTAAAGCCATAAAAAAATAATTGGCAGCGATCGCATGATAATATTGGAAGCAATACAAAGAATGTAATCATATTAAATTGTTTAGTAGTATTGTTTACGGATTTATCTAATGTTGATTTTGTAAACAATTTTCTACTCCACTGCTGTTTTGTAGATAATATTGTTTTGTCTTATCATCCGCAGCCTGGAAACTGAGATTTCTTTCAGTCTCTGAAGCAAGCAACAGAAAGATGACCATAGGAAAGACAGAGGATTGGGAAGATTCACGGGTTTTTGGAGATTTCAATTTATTTAGAAAAGGTTTTTGGTATTAAAGACCAGTTTGTTCGTAAAAAGCTTTCCTCGACGTTCGTAGCATATGTGAACCAACTATGGTGTAAATTTCTCTAGATATTCCGGAGTTACACTGTAATACACAGGGGCTCCAAAGGCTTTAAACACTTTAACTTTCAAAAAAATATGCAAGATGAATACGTCGGACACGGGAAAAGGTATAACTGCACTGTAATTTTTTTGGTTGAAAATTGTGAGTCTACCGGAGATCCTGATTCCGCTACAACATTGCTCCCCTCTGAATAATGACATCATAATCCTGCGGTAGTCAAGACGTATTTTATTCAAGCAGTAATTAGGTTGTAATACACCCAAGACCATTATATTAGGCAATACAGCCTGTACCAGCATGGCATAGATTGAAACTACCTCGCATATACTTCCAGTGGTGTCTTGCGTGTAACTATCGCACTATTATGACGCCAGTTCCTCGCTGAATCACGATTTACGGTAATGCCAAAGTTTCTGTTCTTCCAGGATTGAACGCTATGAATAATAGGGAGGGTTAGAATCTATCTTTAACTTGTAACTAGTCAGTATGAAGGTGAAGGCGTCTTAGCGTTCCTAGTCAATTGTGTCGGGGTATTAAACCGTTGGATGCCAAATTTGGCAGTAAAAAGCTATATCGTTACTGCGTAAACAGATTTCAGAAGGAAAAATTAACATCAAATCACTCGTTTCCAGCTTGTCGGAATAGTTTTCTTGGTTAGTTATTTATTCATGATAGCAACATTTGTGGAAATATATGAGTGTTTCCTACGGTATGGGAAGAGGTTCCATACCACAGAAATATACCACCGCAAAACATTATAGGCCTTGGCATATTCATGTGCTGTAATTTCTTCCCATCTTATTTTTTGAACCTCGATACTATCGTTTCTAGCTCATCTTAGCTCACAGTGCAATATTAATAGATCACTTATTCGCGCACTTCCGTTTGTAACGCCTTTCGACTGTTGTTGTCTGAAATATTCATTCTGGGAGTACGAACTTTATGGATTTGCACCTTGTCGACATCGATATTATTAGAGGCGGGAAAGGACACGAGGCAAGGAACAGGAAGGAATTTTGCCATGACCTTTTAAGGGAACCATCCTGGATTTTGCCTGGAGTGATTCGGAGAAACCACCGAAAAATCTAAATATGGATGGCAGGACAGGGATTCGAAACCTCGTCCTCACAAATTTGAGCCCAGAGCGTTGCCACTCGCCCATCACGCTCGGTTTGTACGAACTTAGTTAGTTGAACAAAATATATACAGGGTGTTACAAAAAGGTACGGCCAAACTTTCAAGAAACATTCCTCACACACAAACAAAGAAAATATGTTATGTGGACATGTGTCCGGAAACGCTTACTTTCCATGTTAGAGCTCATTTTATTACTTCTCTTCAAATCACATTAAACATGGAATGGAAACACACAGCAACAGAACGTACCAGCGTGACTTCAAACACTTTGTTACAGGAAATGTTCAAAATGTCCTCCGTTAGCGAGGATACATGCATCCACCCTCCGTCGCATGGAATCCCTGATGCGCTGATGCAGCCCTGGAGAATGGCGTATTGTATCACAGCCGTCCACAATATGAGCTCTAACATGGAAAGTAAGCGTTTCCGGACACATGTCCACATAACATATTTTCTTTGTTTGTGTATGAGGAATGTTTCCTGAAAGTTTGGCCGTACCTTTTTGTAACACCTTGAATATATACAGTGTTTCCATCCACATATGCAAAATTGTATAGGACGTATGCATTGTCGTATTGTTACGTTTTTTCTGTTGACTAGCGATAGGGTGTACAGTAGACTAAAGCCCTCAACTCCGTCGACAAGAATACCAAATGTCGAATGGCTCACCGAAATGCCATGCGAAAGTGCTCGCTCCATCAGAAATGTCAGCTGGATTCAGCGAAGCTCCTTCGCCGACAAATGTGCGGATACTCAAGTAACTTTGTCACGATTAATTTATACAGCCGACGTGATTTTAGTGTTGAGTTGTATCAATGAAGTTACACGTTGTTCTGCAATCGACATACTGGATATATACGGTTGCCCTCCTCGTTGAAATACGTAGTTTTATCTTCATTAATTTTTTTAATGGAGAAAAAACAAAGATGATGTGGCCAATTATCACCAAAAAATTTCTTTCCCGAAAATAATTACCTGTTAAAACACCAGTAGGAACCATACATGTGTCCTAAATTACCTGTTTCTAGGACCACTGGAAGTACAGTAGAATTTTGAAGACGGTTTTTTTTAATTTCACTTACTTCCTAATTAAGGAGAAGAGGAAGTAAAGCATATTAGTTAAACTTAGCATGCTCCGTCTATAATGAAAATCCGAGGCATTTAACGTTATTACGATAAAAACGATTCCACGTTTGAGGTAGAAAAGGGGGGAGCTCTTAACTTTTCTTATAATCTGAGGATGAAACTTTATCTGTGTGCCAAATTTCATCTTTATACGTCTACGGGAAGTACCTTACAGTTTTAAAGATCTTAAAGGAGTGAGTGACAAAATATGTGAAATAACATACGAAAAAAAATACGAACGAATCAAAATTTAATATGTTTGCCAAAATTACCACTATCTATGCACAATAGAAATTTGACACATGTAGCATCAATAATACCGAATAAATAAATTGAGACCGAGAGTTGTGGTGTAACGGTTAGCGTTCTCGCCTCGCATTCGGGAGGACGGCGGTTCGAATCCCCGTCCGGGCATCCAGATTTGGGTTTTCCATGGTTTTCCCAAATCACTCCAGGCAAATGCCGGGATGCTTCCTTCGAAAGGCCATGGCCGAAATCCTTCCCATTCCTTGCCCCCATCCTAGCCCCCCATCCTTGCCCCCCATCCTTGCCCCCCATCCTTTCCCGTCTCTAAAGACCTCGATGTTAAAAAGAGACGTAAAGCCGTTAAAAAAAAAAAAAATTGAGGTAAATAAATAATAACGATCTCTTCGAATAAACGGTAGGCGATAGCACTGTTGACTCGACATAAGATGGTAGTTACGAAAATTCGTTTGTATGTAGATTAATCTGTATAATATTACCTATTTTAAATATTAATAAATTTATAAAAATTTATAAAGGTCTTTGCCTTTTGGGGACTCACGATCACCTGTTTTATTGAAACCCAATGTGTCATCGAAGAAATAACATTTTAAGTTTAACCTAATATTTTCTAAACTTCATCAATACATGACTGATAATTTAATTTTTCTTTCGTTTCTTCTTTAAGAATTTACTGTACCTGTCATAACTGCTGGCGTCAAGCATTTTATACCTACTGCTTATACCTACTTCCAGGTCGTTTCTAACTAATGAAGGAGGTGAAGTGTTGCCATCTATCTGGGGAACGCGTAACTATGTTCTGTGTGGGATAAGTGTATTTTTTGTTTGATAATGTGTAGTTTATGAGTTTGTGCCTCCCCGATACAGCGTTCTGCGCTTACCGGGTTCTTTGGTGCACGGTCTGGTGATTATAAACTGTGCACCGCCGCCTCTTCAACCCATACCTGCTTTACGGGCATCAAAATGTCAAACACGCTTGCCGTATACATCTTTCCCTGCTAATTGTATGCAGAAAAAGCAGGTACCTATTCGGTATCAGCAACCACTTAAGCCAACCCGTCTACTTCCAGCATTCCCTGTTGATCATAGTGTTAACGCTGACCATTACAGCACAGCCGCGAATTACAAACTGCACAAAAACTAACGAGTGCCTCAAACCGGTCACATGCAACTCGTCCTTGCGCGAAATTTAATATTCAGGTCGAACTGGTATCGATAGTCACACGGTGTCGCGAGTAGTCGATTAAGTGCACAAGTGTGTTGCAGCCAATTAGCAAACCTGCCTAAAGTGGAAGCGAGTTGAGAGCCGAGAGGTGCAGCAAAATTATAGACCTGTCCAGCACTGACTGGGAGACGGTAAAAATTGCGATAATCGATATCATTTCGTTTAATAACAATAATACCAGTGGAGTTACTGAACGATTATGAAAGTGTACTGGGGAAAACGTGTAGGGAAACCAGTTTCGTTTGTTTGAAACACGACTGCGGTGTATATTCGTGCAGTGAGGCCAAAGATGAAGGTCGAATATCACTTTTTTTTCAATTACGACATTTTGGACGAAATATTGAAGATACGAAATAGGAGCTTCCTACAGAAATTAATGCATACGTAACAATAATTCCCGGTGCTGGAACAGGATTCTCACTCACGAAAGGAATATTTTTTTTTTATTCTATTTCAGTGAAGATTATAGCCTCTTGTTCATTGAATTTACTGTACAATCATTGCAGTACACGCTTTTACGAAATACTCAGCGTTTCTGACTAGCCATTTATAACTTATAATGTTTCTTGTTGTATTTTTCGGTGATTGTTTTCTGGTTCTTTTTTTTTTAACTTGGATGTAAATAACAACCTACTGGGAAAACCAGAATATAATTAAAAGGATATCTCCAATCTCTAAAGACGGGAGGTAGTCTTTCTCAGAATAAAATTTCATTCCAGATTTTCTTAACTTATCAGTGAGGAACAGAAATTTGAGCAAAATTCTAATTTTGGTGGCTTGCAAGGAGTATTATGGAGTTCAATAAGTTAAGAACGAAATTATTAATTTTATTAAAGAAATCTATCTATCTCTATAAAGGGCTACCTTGGTGACTATGTCGTTGTGTCCATATCACTGGCGTAACACACACAGCCTCCGGAACCGGACGAATTGTGGCCAGAGATGTTTACGGAAAAATTGAGGTTATGGACATTAGTTAATAATAATTCTAATAATCCAAACAACCGCGACCAATTGATTTTCCAGAACACTAATAGAGAATTATATATTTCGTTTAAATCATCACATTAATTATTAGTTGATTTTTGTTTATTTATATTCGCTCGATGTAGATCACGTTCACATCGCGATGTAGTGAATGTATTAATGCGGGCACCGAACGCGGTGGGAGTGTGGTTAACGCTCTGGCCTCGCATTTTGGAGGACGTAGGTTCGAATCCCCACCCGGGCATCCAATTCGCGTTTTCCATGGTTTCCCCAAATCATTCCACACATAGCTTGACACTATCACTTTGCTACTCCAAGACGTTGTGTAGTCTTACAGGCAGTCCAGTAGTATTATTAGATTACTAGCCTCGTACCCGCGACTTCGTACGCATGGATTAAGAATTTTTTTGCCAGAATTAAATATAGTAAGTTGTTGGTAACGAAGGATTAGTCCCAAACAACATCGAGTTGGCATAATATGACAGGAAAGCTATCACTATATCATTCTACCGTCGAACCTGCCTCTTGAAGAGAATTAATTTCCAACATATTTCTGTCACTATTCGGTAAGATCTCAAAATTTCGTGACTACAACTGTTAACCATACTGGAAAAAATATCCTGTGCCCTTCATACAGATTTCCTTATGAAATTCCATCACAACGATTTGGTCGTCATAACGTATCAAAAAGACAGAGACTTACATCCCTAATTATAATAATATTACTGTGGTTCACACTTACACACTGACTGCGAACAAAACCTGAGGGATCATTATAACGTAAAAAATGTGTACACCTACAACATTGCAAGAATACCTACGATTTGCCTCGCATTGCGCCCCTAACTTTCTAACATCTACGGTTTAACATTCAATCCGAATAACCTACGGCCCAGGCCTGACTCTTACGATGAAAAACAATTTTTTAAAATCTTATCCCCGACGGAGATTTGAACCAAGCCAGCGCTTTAGTCACTCAGCTGCCAGGCATCTACGGGGAAACTCGGTACGGAGTCGTCCACATCCAACGTGTCTGTCTACCGCCGTATTTCAAAGTTATCAGACAAATGTGTTATTTATACAGATAATTTTTCAACCAGATGTAGACAGTATTTTTCTCCTTGTTTCAAGGGATAAGTGTGCAAAGTTTCATCCAGAACGGATAAAAACTGTGGATTTGTATGAAGAACAAACAAAAGAACAAACCAACAAACAAACAAACAAACATACATTCATGTTTATATATAAAGATATTGCTGAAACACTAAGAAGCTCATTCAGCTTATTTTAAAAATATATCATCTTTAAACTATTCCTCCCCCCTCCTTCATATTATTTTTTTCAATAATTTCCATATACTTATTTATGTATAAAATATTTTTAACGTATAATAAATTAGTATATATTAAAATTACCATTAGAAACCCTTAAAATAGCGATATTATATTTTCCAGAAAAATCACGGGCCTCATTTTTAATTACACATGCCTTTAATTAGGGCAGAGAGTAGAATTTTTTTAAAAAGATTTACACGAGTTATAATGAATAGTTGAAGCAGTGATAGAATGGTAATGGAAATGCAAGGTATTTTACAGTTGCTTCTTTGTAACAACTTAACAGATACCATTATAATTAAACATTGAAGTGGTAGATGAGATACATAGTGAGTCTGTAGCAGAATTTTTAGGTAAATCAATGTCGAACTTCGCTCATCCATCTCCGTGGAACGAGAAGAAATTATCCTTTAATTTCTCACTGCACCGACAGATGGGACTATAATCTCTCAAAACTGGAAAAAGAAGTATGAAGGATCACCTAAGGCTCTAAATCCAACATTTTGAGAGCTGTCCTAATTCACTTTGATCAGCATAAAATCTTCCGGCTTCCAGAGATGGAGCTAATCAGTCAGTACGTGCCGATTCATTACCATCATTAAGCTGCTTCCTCTGATAATGTAGTGCGGGAGCTAGAGGGAACCTATTGAGGCGGCCGGGAAGGCAACTGGCAGGGGTGTGGGAGGGATATTTCACGCTGTACTGGTGGCACCGCTTGAAGGGTTGTCGCGGCGGCTTGGAGAGCCCTAAATTACCGCGCGGCAGTTGGTACGCCTGGCGGGGAGGGTGCTGCACTGTACGTGAAAAGCGGCTCCGAGTGATGGAAGCAGCCAATGAATAAACGCCGAGCGGGACTGGAGGTAGAAAGGGGGGGGGGAGGCATCGGAAATCGATGGGGTGCCGGTAGATAGCAGCGTCGAAAACTCACGACGTCACGAATGTGACGGCAGGCGCTGGGTGGAAGATCATCTGTTGCAATGAAACTGCCCTCATCTTTCAGTAGTGTTCATGAAGTGATTGTAGGCGAGGGATGTTACTTGCGACCTGCTAGAATTGGATTAATTCCACATCTTTACAATATAACAAGTTTCGTCTGTACATGAAATTTATGAACAGGTCATAAACAAACTGACTACGAGACAAACAATGCCTGAGTGACGGATAGAACATTACAGAAAGTTACCCGCGATATACATCTTTCTGTCACCGTTCGGTTAGTTTTTTAAAACGTCACAAAATATGTTATTTACCTTTAAAAAAGTATCCTATGTTCTTCCCAATGATACATGGTATTTCCCTGTCACATTTTATCAAGATCGGTTTAGCTATTTAATCGTGAAAACGTTACAAACAAACAGAGAGACAGAGTTATTTTCGCATTTATAATATTAATGTAGATTGCAATATGTTCACTTCTTCGCTTGCGCGAACATAAATGTATTGAGTAAAACATTTACAGTTTGCTTTTAAAAAGGTCGTTTTCTCTTAGCTACATTTCTATTTTCGGCATTTCTCCAGCAATAAGATGATCTTCGTTTTCTGCATATTTTAATGTAATGACGTTTAGAAAAAAATAACACATTAACTGATAAAATTAATACTATTGAAACAGACGAACAACGTAACGTAATACAGAAAACTAACCAAATGTGCATAGTGCTACATAAAAATCAGGCTTTTTTTTTTAATTGCTTTTACGTCTCTTTTTAACATCGAGGTCTTTAGAGATGGGAAAGGATGGGGGGTAAGGATGGGGGCAAGGAATGGGAAGGAATTCGGCAATGGCGTTTTGAAGGAAGCATCCCGGCATTTGCCTGGAGTGATTTGGGGAAACCATGGAAAACCCAAATCTGGATGCCCGGACGGGGATTCGAACCGCCGTCCTCCCGAATGCGAGGCGAGAACGTCAGGCATTTTAATATGAAGAGGAAATATTCTAAAGTGACCATCATGACAGCTGGCACTCGATTTCATACGTCAGAGTGTTTAAAAAATTTTTTTCGTTGATACGGCGTCAGGGACTGGAAAAACTATCAAGAGAAATGATAAGAAATTGACCAAAACACTGAAAGAATTAAAAATAACATTCGTAGATGGAAATAGGAGGTGAGTACAAGAAAGGGGAAAATTTTGAGTGACGCTGAATTTTCATCGAGGAGTGCTCTCGATTGCAATTAAATAAATTAAAGTAAAAGTGATTAATATTTAGTGTCGATATTAAGAAAAAACTTTGGTTAGGGTTCTATCTGTGGTTTTTAATGTAGTATCCTTGAAAACTTAGCCAGAAAATGAATATCACAATTTATTGTAGCATTAACCTTTGATGCAATGGTTTCATTCACGTTTATCCGTCTTTCCTATCATTGCATATTTAGAAAAAAATGAATAAATAAAAATACAAAGTTACTTCGTGAGAAACGATATTAACAGAATCAAAAGAACGAAATGTTTATCTGTGATGTATTGTCATCTGTGGCATCTCTCTGTTCAAACAGATTAACCGATATATCTCAGTTCTGAACTTATACCATAAGCTTTCTAACTCTGAAACCACTGTCCAAATCGGTTATATACTTTTTCCTTGATGCCTGGATAAAAGGATACATGGACACTGTCTGCTACAGATTGATATAGCTAGACAAGGAAAGCCATTTTGTAGTTCAGTGCTAGATGTCTAAGTATGATTTACAGTATATTCCGTCGGTTAAAATTGGGTCCTTAATGTGACCTCAATGTGTTTCAAATCATGTTGTGTGTACGTGAAACATGCCAAAATGCTCCGTGATTGGCTTACCGAGTGATGGTGGTGATATAATTTGCAATTTTTTTTTTTTTTCCTTTGGGTTTTACACCTCATCGATGTCGTGGTTATTAGAACCAGGATCGGGATTTTTTTTTTGGGGTGGTGATGGGCAATTTAACCACGAACTTTTGGAGAAATCATCGCTATATTCACCTGGGATGATTTGTGGAAACCATAGAAAACAGAAATCTGGAAGGTTGGTCGGGGATTTGAACCCGTGTCCTCCGGGTTTCCAGTCCGGAGCGTCAACATTCACCCACCGGATTCGGGTTTTAGACGAGATCGACACGAGTGCATCGAAATCAGACGAAAAATTGTGTATTTCGTAGATAAACAGGATTTTTTAGCATGCGTTTGTACTCGATCAGTGTTGGTCCCTGCAGATACAGCAAGAAGTCTAAATGAGACTTAATTTACGATGGTTGCGCGTGCTTGGCCGTGGGTACGGCCACTGTGTTTAGCCTTGTAAGCGAGTGCGCATTACGACGCTCCGTCTCCCGTGAATCCGTCTTTTTTCGAATACCGTCGCGAACACCCTCAACTCATTTAATTAGGCTCGCCGCCTCCGAGAACAAAGCTACACGTGGTCTGAATGGGGCTGCCGGATTTAGAGGACTCGTTTACAGTTTTATGACCTTACATCCCACCTAACCGCGTCGCTTTGTTAGTTGCGATGTCCAATTAGGGCGTGTTGACTCACCAAGGTGAGACCGACCAGAATCAAAGACATCACTCTTCTTCTTATCATGCCATGCCAGATTCCAGCAGAAGGCGGTTACCACGGAGATTGTGCCTCTCGATGGGAACTCCGTTGGGTATGAGAACTGTGGTACGTACTTCCCCTTGACTTCCAAGATGTGGATAGCTGTGATTGCTTGTATTGGCTGATGTTTGCGTTGCATGGATTGAGAGATGAAGAGGGTGGAACACATGCCGACCAATTCACGCCCACGCTTCCGAAAGGCACCCGAAGGTGCCATGCTTAACTTCTGAGAGTTTTGAGATTAACCCACGACTTTATAGCACAATCTGGTGATTAGGAATTGTTCACCACCACTTCTCCACCAGCAGTTAGCGCCGAGTCAGTGCCACCAACTGGAACAATGCGAAGACCACTCCGTATATTATGAATTCTTAGTTTGGAAATACACATTGCGTTGTTAGTGTGCAATTCGTAGTTTTGGACCAATAGTTTTTCCGTGTATAACTCGATACAGCACTAGAGACGTGATGTCTTTTCTATGTATACTTGATTCATGATTTCAATCAACACCCTACGTGTTTAAATTACAATCCTAAACACGTTCAACAAGTATGGATATGTACATTAATTTTTAGAGTTAGATATTTTCTGCAAACAATCACTATCTTAATTCGCAACCCGTGTCGTCGCTCAGCATTTTCTGCTTTTTTGTCGATGTTAAGCAGGTTGTGGTGAAGGTTGTTGTCCGAAGACGTTTTCTTCAAAGTTCATATGTAGTCGTCACTTTTCTTCTGGTATGTCTTCTCTGGAGCTGCTATGGTACTCCAATGTTCTACAAAAGTTTGACCGAGCGTGGTGGTGTAACGGTTAGCATTCTGGCCTCACCTTCGGGAGGACACCGGTTCGAATCCCAGACCGGGCATCCAGAATTTGGTTTTCCATGGTTTCCCTAATCACTCCAAGCAAATGCCAGGATGCTTCCTTCAAAAGGCCATGGCCGAACTCCTTTCCATTCCTTGCCCCTATCTTTTCCCGTCTCTAGAGACCTCGCTGTTAAAAGACGTTAAGCAGTTAAAAAAAAAAAAAAAAAAAAAAAAAAAAAAAATTGAGAGTGGTCTTCTACGGGGGAAATTCGCAAACTATTATTATTTTAATACATTTCCCTTTTAAACACATTTTCTCACGATTTACTTGAATTGGACACAAATATACTGCGACTGCGTTATTGCAAATAAAAAAAATTAAAAAAAAAAAAAAAAAGACACGTTCCCCAGTTAATGGACAGATCTTCATTCCCGAACCAGGGAACGGGAAGGTCGAAACGTCGATTTTTTTCGCAACAAAAGGCATTTAAAAAACTTATTATCTGCGTAATTGTTGAAACTGATTGCCGAAAATAATAAATATACATATTTGAATATATAATAATTTAAAAAGTTGCCAACATTGAAATTCGAACCCGCGACAGCGAGATTATAAGGCAGAGAGCTTAAACTCCCTTCACCACGCACCCCTTTAAATCTATTTAACCTAGAAAAAATTTGAACGCAACGGAATATTTCGACAACGGCGAAGAAGTAACTGTTACTGCATTGCCACATTACATCTCTGGCCATGAGACAACCCACAGTACGAATTGAATCTGAATTTTACGGTTGACGGCATCCCTTTGTAAGTCAGTATTCTACGATTCAGCATGTAATTGCCGCTACTAGGGGGGGGGGGAGGGGGGGGGTTCGTCACAGTTTAAACAAGTGATCCGTATCTCAAGGACTGCAGGAAAGATAGCGCTGGAAGGAATATGAAGTCGTCGGATGTTAAATTTTGGGGGCAGCAGACTGGAACGATCTCCGGAGATAATACCCGCTGCCTGGGAGGTGAGCGTGCGAAAACCTTGACACAAACTGCCTGTTACGGGCAGCTCGGAGACTTTATGGCGTACATCACGTCAACAAGGGCGATACCAGCTGTTAATGTCGCTCGTACATGTACTATATCTTCCGCCTTTCCTCACATCTCGAACCTCAGTGCGTACTCGCAGACAAAATTATAACTTTGCGTGATCTTCGCCTACCGTCTAATTAAACAGTGGCGTGTTCCCTCTCCCAGAAATACTGCTTACCACGGAGAGGTAAACAGGAATGCCAAAGAATTTTAACAAGTATGATAACGTGCCACTGTACCACGTACCGAGAGGCATTACGGTCTCAGGATTCAAATCTCAACTATTTTAAAATGCTTTTCACTGTCATCGGCAGGTTAATTATGAATGATTGAGCCGATTTCACAAATTTGTTGTTCTGGCCTCGCATTCGGCAGGACCACGGTTCGAATCCTCGTCCGGGCATCCAGATTTGGGTTTTCCATGGTTTCCCAAATCCCTCCAGGCAAATGCCAGGATGCTTCCTTCAAAGGGCCATGGCCGAATTCCTTCCCATTCCTTGCCCCCCATCCTTTCCCATCTCTAAAGACCTCGCTGTTAAGAGACATTAGCAGATTTAAAAAAAAAAAAAAAAAAACAATTTGTTGTAGCTACACGATTCGACGTAGGCGAGGGTGTGTCCATAAACCACGTAGCTCCATTTTGGTCTCCTGTTTTTACCCTATTGAATCCAGAAGACATTTTGTACTGTTTTCTCTTGTTAGACTAACTAACGTAAATTACATACGGAGATAATTAAATGACGGAAATAAAGATTCACATGCTGTTGTGCGTTCTGTACCTCATTGTAACTGTGACAAATAATAATATGAATGGATACCTACGTGGCCTGGCTCGGAAACCCCCCCCCCCTTCCCCCCACTAAGCCCGGCGTAGTTTTTCAGCCAACCCCTCCTTCCCCCAGATCGTACCACGTAGTTTATGGACGCTCCCTAAAGGCAATGGGTTTTCGCGCCTTTCAAGCCCTATTCCCTTAGATTCCCGTGGATCAGTGGAGGTAGTGCTCTGCATTGTTATTTCCTGACCGCAGGCACTAGAGTGGACGTGCCGTGTTCAGTGACACGGTTCGGCCCTTTTTCTTTATCTTCTCGTGGATTTTCCCCCATGGAACTCTTTTGACAGCAGGCTGAGTGGGATTCGGTGGTCCGGGCCGTAGTCAGACGTTCTACTGCCTAGGCTTCACGGCCGCGCGCATGATTCGACGTACTGTCAAAAAACTTTACAGTCAAATAGAAAAATTCTAAGAGTTGTTTTAAAAAATTAGAGGCGCTCTATGTGCCCCTTAGTGATTCTGCAGGTATCAAGTCGATAGTGATATTCTTGCCACACTCGGTGCAGCTTGTCCATATCAGACTGTTCAAAAGCATTCTTGATGCCAGCTCGCAGTTCTGGTAGGTTGTTGATAGAGGCGGCTTAAACAGTGAATCTTTCACATAACCCCACACAAAAAATCGCATAGGGTTAGGTCTCCAGTTTAAGAAACATTATTATGGAAGTTTAAGTTTTTCTGTATGGCTGTAAAGTATTGTGAAAATATGGGAAAGAATGTAGCTATAATAAATTTGAGAAATCTTTTCGACCATTTATTTATACCGAACGTGGTGGGTGACCGGTTAAAATTCTGCCCTCGCATTCGGGAGGACGCCGGTTCGAATCCTCGTCCGGGTATCCTGATTTGGGTTTTCCATGGTTTCCCTAAATCACTCCATGCGAATGGCGGGATTCTTCCTACAAAAAGACAATAGCCGAATACCTTCTCGTTCCTTGTCCCTAGTACTTTCCTGCCTCTAATGACTTCGCCTACCGTCTAATTAAACAGTAGCGGTTCCCTCTCTCAGAAATACTGCTTATTACGGAGAGGTAAATAGGAATGCCAAAGAATTTTAACAAACATGTTAATTTTCCACCATACCACACACCGAGAGGTATAACGTTCCGAGGATTCAAATCTGTACTATTTTAGAATGTATATATATCTTAATTGTGCTAGAAAAATCCCGATATTTTGGTTCATAATAGAATGTATACAGTAAATAGTAAAGCGAGGTGATAGTATTATATCGTGTGTGACGATATTTTGGGACATACATATCGTCCTCAGCGGGCTATCATTGTTCAGTTAATAGAGAGAGACTCGCAATCACCGCCTCTCCTACGTTCCGGCCACGTCATGATGAAGAATTTTTTTTTTTCACCAACAGGACTTGAACCAGCTACCCCGTATCAGGCGCTGGACACCATCACAGTGCCGCAAGCACGTAACGGAGAAATCAAAACAGGAGCCGATTAGTGGGGCTGTTGTGTTAAATCCGACCTTTGGTCCGACACTTGTCAATGAAGTGGCGGGCATTAGGGCAGGTAGAACGCCTCTGAGGTAGCTGCAATCCGGACGGCGCTATAAAAGTCGGCAGTTAGGACTTTTACGAGCTCTCTTTACGACCTGGCCGGCCGCTGAATGACTCGACGTGAGAGGATAGGCACTCTGTGAACTGCCAAGTACCTCGTACGCGTCAGCTGACTGAGGAAATAACGGTAACTACCATTGACGCTAGGAGAACTGTTCCGATGGAAATCGTAATCCGAATTTTGCAGCTGAAAGTAGTGCATGCTCTGACGAGTAAGAAAACATGAAAATTGACGACATAAACGATACGGAAATTAACAAAAAACATAAAATACTAAGAATTGAAAAAAACAATTCTACTACTGGGATGAAATCGATGCAATGTCATGGTTTATTTTAAACTGACAGCTCAAAATTTATGTGCTCCCCCTGTACTCGGGCGAAACATCCATTGATGCTAGGAGAACTATTCTGATGTAATTTGTAATTCAAATTTAGCAGTCGAAAATCCTGTGGTTTCTGACTGAAATCCAAAATGTAATGTTTTACCCATTACATGTAATAAACGTGAAAACCTACGACATACACGATATGAAAATTAAGAAAAAAAAGAAAATAAAAATACTAAAAATTTATGCCTAACGCAATTGCGCTGTTGTGATTGAGTCGTTGCAATGTCATTGCATGTTTTAAATCGACATCTCAAAATATATGTACTGCCATCTATACTTCGCTCAATGTTCTAATGTCCCCCTTGACAATTTAGGAGCAAAATCCATTCCTTTGTTTTGCTGTATAATCTTGCTCACACGGCACAAATGTTTGTTTCTTCCTTTCTTTAATTTTTGTAGTTTTTGTGTTTTTGTGTGTTTTTTGAGTTTATGTTGTTTTTTGTTTTATATTTTTTATTTCTTGTTCTTCTTTTAGTTGATTTTCTTAACTCATAACGAACCAGAAACAATAATCATACTGGCACTAAATTTAATCTTCTGCAATGAAATCTTATTTCTGTTTTTTAAGATACTTTTTTTTTCGCTCCGTGTTCAGTACTACATTGCGGAGAAATTTTTTGCGTATTGTCTAAGCTTTAAATTTAAATTATTTCCAAAGTTAAACTGGTTCATTTATTGAAATAAAGGTCTTATTATATTGAATTGTGAATAGTACTATAGCTAATAAAAGGCTAAGCTTGGTTACTGTGTAATCATATAGCCGAGTCCGTAACTCTGATCATTCGGGAGGACGCGGGTTCGAATCCCCGTCCGGGCAATCAGATTTCGGTTTTCCATGGTTACCCCATATCACTCGAGGCGAATGCCGGGATGCTTCCTACATAAATGCCATGTACGAATTCCTTCCCGTTCCTAGCCCCCATCCTTTCAAGCCTCTAATGACTTCTACGTCGACGAGACGTAAATTCATAATAATGAAAAAAACCTATTTAACTTAGAAGCCACAATGAAATGAATTGCCAAACAACTTATAAAATTCTGTACTGTTTTTAAAATAACGTATTAATTATTAGTTAATTTTGATGTATTTAGAAGCTAGTAGTTACATTGTAGAACAGAACATAAATGTTAAACACACAATGTTATTTAAAATATCGCTATAGGCGCACCACGCATAATGACTGTGAACTAACTCGTCGTGTACAATATCTTTGTTCGCTCTATGACGACATCACATCCGTTGCAGGGAAAGCGTCACCAAGACGTTTACTAAGCTACAGACGGATCTTTTTGCTGTACCAACCACTTCGGATGTCACATGACTTGCGTGTAACCCGAATCATCCTGAGCGACGTGTCCTGGCTCCAGGAATCCTGCTGGAGGATTGATCGCTCGCATACATGCGGATCCAGGCATACCGGAGCGATATCCAGGATACCATTGTCTCACTGGGTGGAGATTGATGTCTCGCTTCTCCAGCGCTCCAGGCTCACTGTCCAGCAGAATGATCCAACAACGGACGCCAGACGCATCTGGAGAACGTTTCAATCGACGAAACGGGATTGGAGAATCGTCAGCAACTTCCTTTTGCTCAATACACCGCCAGGAAAATATCTGCACTGCATTTAAAATACTTTTTGGATAGTAATAAACAGGATTGTTTGCTAAAAATCTGGTCAAGCCTCTCACTTCGAAGAAGTAAAAAAATAAAGCAAAGTCGTGAGATAATGTCCTCTGTCCGAAAACTCAATGTAAATTTTCGCTTACGTGTTTTGTATTGCTATTTTCGTTAAATGAGCAGTTATGAGTTGAACATTTTCGTCTAACGCAGCCAAACTTTTAAACTACAAGAAAAAAGTCAATTCCAATAGTTACGGAATCCAAAGAGCAAAACCGGAATTAAATATCACGAAAAAATATGATTTAGTGTGATGACATAAAAAAAATAATTATAGTAATTAAGCTATTGCGTTACAAAAATATGACTGATCTTTATACGAATATTGAGGCTTTTTTGAGTGTTATTCTTCGATGTAGTTTAAAATCTCTGGATTGAACAACGAATCTTGTGAGATTAAGAACAAATTATATCAATACATCTTGCAGATTTTTACTTATATCATAAGCCATACAACTTGTGAAATCTGAATCAATATGTTGGGTACTTCTTGCGTGATACTAATGTAAACTAATTCCTAGTAAAAGACGCGTTATAGGTTTATATATGGACAGATTCTTTCTTTCTAATTACCGACTTGTCTATTGTACTAATTACTTATTTACTGAATACTTGTTAGCATACAAATACCAAATTGTAGCATCTGTGATTGCCAATAGTACAAAAAATATCTTGCAGCCCAGAATTCATATGGTGGAGGGTTGTAAAGTTACAGGAGAGCGTGTTGTAATAATGATTACCGAACTGTTAATGTAGTGAGTACTGTTTCTCCTTAGGAGGCTTGTCAAATTATGCTACTTATATGTTAAGTACGATCTATGACTCGTGAAAGAAAAAAAGAGAGTCTCTCTGTTGTTATTGTGCAACAGGCGAATGTATTTAATACCAAGTTACGAAAACAAATGATCTTACATATTGTTAAGAAAGAATTAATAATTTGACATGAAGGATAAACGTATTTACTTATTTTTCAAAGTTCGCTTAACTTAATATACCATGTGTAGTCTGGTAAGTACAGGTTGGTAAATTTAATAGAAGGTTTTGATGAATCTTTCCAGCTTCGAAATCCAGTCGATTACCGGCTTTAAAATCTATTAAAAAAGAATACCAATAAAAGTAAATCGACACACAACAAGAAATTCCTTAGTTCAAAAAACTTTACAATTGCCGATCGTAACAAGACCCGTAACGAAAAATTACAGGTGATGAAGAATTAGCCAAACCGTACATGGTACACCCCATGAGAAAATTTCTATTCAGTGTTGATGTAGACAAGTGGCTTCACTTGTCATCAACGCGGCAGCTGGTTATGCATACGCCATGCGTGGGAGAGTTTAGTTGAGGAGTAGCTGCGCTGTTGAGGCCCTAGTTGGGACTCAGTGGTGTAAACTGCGGAGAGATGTGTCTGGGCAGGGCTACCAACCCCCGCGGAGCCCCAAACAAATGAGCCGCCCTTGTTAACATTATTAATTATAAACGCGGGCCCGCGGGGGGCGGGGTGGGGGCGGGACGGTCCCCGAGCATGCGCGTGGGGCAGTCGTTACGGGGCTGGGGGCGGCGTCTACAGTCTGGTCAACAAGGACACAGCACTCTTCTCCCTTACAAAGAAACAGGTTGTAGAAGGTGATAATTATTAAGAGATCAAATATATTGACCTTAATCCAGGAATAAAATATAAAACACCATCAACTTTCGACATAATGCCCAATTGCTTCAAACGTTAGCGAAATGTTCACGGACGACACAGCGATCCTGCTTTGGAATCTAGGATTATGGTTTTTAGGCTATTTTTTGCTGGTTCACTTTGCCGGAAAACAAACTGAACCAGACCGATAAAACGTTTTAGATGAAAGCGACATTTAGAAGCAATGAGTGGGCTAGACAACAAGAAGTATACCATGAGACTCCTATATTTCCCTTTCTTAAAAATCGAGGAACGGAACCTAACGCGTGAGAAGTAAGATTGTGTCCTGTAGGCCATAGTGTCGATGCCATGACCTAGGAAATGTACGACATGGCTTCGATACTACGGCCTTCTACAGACATTTCGGATTTATAGTTCGTTCAATTAATAGACGTGGCTCAAAGCCAGTCTACTTTGTCACCACTACTCCTCCCTAACCCCTAAATTAGAAGAGGAAATTCGCCACTTGCCTAGTAGACGCATCGGTATGCTCGGAGAGGTAGGAAGGGTAGGGGCGATCAGGATAGGAGCGGGGTCATGGGAATATAACATTGAACCGCCAGTTTGTTGTGAACATGTATACATAGTTTCGCGAGGTAACGTTAGATATTTCCAGGATACATTTCTCTTGAAATTCGTCACCGTATTTCTTCCCGTTCCTATTCTCCGATCCTCTCCGGCGAGATCAAAGTTCCACCCAAAAAAATATAATGAGTGAGAAATGAAATAGACTAATCAATTACAAATTTAAGTAATGCAAATAAATCATTATAAGTTAAGATTTTAAAAGAACTGATTTTACTAAAGCTGGCCCATATGAGCTTTGAACATGCTTCTAACTGTTTGAATAATATGGAAGCGAACTTTAACCAGTTTATCCCTCAATCCAAAAATAAACTGAAATCTAAACTAGATGCACTTCATTTGCAATACGGGAACTTTGATAGAGAAATGAACAAATGAAATAACTTCAACCGAAACCGTGGACTGAGCTACTGAAACTAGCAAATTAGACTTTCAAGAGAAATGTATCTTGGAAATATCTAACGTTTCTTCGCGAAACTATGTGTACATGTTCAAAACAAATGTTCCTCCCCTTTCCTGTACTGTCTTCTTCTTCAGTTTTCTTGTTGTTTTTCAATTTTTTATATCCAAGTTTTTGTTGTTTTCAGTATTTTGTTTTAGATTTTTCTTTTATAGGTGTTTTTCAGTTTCTTATCGTTTCCAGTTATTGTTGTTTTCAGTTTTTTATTATTTATTTTCCTTTTCAATTTTTTGTTTTTATTTTTACTGTATTTCTTTGTAACTGTAGTATTTTGTAATTTCTCGTTATTTGTTGTTTTTTGGTACTTGCATGTCCGATTTTTTATTTCTTTTTATTCGATAATTTGGTGACCTATGAACCATACAGAATTATAACAACCGGACAAAAAGCCATCACACCTTTATTTTTCTTCTGTTTGTTACCTTCTTCTGTTCGTCTGATATTATTAGTTCAGGCATACTTTTCAGTAGTTTTTCCTGGTTTTAGAGGCTGTTTATCAGTTCTTAAAGTACCAGCTGTTATTTATTCCTGTTGACCTCCTTAACAAACATCTCTATATTTTAAAGACTAGCACGTTTCGTGTAAACGTGTATTTGAACTGATAGGAGATTTTCGTTCGGCCTATTCGGTAAGATTAAGCGAGAATTTGTGGGCGCTTTGATAAGCGAGGTATGCAGCGATTAAGAAACGGAAATTGAGATAAGAAATTTACGAATCTGCGCGCGGCCCCGTTAATGAGGTCATATAATTGTTCTGTGCGTGCATCATTATGGGAACGCTCCGTGCGATCACGGACCGCAATAACAGGTGCCGCGTGGCTGTTATAAGTAACATCGGGACGTGAAAGACCTCGGTGAAAAATAACGTGCCCATTAATAGAAGCAGGAAAGTCTTTTGGTGCAGAGGCCGTGATTTCTTCGAGTCTGATGAGGTTGATCTCGAATGTTTGCGCCATGCGCTGCTCACCAATGAACTTGATAGATATCGGTAACCGAAGTCACCGCTATATATATAATATATATATATATATTTGTCATGTTTTAGAATTAGATAGCCCAATTAACTCCACGCCTCCCCATTCGCTCAATTCCAATTATTCCAGTCAAATCTGTGATAGATAGTACCCATCGGAATCATCGCAATTCAATCAAAATCTCTTTTAATACAATATTTTTAACAGCAAAGTAAAAAGTTTTACTAATTGCTGTGTTACACCTTATCCCGTTTAGTGCATACAAGCCTCCTTTCTTGGCACTTACAATTGTTTTCTATACTAATGTTATAAAAGCAAAAGTAACTATGTATCATTGGCTGTTTTTTATGTTTTAATGACAAATGGGCTAAGCCAATCTTGATCAAATTTGATAAAGAAATAGTATACATCATTAGGAAGCGTATAGTGTACTTTTGTCGGAAAAATAACATATTTTGTCAAGGAATTCTGTAAACTGGCTGAACAGTGAGAGACAGATGGATAGCGTGTGTCTCTGTAATATTATATTGGTCACTCAGGCTTCGAATTTCTCGAAGTCTGTTTGTGTGCGACCTGTTAATAAATTTCATGTACAGGTGCGCTGCATGTGACTATCAATAATGCCCAAAGACAGACAGTGACAGTAGGGATGAACATTTAAGAAACTATATCGATAAATATCGAAACGATATTTACAAACACTATCGATATACATCGGAAAAAAATATCGATATTTCGATATATCGATGTTTCGATATTTTTGGCTAAAGGGAGTGAATATCTAAAAAAGTAAAAAATTCTAAAAATTAAAGACACAGGTAGAAATTATACAAACTGTTATTAATTTATTATTTTTTCAATCAATCAAACCAGTATTCGTCTGATATGGACATTAAAAGAACTCTCTTTTTTTATGTGCTCCCCCGTCAATCTACTCCTGTTGTTCGGTACAGCAAAGTTGACTGCAGAAGCCACTCTTTCGGAAGGCACATATAAATTATTTCAGCGCGATTTCCGAAAGCATTGGCTTGGAGCGCTGGCAATTCACCCAAACCTTTACTTGGTCTGATTTTCTGTGTGTTAATGGTTTGTCCAGATACTGATTAAGCTCATTAGGAACTGAGCCAGAGGTTGGAATCTCTTTCATAACAGTAGTGCTAAGGGATATTAGCTAAAATAAAAATAAAAAAAAACAGTTGAAAAGAGAATATTTCAACTATAAAGATAAAATAACCGCTTACATGCTAACATAAAAATGACGTTAACTAAATTTGTTAAAATTAAACAGATTTTTTTAACCTCTCAACCGTTGATGAAGCTGTTATATTTCGACGAATTCTCTTTTTAAGACACTTTCAGAAGATTGGATATGTACGTATATTTATCCTATATACATGTAACGATTAAATTGGATACTGAATTGCGTTCGTAGAAAAAATATCGAATTAGTGCTTAAAATCGATACACCAAATACAATATCGATATATCGAAAATAAAAATATCGGCGATAAATATCGATTATATTTAGAAAAAATATCGAGAGGTCGGGTGTTCGAATTCACGTCCAGACATCCAGATTTTGGTTTTCGATGGTTTCCCCAAATTACTACAGGCGAATGTCGGGATGCTTCCTTCAATAGGTCATCTAAAAATTGCTTCCCATTGCTTTCCCCCAGTCCTTTCCGTCTCTAATGACCTTATCGTCGACAAGGCGAAAATCTATAAGTAAACAAAAAAATGATAATAGACTTCTAGCAATTCTATTTCCACATGTACGAAGTCGCGCGAAACAGGTAGTATACTGACAACAACTAGTGTATCTCGACAACTTCTTGTTCTCTTATTCTTTTACAAGGTGGTTCATTTGATGCATTCTTCTTATATCTCCAAATCGAGTTAGTTTCTCCCGTTCCGTTATGCCAGCTATACCTTCATTCGTTTCAAAATAGAAATAGTAGAAAACCTCCGACAACTTGGTACAGAATGCGAGACGGAACGAAGCGACGAGGGCATAATCGTGACGAGACGGTCGAATATCTAATCCCTCCATCACCCCACCTACAAACGCCTCGCTCCGGGACCTTCACTTTAATATTAACGTCACGAAATATTAAAATTAGGTTAGCTCACCTTGAATACCAAATGAGCCACACCGAACAAGAAGGCTTCGTTCTTTTTGCTGTCCCGTTGTTTAATTTTTATTTTCCATCCTTCATACTTGCTTCGCTCTCTATAACTCCCACCTGTTTTGTTTTTCTCTACTATTTACTTCCATCTTCCGACAGAAAATAATTTCCATAATAAGAGATGAAAAAAAGGCCGAGTAAGCGGGAGGAAGGAAATTATCAAAAAACAAAAAACGAGTCCTGGCCTCTCGCAGGGGTACAGTCAATCAGTAATTTACCGTCACTCAATCCTGCTAGGCGGACGTGCAGTAAATTTCCAACGAGTTACGGCGAGCGGGAGATTCTAATCTCCGTATCGAGATAGCATCTCCGATCGACCCAATTGATCGACTGGCCGCAAAATTGTTGATTACGGGTAGCCCCTCAACCAGACTTTTTTTGTTTTTATTTTCTCTTACCTGTCTTGCTTCCTCATTCGTTTTGCTTCGTCCTTGATCACTTAGCTGAACACTGAGAAAGAAAGTTGTAGCCGTGTTTTGATGTTCGTTGATCGATTATACCAAACACTTCATTACGTAATGAAACTAGTCGATAAGGATCGCAGGTCGATATTGCCTGGCATGGCTTTCAGAGTACGTGCGATATAGTATAACGCAGGTTACGGAATGTTTTTTAAAAAAATGCTTATGGTATTTTTGGCAGCGAGATGCCGAACGATCGTAACTGTTTCAATTCGCTCTGAGTATAGAGGGAGGACATACGACATTGTTGATGGAGATTCGTCGGTCGGATGAGGCTGTTAAGCTTGGCAGCCCTGTGGTGTCTTTTGGAAGAGTAGGCCTGAATGGACAGGTACCGGGTTTCACCCGCTCCTTTCGTTATCTATCATTTCATATAACACAAAAAGACATACTATTCTTAACAAACGCACTACCACAGTCATCCACACTTACAATAAAACAAAGTAATGCACGCTGAGGAAGGCAACGGGAAACCACCACTGTCCATCTTCCCAAGACAGTTCCAGTAGAGGGCTACATCCTCCATGGTACCTGTCTACATCCTGAATTGAGTATGGTATCGTAAAAAAAGGTATTTTAAGGTCTCGGCAAATTTTCGGCAGACTGCAATGGGAATCGTTCTCAGATTCAGGACAGCGAAATTGAATGTGTGGCCTCTTTTCTGTACGAAAGAAATTTATGATAACCAAGAATTCTGTCCTTCAATTGACTAGCTACTACCAGTGAGAGCAGAAATCCTGCCACCGCTATAACTGCAGTGTACCGTTTTCACTCGGTTTCCCTTTGAATTCAGGACTACTTTTGGGGTAGTGCCGAAGGTCAATTGACGAAAACTGTACTTCACACAAACATTTTACTGGATATGCCAGTGGAACACATATTAGTTAGAAGTTTAAAGTCTTCAACGTACTCTTGCGAGAGAAAGACATTGGAACTTCGGCGATAGGGTTCCGATTATTGTTACTTGCGGAACACTAACAAATAAATAAATCATACAATGCCAGATTGCTGCCTATAGCGTATTTCGCATCACTGCAAATTTTTGCCTTATTTATTTGAATCAGCACTTTCCGAATCGTCAGCTGATATGATAAAGTAAAAGTAAATGTCTGTGGGATTATTGCCCTGAATATCTCCGAACAATTCGGAAATCCTACTGGGTATAAGGGACCTACAGTCTAATGTGGGACCCGAACAATGGTACATCATTAAAAATTCCATCCGAGGCCCGTACTCGAACCGAGGACCTTCCGAACCCCAGTGGCGCTCGTTAACCAACTTTTCTTTTAAATAAATTTTCACTATACGAATTTGCTCCAAAAAAACTCTGATCGAAAATCAAGAACTGTGATTCAGCAGCATCCCCAAAACGATGGCTTTCTAGTTGCGATATAATACTTTTCATATTAAACATAGGGCTTATTAGATCCTGTTTTACTTGGAGATACAACAGTTGATATACCTCCTGGTGACATGGAAACTATTCAGTCGTAAGTTTTGATGCAATTTGTGGATTATTTAATTTCGATAAAAAGCTACGTAGAGTCTGGATATGTCAAGGCGTTACTACTGTATTACGGATGAATATTAGTTTTATTCAGCAATAAACCGCAATCAAAATGGCAAGTACATTGAGACCTGGGCTTGTGTCCTGTTTCGTTGTACCTCCCCCATGCAGTGTGTCCCCAACTGAGATACCAGGTGGATCCAAACTCTTTGGAATTCTTAACGCTTATTGCCTGCTAACACTCTCCTTAGTAAATTAATTTAATGATGTGTTTGTTGTTAGGGATTGTTCAGTGCGTTATTTCCGATAACCACCTTGTTTCAGTGCAATTTGTCGCACGTGAGAAGTGACTGATTGGTAACATTACTCATTTTTGCCTTATTTAATCGAATCAACAGTGCTCACATCGTCAGTTCACACTATGCAAAAAGTTTTGGATTTCATAACACTTGTTCAGTGACGCATCTTGGACGTAAATTATTTTTGTAATGTGTCTGTTTCTGTATAAACTGTTCAGGACTAACAAAGTACCCAACGTTGCCCCGTACATTTGAGGCTGATTTACCCAAACAATGCAAATCAACATATGTACTTTATAATAAGCTGTGCCTGTATATGAGATTTATGAACAGATCATACACAGACTGAATACAAGAAAAACAAAGCCTTAGTGACCGATATAACATCACAAAGACTTAACACGCTATCCGTCTGTTTGTCACCGTTAGGCTAGTTTTCAAAATTTCGTGAGAAAATATGTTATTTATCCCTAAAAAAGTATTCCATTCCGTTCCTAATGATAGATGGTATTTTATCAAGATCGGTTGAGCCGTTTAATCGTGAAAGCTTAGGAAACAGACAGAGAGCGGAGTAACTTTAACGTTTATAACATTAGTGTAGATGCTATTTTCATTAGTCAAGTCGTTCGCTGAAAATTGTCCAACGGAAAAAAAATACCGTTTCGGAGGTGAAAGCTGGCCTACCAGACAAAGAGCGGGGTCTAAAAAGGCTCGTTCAGCAGGGTTCCTGAGGACAATGAAGAAGACGCGTGGACGCCGGAGCGGTCCGAGACACAGGTCGGCGCATTTTTTTCGCGAAAGACGAAGGGAAACTGCGTCATGGGGGTGTAGGTGTACCGTCAACTAGTGAGGAGAAAGTTTGCGGTGTCTGGGAGGTCTAACGGGAACGCGCCGGGGGTTCGCCGCCTGCTAAAACACCTGCCAGACACTCTGCACTCGGCACGTCTACACACAGAAAAGATTGACTCTTTGTTTTACAGCTTCTTGGCTGATTCAGATTCGTCTTGAAATCATTGGTAAACAGTGAATTAAATTAATTTCTGAATGTGTGTGAAGATATCTAAACAAAATGAATACAACAGTAAGCCTCACATCTGTATGACTTCCTATATGTTGAGAAAAATTGTTAAGCCGGCACCGTCAGCGTATCGGTTAGTGCGTGTACCTACAGTGGCTAGCATAATCGGTTCTAGTACGGCCTACAGTACGGCTGTTTTAAATTAAGTAACGGCCCGTAATAATAGTCTACAGTGTGTTAAAAATATTTTGGGAGGTGATAGTATGCATCAAAATAAAATAGAAATGTCCAATAAACATTGGGTTGCAAACGCATACTTTCGGAGTTAATAACTGGTTTGCAGTCTGCGTAAGCAATCACACAATCTCTGAAACCGTCTTAGTTGGCCGTGTACATGACGACATGCCACTAAAGACGTATAGGATCAACCAAGATAGTTTCTGAAAGTGCCTGTGATTCCATTCGCCGAAGGGCTGAGGCATGCTGAATCAACTTCTTTTTTTTTTACATATGGTTTTACACCTCATCTACGTTGAGGTAATTAGAAGTGGGATGGGACTGGAAACAAGGAACGGGAAGGAATTTTGCCATGGCCTTTTGAAGTAAGCATCCCGGCATTCGCCTGGAGTGATTTGGGGAAACCATGGAAAACCCAAATCTGGATGCCCGGACGGGGATTCGAGCCTGCATCCTCCAGAATGCGAAGCCAGAGCGTTACCGCTCAGCCACCACGCTCGGTCTGAATCACCCTGTATAAAAAAAATTATATTTACAAACTCTCTTCCAATTAAATATTCGTTGAGAAGAATATTTTTTTATCTATCGATCTTTATGACTGTTGATGGTGATGTTTGTTCTCCACACCTCAGATTTCATTCAGTGCTTTAACGCATTTACAGACACTTTTGTGTGACAATGTTTATACGGAAGCTATCTTCCAACTGCAACATACTTTTCTTCCCGTTCCACGTTTTCTAATACAGGAAATTCAATATTTAGTTTTCCTTGATATAATTAAACAGTATCTGTAAAGAAATAACACTGCGTACATCCGACATTGCTGCCAACTTTGAAATTTCTTTCAGCAGGTGTTAAATTCGAAAATTAAATTTCTATCGTTATTACATTTTACTTTTGAAATATATTTGATACGTAAAGCTACCCCCCGACACGTCTTTCATAGTTTCTGGAGAGTTTAAGCAACTACTGGAATCGGTTCGAACGCTGACTTAACACATTCAACTATCAGAGTTGCAAAGATGAGGCCAAGAAACTTGGCTTCGTTCCGCGTTGTTCCTCTGAAATTAGAATTTCAGATCGGCGAACTTTTGTAGGGCCAAGCTCGGAGTCTTTACACAATACAGACTTCGCTCCCGGTTTTTGCTTTCGTCATCACTGTGTAAGTTTTTCTGCCCCCGCACTCCCTTTTCCTGGACGCTATTTTTCACAGGCTGCGTGGAGTGGCTCTTTCAGTCCGGGAAGAAAAAAGTGGGAAGACGAAAAGACGGCCTTGCGGATGGAAATCTTTTGGCGGACGGCTTTTCGGTGAGGAACCGACGTGGCGCCATTTTTACACAGGAGGTCCTGACGAAACTCTTTGCTTCCTGTGAGTTTTTATCTGCCTGCCCTTCCTTTTCGTAACGTTTCTCTTTTTTATATCATTCATTATTTAGCACAAAGAAGCCGAATGGATTAGCAAGAAGTAGGCCTAAACTCAGTTTTGCGTGAAATATATCGCTCAGGGTTGGCGATCAATTTTTGTTTGTTAGATGAATCATATTTCGTTTTCCATCTTGCACCTATCTTTTAGATACTTTTTTTTCAGTTATTTAGTATCAATGCGCGATTTATATCTGAATGCTTATAGCGAATAAATACCACTTTAACGACAAAAAATAATCTCAAAGATTTTTGCAGTAAGCTTAGCATCAGAAAAGTCTCACTAATCCCACTGAGACAGTTGACAAATAAGTCAGATCTTTTCGACGTTAAGATGAATGAAAAAAGTTGTATGTGACTTAGTTCATCGAATCGCAAAAACTGGGAAAACTTTGTATAAAGGTCCAAAAAACGCTCACCGATCTTGGTGGATGGGCTGTAATGCTCTGGCCTCCAATCGGAAGGACAAGAGTTCGAATCCACATCTAGCCATCCTGATTTGGATTTTCCATGGTTTCCCCATATCACTTCAGGCGGACCGAGCGTGGTGGGTGAACGGTTAACGTTCTGGCCTCGCATTCGGGAGGACGCGGGTTCGAATCCCTGTCCGGGCATACAGATTTGGGTTTTCCATGGTTTCCCCAAATCACTCCAGGCGAATGCCGCGATGCTTCCTTCAAAATGGCCATGGCCGAATTCCTTCCCGTTTCTTGTCTCAGTCCCATACCCCCTCTAACGACCTTAGCCGTCGACGAGGCGTAAAGCAATAAGAAAAAAATAAAATAAAAAAAAACTTTCAGGCGAATGCCGGGATGGTTTCTTTGAAAGGCAATGGCCGAAATCCTTCCCGTCCCTTGTCCCCAATCCTTTCTCGCGTCTAGTGACATCGACGTCGAAGAGGCGAGCACTACCGTATACAAAAAAAAATATCTAAGTGTTCATTGATCTACATAGGTAATCTGCAATCGACAATTAATTGGCTGTACGAAGATGTGTACGTATACTATTTTAGTCCTTATAGTTTAATTTCAAGCCATGAACGCCGGATGAATCAATAAACGAGATATGGGATGAATCCTTCATGTGCCAATTTATAATCATTGTTTTCGTAATACACCACTAAAGAGAAATTCATTACAATTAACAATGCTAGTGAGCCGTTGCTAGGTTTTTTACGTACTATTTCGAGTCGACGCCACTTGTCCACCAGCTATTGCCTGGTTTCGGAGTCGTTTTGCTGCAGATGCATAATTGGAAGTATCAGATCTTGGCAGTAGAAGAGAGAACCGATTGCAGTAAGGTGAGCAATGCACAGTATTAAGGCAGACTTTTAATATATTCACAAAGTATTACATCAGCAAACATACATTGAACTTAAAACATTTCGATTTGATTTGTTTTGAAACTAAAAACTGTTTATGTTTTCGAGTCACTTGAAGCTTTATTATCAGTGTTTAGCATGAAGTATGCCTTAAATTGCTGCAATTTTCACGACATTTCACCATACCATTTACAGTATCATTCATAGAACTACTATCTTCTTTTAAGATTTTTATAGCAACGTTTGCTGAACTGGATATTTACATTATTAGAACAGTAACTCACGTATAATATTGCGAGTGTATTTTGGAGGTCCGTCTTTTGATAAAACATTTGCCTCTATTTATGTGGTGTAAAACTGTACGCTGGTTTTTTGATTGGCTTCATATAACCAGGAACGTGTTTATTCTTGTTAGATAAACAAGAATTTTGATTAAATGTTTCGTGTATGCCGTTTATAGGCACCTGCAGTTTAAGAGTTAACAGCTTACCGCATGTCAGCAAAGGAGCTTAACGAGTGGCTTTCTTGCGCAGACGTACGTAGGCAAAGATACTACATTACAAAGGTTTACGGTAGAATAAAAGCAAAAGGCAAACGCATTACTACACCCAAGCCAGCGATGCAGCGAAAAATATTTATTATTATTATTACTGTTATGACTGTTGTTTCTTTCTTTTTTTTTGTCATCAGTCTTTGGACTGGTTTGATGCAATCCTTCATCCCTTCTTATCTTGTGCTAATCTCTTCATTTCTACATATCACTTGCAACCCACGTCCTCAATTTTCTGCTTCATATATTATAATCTCTATCTTTCTCTACAGTGCTTATCTCGTCGACGTACTATATACAGGTGAGAAAGGATTAGAGCGAAGATCGGGAATTAAATCGGTCATGGCCTATTCGAAGGAACCATCCTGGCATTAGCGTGGAGTGATTTCGGGATAAAATGGAAAAAACGGAATCTAGATGGCCGGACGGAGATTCGAACCCACGTCCTCACGTGCGCGAGGCCAGAGCGTTACCATTCGCCGACCAGTCTCAGATGGTTGTCCATCAATTCAATTCATAACGCTCTGGCCTCGTACTTGGGAGGACGCAGGTTCGAATCCCCTTCCAGCCATCCAAATTTGGATTTTCTGTGGTTTCCCCGAATGTTGGGATGGTTCCTTCAAAAGGTCATGACCAAATTCCTTCCTGTTCCTGGCCCCCAACCCTTTCCAACCTCTAATGATCTCAACGTTGGTTACAGGGGCCATCCATAAATTATGGGGAGGAGGGGGTCAACGAAGTGTGACATCGTGTGACAATGGGGGCGGGGGGGACGTGTCATAAACTTTGTGATATCACATGCATAATTTATATCACTTTTTGCCTCATGGAAGAAGATGATGTTGACAAATCAAATGTTCCCAACACTATCGAAATCAAGAATTAAGTGACTATTATGCCAATATAAACAGTATCAAGTATCCACAAATTACGTCACATGAATTTCATGATTTTTGGACCCATCCCACCCCCCACCCCCCCACCCATGTCACAGGTTGTCACATTTGTGGGTCCCCCCCCCCTCCCCTGGTGTGACGTCACATATTTTGCAATAATTTTAAATTTATAAATTAAGGCAGCACTACCAAAATGATTTATGTATTTCTAGTTAAAAAATCATATCAACAATAAATCAAACATTTAACAAAATATAAAAAAATATAAAAATTGAATTAATGATAAAAAATTGAGTCATCATGTGTCCATGGATTTTAAACCCATTCCTTGTTCCTGTTTATATTGGCATAATAGTCACTTAATTCTTGATTTTGATAGTGTTGGGAACATTTGATTTGTCAACATCATCTTCTGCCATGAGCCAAAAAGTGATACAAATTATGCATGTGAAGTCACAAAGTTTATGACACGTCCCCCCCCCCTTGGACCCCCTCCCCCCCTCAAGTTGTAACATAATTTATGGATGGCCCCTATAAGCAAATTTCAATTCAAAATACAAGCGCCTCCTTCCTCTTACTATCAATATCTTAATGCACTTAAGTAAGGCAAGATGCAAACAAGCAAAGGTCTGTATACCAAATTAAAATTTTATGCCTAACGTACTGCGTTACGTCGCAGTAATCGATACCTGTTTCCTATACCGCGTGACATAACATACGTGAATATTTTTTCCCCCCGAAAGGGGTGACGCGGGGCTGCCAGTGGACTCCGAAAATAGCTTTTACCAACCGCCACGATCGGCAGACGGCAGCACAGGCAAAGGGCAAACAAACAACGATCGCCGAGAGGAAGTTAGTGTGGAGGGGAGGGAATTGGGCAGATGAGGACGGAAACAGAGAGAGAGAGAGAGAGAGACGTGGGGTGGAGTGTGGGAGAGAGAAAAGCCGGAGAGTGATGGCGTTGTCAATGGGATTGAGGCGCGGCGTAAATCGGAGCGCACGCGCAAACACAGCGCCCAGACGGACAGCAGGGATTAGAGCGGAGTCGACCGGCGCGATAAATCGACTGCGCCAAACACTGTGCGTGTTTTTAATACGATCGCCATACGGCGCTGACGGCTATGCGCCACCGGCCGGCATGGAATTAATATTTTGGACCTGGGCGCTAGGAATTATTTACCCTACTTCTTTCCATTTTTGTTGTGATTTACGAAATTTATTTAGGATTGTTCTGAGCTACTTCCCCTTCTTGAAGTATGGTGTTATCCCTCAATACACTTAATAAGGGGCAATCCATAAACTACGTCACTGCGATAATGGTGAGGCGCTGACGTATGCCAAAACGTGTCATTACGTGACAATGTAGGGGAGGAGGGTTAGACGCTACATTTCGTGCCTTTGGGAGTGTTGTACTAATCAAATTCTAAATTTAAATTTGGAAAATTGTTACGTCACAATGGGGGAGAGGTTTTCCACAAAGAGTCAGATGGCGTAACCTAGCGTGACGTGGCGGTGACGTAGTATTCATAGCTTGATGTGGTGTGACAAGGTGTGTTGTGACGTTACATAGCGTTACGTCGTATGCTGCGGCGTAACGTTACATGGCATGATATGGCGTGACATGGTGTGATATGGCGTGATATGGCGTGACTTGGTGTGATATGGCGTGACATGGCGTGACATGGCGTGATATGGCGTAACGTGGCATGACATGGCGTGATGAAACGTTACATGCCGTCATGCCATAACGCGGCGTTACACGGAGTGACAAGGCTGGACGTGGCGTTACATGGATTCACGTGACGATACACGGCGTGAAGTAGCCTGACATCTCGTTTCATGGCGTCACATTGAATGGCGTGATATGACATGATGCGAAGTGCCATAACGTGGCATGACATGGCCTGTTATGGCATGACTAGGCATGTTATGGTATGACATGCCGTGTAATGCTTTGATATGGCGTGACGTCACGTGCTAAGGCGAAACGTGGTGTTACATTGCTTGACCTGGCGTGATAAGTCTTATCATGGTGTGATACATCATGACGTTGCGTAACGTGCGTAGCGTGTCAAAGTGTGAAAACCAACGATAAAGAAAATTTCCATCATTATTCAGCTTTTTAATTAGTAAAAAAATGCTTTTGGCAGTAATTCAGCCTAGCTGTCTGTCTTCCTTGTTCTCATCGAAGACGGGAAAAAAGATTTCTCGGCAAAAATCGTGCCGACCTAGCTTCCGCCAAGTTACTGTCATATCCCCTGCCATGTCAACGACCGCACATTGTCCAGCTTGGAGCTGGAGACGATGGTCGCCCAGGGAGGCGTATCTTCCAGTGGCAGGTCGTAATGTGACAGCGTGTCTCTGGAGTCTGGGGCGCCTCCAGCACGAGATTGCGGTACTGGTATCACTGGAAATATCCAGTCGACAATGTTACACACCATGTGATTGGTCACACAATCTTTCTGTATCTGCTTGTACGTACCTTCAGAACTGCGTAATGGACAGCATGCTTTTCGTTTTCGAAAATTAATTAGTACTAATCGTTAATCTCTTCCTTTGATATCTTGATAAAGTTTTGTCCTACCCCGTGGAAAATGTTATATCTCCAAGAATTATTTCCTTTATGTTCTCTGTCTGCTAAGTGAGTTCAGTTTGAGCATACATCCGAATTCATTATGATGAAACCTCCTAGTTTTGGTAGGCACTATTGAACGTTGGAAATTTTAGAAATAATTGAATGAGGCACCGACTATAAAGTTATGTCTGTTATCCTGTATTTATGTTGTTGTGTTGTGTTTCTTTTAAAAAAAAAAAAAAAAAGAAAGAAATTTGCCACTTTGAAGCGTAAAATGAAAGTGTAATGTGTGGTTGCACGTCTAAAACGTACTTGTGGATGTTTGTTGGTGGACAAGAATGTGCACTCTGAATTTACACGTGGAAGTTGATTATTATTTTGTAAATAAGCTCCATTAAATCCGTTACAAATATCAGTGATTCAAAATTTCTGAACTGTCCTCCGCATTGAAAGACGTGTCGTCTATAATAAATGGAGGGTGTTCTAACATTCAGCATAGTTTGACTCTACTATAGCGTTTGGTCTCTTAATTCATATTGTATGATTCTAGAAAAATATATTTGTTTAGTTTTCGTTACTTTATGAGAAATCTCGTTCTATTCCATTTCATATTGTACGTTTCTTTTATCTTTCCTTTCGTCCTTTCTTTCGTTCACTTCCAGTCTATGGTTTCGTCGTATTTTGGCTCTGCAACCTAAAACTATTAGTCTTTCCAAACTATGCTCTCAAATATTCCCCTCTCCAATAAAAACAATTTTACAAACGTCAATTAGACCCTTTTATTCACGTTTAAATTAAATATACTTTTATTTTGTTCATAATATTTAAATAAGCAGTCTTCCTGTTTCCACAATATCATTTATATTTTACTTTTCCAAATAAGCTCCTAAATCATATTTGATTAATAATTCTCAAACAGTATAATAACTACAAGAATCACCTATCATTATTATTTACAAAGGTAATATTGCGCCGAATCTACTAAAAATTATGTTTTCGTCAGAAAATGTCGAGATCTTGCTACACTCTCCATCGCCAAAGATATCCTTCTGTGTTCCCCAACCAGAGACCCTCAGTGTTAATACTTAAAAGTAATTCATTCTCAAAAATCGGTGCTATTAATGGCTTTTTAGCATATTAATTTTGATTGTTCTTATATAAAATCTCAAAACATACTCAGTGAAATATCATCATATTTTGTATCCGATCAATAGACTTATTCCGCGTACGATTCTAACCAGCTACATAGCGATCGCCACAATAAAGAAAAGAAAATGGAAATGGTCAAAGAAGTCTTTAGATGAAGAATGAACATAAAAGATTACAGGTTTGAAAATTTTGAGCCGATTAGTTTGATATCAATGGTAGGTTACTTGATGAAAAGATTAATATAGGCCTACATCCACATCAGAGATCTCTGTGAGGAATGAAACTAATCATTAAGAAATCTCTTCCTTACCAGCGTTTTGATTACAATGATGATCTGCAAATTTAAGTCACCAGATGGTTCATGACGTAGGTTAGCACTCTAAAATTGTTTCCCCAACAGCTGTCGCTCATATTCTCCCATTTTTAATCATTTCTACTGGTGGTATAATGCCATTACATTGTGTGATCGGATATGAGACTGAAGTGTCCTGTTTCGTTCAACCTCGATGATTCTACCCTCGACTGCCCGCCTTCGTGAGGTCTCAATCTGAGTCTTCCGTGATCGCAACCCGTTCGGATGCCGCAGCAGTAAATCCGCGCCTCAGAAAAGACCGCCGCTCCATATTTCTGCGCCGCATGAATCGCGCTGCCTCGAAGGAGAAGGACGACGAAAATGAAAAAAAAAGAAGCAGTCCAGAAAGAGAGAGAGAGAGAGAGAGAATGAAAAATATAGGCGAACCGGACGTCCGGCCTATCGCTCATCTCTACCTCGCGTGCTTGCCAGCGCTGCCAACACCGCAGAAAGAAAAAAGTGTCTTGGCAGAGCTGGCGAAATTGTGGAAGACTGCAAAGGATCTTTGGTTGCGGTAAGTTGGCAACAACCTCAAAGCAACAGCTTGTGACGTAAATGTGTATACAGATGTAAAATCTTTATCAAACTAAGTATTATTTTGAATCTGATGTTTTACGTGCTGAGTCTGTTGTTTAGCTGATGTAAGAATACATACTGTTAGTTCTACAGCCACTTGGCTGTGTGGGCAGGAAGTCATATAGGCGTGAATTCTGGTCAGTTGGGTCGGTGGCCGGCCTCCGCTCGACAGCGAAAACGGATTCTCTACTATGAAGTATTCAGTAACACATCGTCAGACATTGTAGTGGCAGACGCAGTCGTATAATACAGTCGAGACAGAATGTTCACAGTGTCTTTTACTAAACGATTTCTGAGTCGTTATATGTCACTTTTTCGCCGCCAAGTGTATTTGTGTTGAATAATTATAAAGTGCAACGTCTAATCAATGAGGATTATCAACATTACCATATCCTTTAAATCTGATTCAAGCTGATATTACCACAAGAAAATGTTGAAATTTATGTTCTGCTATCTTTCGTTATCGAACCACTTAATTGATTTGGCGCAAAACATGCAGTATAGCAAGGGGAACGACGCTTAACAACGAACAAACAGATCACAAGTAACTTGCTGAGAACGATCAGAAACATTAGTAAAATTTATTGTTAGATACTACTTGCTTATGTATCCAAGAGGTATAATGAGGCGTTTTTGAGGGTATGAGAATAATTTGTCCACTGATGCAGTAGGAGCAATTAAAACCATAGAAAAACAATATTAGACTTTGGATCCTTTGAAAACAGGCACTGCTCAAAGAAAATGCCAGCCGGCCTCGGTAGCGTAGGGGCTAGAGTACTGGCCCCACGTGCCGAAGGTCGCTGGTTCGAGTCCGGCCGAGGGCATCGGTGTTTAAGTGTTGTATATGAGTGTGATTGTCATGTCCGTCCTGTGGAGTGTCTAGAATTACTTGAAAGACAATATACATATGGAGAAAAAAAAGCTCTGGATGAACTAAACTCATACTTGAGCTGGCTGTATCGCCTAGGGATGCCAAATGCCATTAAAAAAATGCCAGTTGCTATAGCCAGCTTACGTTGCTATTAACTGGTGTCAACAGTCAACTGGCAACCATTTTCCTAATAACTATTGTCATATCGACCCTGATACGTAAGCCTCGAGTCTTGTATTCGGGAGCACGAAGGTTCGAATCCCCGTCCGGGCATCCTGATTTGGGTTTTCCATGGTTTCCCAGAGTAACTACAGGCAAACGCTGCGATAGTTCCTTCCAAAGACCATGGTCGAATTGCTTCCCGTACCTTGTCCTCGGCCTTTTAACCGCCTCTGATGCTATCGACGTCAAACAGGCGTGAATCCCGAAAAGAAAAAACTGTCATGGGGTCCAATGGATGTAGACACACAATTGTCACTATAACAACACTTCCTCCGTTCCTTGATTCTCAGATGACTTAAGTACCTATCGGATTGTCACAAATCTGAATCTGAATTAATCAAACCAAACCGTCAATATCCTCCAATGAGGGTCCAATTTAGTACACCTTATCAAATCTCAAATGAAGTTTGTTCCGTGAAATTTTATTTATTTCCTACTGAGACACTTTATTATTACATTGTATTTCACGGAAATACTGAACTTCAAAACAGGTGATGTTATCTGACTACTTACCTATCTCGTCCACGCCTCTCGAATCCTGTTATAAACTTCACTTGATGTAAAACTGTTTGTGGGGACATGTTACAAGAATCCAGGATCCAAGTTGGATCACCATTCTGCCGATATTTGAGGCTACTTCCTGTTAGGTTCAAGTTTTCTTTAGGTTATTAGTGGCGATCTTTATCTGGTGGCTAGTGATCTGTTTATGATTCATCAGATGCAATCATCTTTTACTTGTCTACCTTCTCGTTGTTACGACATCAACAACACAGGCCCCTCACCTCTTCCTACTCAATTGGAGAATAACTTGTTGCGGGAAGTTTGCTGCCGGTATACTATTTTATAGTAAACTAGTAATAATTCATTTAATTTAAGTGAAAATTCGCCCACCCCAACCAGTTGTTTCAGTTGGTTGCGGTACCGTGATGGTGTCCGGCGCCGATACGTTTTTAGCTTTTTCGAGTCCTGGTGGTGGAAGAAATTTACATCATAAGGACATAGCCGACAGTTTAGGAGAGGTGGTGAACAATCACTGATCATCAGATTGTGCGCCAAAGTGCTGGGCTTAATCCCAAACCTCTTCGCAGTGCGTATGGAGTGAGGAAATACAACACTGTTGACTGCGATTCATCCGTCGGATGGGACGTAAAGCCAGCCTGTCCCTTGGTTTCTTTCGAAAGAGTGGGCCGGAACCGGGTTTCCCTTTTTTCATCACTAAACCAAAATGTAAACAATAAACTACTGTATATTGAACACATACACTACCACAGTCATCCCTACTTACAATTATACTTATGAACACTGTCACACAGAGAAGGAAACGAAAATCCACCCCAGTTTCATATCCTACGGACGCTGCCAAAGAAGAGTAAAAACTGCTCTGGTATACGACTGCTCTCTGATCGGTTATGGCAGTCATAAAAGAATAATAATAATAGTTTTAGGAAGGGGTAAAAAAATTGGAGAAATGTTTGACTAAGTATATTGAACTAGGATGAGACTGTTGAGAAATAGAGGTGAATTTTTGTAAACAAAAAATGTTCACTGTTATGTCACGGATTTAGCAGTCGACCCTCGAAACACTGTGTAACAGCAGGTGTGCGTGATAAATTACTATGACGTTCGTTGCGTGAAGATGGTTAGTAATGACAAGTGCAGATTATGTTTAATTCGTTGGGTGGTTCCTAAAATATTACTTTGCTTGTATTTTTTTCTGGTGTGGCTTGAACCAATACTACCTCCCACGTTTCTTTGTGCTTTGAAGATAAAAGTAGCACCCATGAATCCTCCCAAGAAGACGGCGTCCTCCTTCCATTACCACACCGACTAATGTATAATGTCTCCGAGTCCCCTTCCACCGCAATCTGAGAAAAAAAAAGTAACGCGGGACAGTGACGAATGTGGCCGGCCCGACTCCAAACATTCTCCCCCGTCCAGACTTAGAGGAAGGGTTCTTCTAGTCGCAGTGTTGGCGGCACTGCTCTAAGTGGAAACCCTTGTCGGCCCCCTCAGTTCGGCAGCGGGCCTGATATAGAGCCCTGCGGTAACAGAGTCTTGCGCGCAGCTCCCAACTATCTCGCGGCCGGAACTGACGCGGGGGGGGGGGGAAGGGGGGAGAAAAAAAAGTAAAGATGGAGGAACTGCGAAGAAAGAGGCGAGACGCCAGGAAAGGCCCGGCGAAAATACGTCGAACCACTCTGTGCTACAACTTCTTCCAATTTAGTCTGCACTGGCAGGGAGTTGGCGATATTTCTCGTTTTCGCTTTGACGTAGAGACGTGTTTTCCGGTCATCTGTGACCAATTGGACGCGAGACAGTTTAATTTCTTTGTTTTCTTGGAGGAAGGGAAAGTCTGAAGCAACAGTTCTTTCTATTAATCCATAATGTCTGGCGAAGGACAAATGTCTTTGTATCACACGCCTGGAACTACATGGAGTTATTTATAGTAACTTTTCTGATTGTACGTTAACCCTAGACGATAGTTTGGCCTGTCGTAATTACGGTTTTCACACAGATTTCCGTGGGGCTAAGTGAATGTAATATCTTGATCTGTCTGAGTGAGTTTGACGTAGTAAAAAAATTCTACTTCTTTCATCGTAAATTTATTGCCTCCTCTAAATATAATAAAATAAAATTAAAAGTTTTTTTCAAAACGACTCTTGGGGCATAAAAATAGTACGTATGTTGAGAAGGAAGAATATAAAGCATTACTCATCTATACAGCCAACGACGAATGCCACCAAATAAAATTATCTGGGCAAGACCTTTTTTCCCTGACGAATGTGTTTATAGTGAAAGGAATACAGAAAGAAGTGATTATTTAACACACCATATTATAACAGAAGAATTGGAAACAGATGAGTAAATCTCTTTCATATTACCAATACTGTCTACTTTGATACAGAGATGGAAAGAAGCCATCACTTACCATTGCTAAATTACCTGCCGTCCACCAAATGTAAAAGTTACTGAGAAAGATCCATTACAGATTTATTTTTTTATATTTTATTGTATATTTTTTTGATGGTTTTAGTTTTCTGCGATCTCTGCTGCGAGGATTTCTTGTATTTCTACGATAATTCTGTTAAGAAGCATTTTTTACTTCCCATGTTACAAAATTGTAGCCTACTTATGGTATGTAAGTCGTCTCCGCAGAATTAAAGCGATAAATTGAGTCAAATGGCGTAACATTATATTAAATGGCGTTATATTGCGTCAAATGACGTGACATGACGTTAAATTGTGTGTCAGGGCGTGAAATCGCATGTCACGACGTTAGATTTTTTTTTTCACTTCGACGTCGAGGTCATTAGTGGGGAAGGAGGAAGGAATTTGGCCATAGCCTTTTGAAGGAACTATCCCACCATTCGGTTGGAATGATCTGGAGAAACCAGGTAAAACCCAAATCTGCATGCCCAGCCGGGGATTCGAACCCGTATGCCCCCTAATAGGACGCCATAGCCTTACCACCTTTCCACCACGCTCGGTGCGTTACATTGAGTAACACTTATGTTACAAAGTGTCACGTAACGTCTCAAGGCGTTACAGGAATGGGGGAACCGGATAAAAAGATCGTAAATTTTGAGTGACATATTTTAAAGGGTGGTTCTAAAAATACCCTGCTCCCGAAGCAGGAGTTGAAGGCCTAAACAAGCGACCCGGCTCCCCCGTGGACGCTTCGGTTCGACGCGTCGGCTGGGCGCTCACCTGGCCTCGTTATGCCGGCCGGTATTGTTGTCGGGACAACAATGCGGCGGCCGTAATGCACGCGGCCGGCCGCGCACGCGTAATCCCACAGATCAGGCCGCGCGAGGACAGCCCGGAGCAAAACCTCCGCCCCCGCCGCCCCTGAGTTACGACCTGCGGCCGGCGGCGCTGCGCAAATCCTGCAGATATAAGCGCCGGCCGCGAGAATTCGCAAACAAGCCCGCACAGTGGCCGACCCCCGCCGTCGCTGCTTAGGGCGTCTCTCCAGTACTCTCACTTTCTCTACCCTTACTGCCTTCAATTATTACGTTCCATTCCACAAAGATTACCCGTTTAATTGTTCTGTTTAAATCATTACTATCATTCCCTTTCATTTGTCCTCACTATTCCTTTTTCTTTCCGCATTCTAAAAATTTCTTCAAACAAAACTTTCTCGTATAGTTTCTGACATTCAAGATACTACTTTCGGCTTCCGTAAGCCACTTTCAATTTAGACAAACTGTTTCCGATTCGTGTAAGATCAGGTCCGTAGCTTCTATAATGCCAAGTAACCTTATTTAATACTTTTCTTTAATTGTTTTAGCTGTTAATTTAATTCATAACACTTGTGATACGCATTTAGTAATTATAAATGAATGTAATTTTTCTCGGCGTTGTTTATTTATAAACGTTTCTCGGGAAACAAACCGAGTAATGTTGTTATTAATGCACAATATTACTCGGTTTGTTTCCGAGAATCATTTAGTAATTTTCTCCATTTAAAAGAATTTCAAGTTTGAATTATTAGTAAATAGCCGCTAGAGCAAATATTGTCTATATTTTTTTCTATTGTAGTACTCATTTCGCCTCTTCTCGAAGTATCATCAGTGATGAAATAAGGACGACAAAGAGAGCCTAAATTTGTGGGATATCACCACCCCTGTTCTTTTAGACTTGAAATATTTTCCGCATGCTATCTTTTGGATTCTGAAGCATTATACTTCTCCTTTTGATCGTTTAATTAATTTCTCTTACTACATTTGATTATTACATACATGCATTTTCCTAATTGTCTCGATCAATCCATTCAGTTCCTTCCTATTGACAATCACATCACTATTCCGTTATTCCACTACTTCTTTTATGGAATTATACGTTATCATTTAATCAGTTTCATAATTCAATTAACTTTTTGTTTTCCTTTGCTCCATTCTTTCTCTTTAAGTTGCTCCATTTCTCTACATTAGCAATTATTACACTGTTTCTTTTGCTATGTTCTATTTTTCTATCTCCTTCCCTTATACCATGACATTTTTCCAAAGGGTTTTCTTGTTTATTTTTATTTTTTTTATTTATTTGTAATGGTCGTTGGCTTACGCGAATTTGATCATCTGATGATTTTATGTTTCTTTATATCAAGTTTCATACAGATTTCGTACATTATTTTACAGTCACATGATGTTGGAGAAATAATATACACGTTTAGGTCGTAACACATGTTTGAATGTCCTATTTTAAACATTGTATGGCCTTGAAGTAATATTTTTTTAAGACGTAGTGACATTTTTCATGTATTATGAACATTAATGTATCCTTTGTTGTGGCATTACATACAGATTGTAATATATTTTGTATACATGATAACTAATGTGATGCGGTCAGTTTAGTTTTGAACAATCCTATTGCAAGTTTTACATTTGAATTATTTTATAGAGTCATAAACAAATGTTTTGTAGTTATACTTTCAGACTTTTATAATGTACAAGTAAGTGAGGAATTTTGCATCCCTTGTTGTATGATTTAAATAACAAAACGTGAATACTTAATGGGGAGTATTATTTTGTTATAGAACATGCCTTTGTACACTTTTTGCCTGATTACTGATTGACTGTATCCGTCATTCGATGGTACCTCCTATTTAGATTTGACAGTTATAATTTTAGATTGGCCTCACGTAGAAATCGGACTAGCATCCCATACACCTCTTGTCTTTGCGTCATTAGGAGGGAGGTTACAGAAGTTGGAAGAGGTATTTTGAATTTTACTAGGCTTTTGTAGTTGTTATTCTGGAGGGTCTTGTACTGATTGCAAGCTAGGTTAATATGGTTTAATTCCGGTTTTCCTTGTTCTCTTCCATTGTTTCACATATTCCCCTTAATACGTATTATCTCAACGATTTTCTTCAATAAAATCTTTCCTCATTTGACCAAAGTATTGGAATTAGCTTTACTGCATTCCCTTTAATTCTTTAAACTGCCTTTGTTTCTTTCCATTGTGCCGTTTTATTCTTCTTTCGTTTCACCCTCTTTTGGTTACGAAGAATCAGTCACTTCTTTGCATGCTGTTCATCCTATGCGCCCAGTATTTCTTCATACTCTCGGAGCTCCTTTTTCTTTCCTCTTCCGAGATGCTGGGTTTTGACTTTATTTTAGATTTTTCTTGGAACCTTATCTTTTCATCTTTAAATCTTATCTGCGCTGTTCTATCATTTTCTGTAATTTTTAATTCTCTTTGGCCTTTTTCAATTTCTGTGAACCAATTAGGCTTAGTTATGCGGTTCCGGAAAAAAATAAAAAAAAATTTGTTTGGTTGGTCTACCAGAGTTCATTCTGAGAAGATGTCCGTAGAAATTTAGTCTCCTTTTGCGCATAGTATCCGAGAGTTTTTCATTTTTTTTTTGTAGAGAGTTTCATTCTTGATGTATACTACTTTATTATCTTGAAATTATGTTCCTATGATTTTTCTTAACATTTTTCTTTCTTTTAATTCCAGTTATTCCATCTGCTCTATGCGATTCATAGTCAGAGTTTCTGCTGCGTACAATGCTTCCGGCTTTACCACTGTTTTGTAATGCTTAATTTTCGACCCCCACGATAGAGATTTCTTGTTGTATATCTCTCTTCTCAATTGGAAGGCCAATTGAAGTTCATTTTTTCTGGATTCTATTGCCTTGTGTTCTGTTAGATTCTAGCTAAACCACTCCCCCAGATATTTAAATTATTTTGTAAGGTTTCGTTAGAAGATTCTAGCTCCTCTTTCTCTTGCGGTACTAATGCAGCAGAACGACATCCATCTAAGTCGCGAGTTTGAGAGATGGATATGTGGAGTGCCACTCCCAACAATTCTCAGATGTTATTCTCTGGGCATGACGTGGGACATCGCACTTAAGCTAACGGAAGCGAGTTTTCGCAGGTGTCCCAGCAGGTGTTCGGAGACGGTGTTAACGCTCACCGCGAAGACAACGGCTCCTCCGAGAGCGCGTGTATCGGCGACCTGACAGGTGTTTGTACCCCCGCTGCTGCATACGCAACACACATCCCATCTCCGCAATGCAGCTCATACGTATGTGCATAACAGAGTGACACGTGTTCTACACAGACCAGGCCTGCGTCTGTCCTCCCGGCGCCAATAACACAACCAAGAATACGCACTGTGCCCCATCGTCATAGGAAGGAGCAATGATACAACCATCATCTGACCGTCTCCATACTGTCTCAATCAAGGGAATTATTGTCTTGATTAGTGCATGAGCATAAATTCTTCGAGTTGTGGTGTGAGTATCACTGCATCGATTTTTTTTTTTTTACTTATGGCTTTACGCCTTGTCGACGCCGAGGTCATTAGAGGCAGGATAGGGTTGTGGGAGAAGTAACGGGAAGGAAATAGGCCATGGCATTTTGAAGGAAGCATCCCGGCATTCGCCTTGAGTAATTTGGGTAAAAAATGGAAAACCCAAATCTGGATGCCCGGACGGGGATTCGAACCGGTGGCCTCTCGAATGCGAGGTTAGAGCGTTAACCACTCACCCACCACTCTCGATCTCTGCTTCGAAACCTCAATAATCCTCCATTGTTTTAAATTGCATTAAATGATGTTCTTAAACTGCTGTATTGCCATAACGCAATTTTTTTTAAATTTTTTTAGGGATTGAAATGTTCCAGTTTGGAGCTGAAATTATTTTAACCAGTGCACTTCGTTGTGCATAGTTATCCGTTCGTCTTTTGTTGTTGTTCTAATGTCAAGGTTGAAACAAATCGTTGCAAACTTTACTGGAAAATGAATTCCACGAGTTATTTACGCTTAATGTTAATCTATGATGTAGTAGTTTGGTTAATGTTTTCAGCGCATTTAGAAAACAGAAGAAATAAATACGTAGTCTAAAAGCAATATTAATAGAATTTAAAGCTCTATGTGTTTATTTCAGTTGTTGCGTGATCTTTGGTGGGTATCTCGTAAAGGAGTGTTCATCTGAAATGCAGTGTGATCTTTGACACCCATCTGTTATCAAGGCATACGAATGGATTATTGTTTCGTGCTCCGTTCCCTGGTCATCTAGTGTCAAAAAATATAACTTTAATTTTTATAATAGACCCTATGCTTTCAAACTGTGAAAACTCTATCGAAACTAGTTTTGTAGTTTCTGCGTGAAGTCTGGAAAAAAGAACAGACGTACGCAGGGAGCCAACAAATCTGTAATATTATTGATAATCTGTTAATAAAAATGATAGGAGTTTGGATAAACGAAATTATTAAGAGCTGATTTGACTTTACGTTATTAACATCTGAGAATATATGAAAATTGGAATGTGGAACCTCATTATCTTTTTATAGTTTGTGAAGTAAGTTGCATTATTAACATTTTTAACTGCGTTAATTGAGAGTCATTTTGCAGGGTCGTAAAGAATGAGAAGCGTATAGGAAACCTCTACTGGCTATGCATTTTGTTATTGTGTTTCTTAAGCAAAGCGATTTGTATTCTCGATTCCTTGATAAATCCCTGAAAATGTCGATGAACATCACGTGCATGTTTCCTCCGTTATTACAGGTATTTTCGAACTGTAGACTCAATCCAAGTCAGTACGGGGTTCACGGTAGTTGTGATTCTGCATGCGGTCACCGACCTCAGCTGGTATGAGCTACGCCGCCTTTGGACGCGGCGCCACTGACATTTCGGCAAAGGTCACAGGTCAGCTGTCGCTCAGTATGACGTGTCCATGAGAATTCAGGACAAGCACAGATTCATTTACGCGTGCGACGAAATACTTCGTCCACCAACCTACTGGTGTCGTAAGAACAGGAGAGATAAGATTAGAGAAATAGATTCCGTACTGATGCTTATAAGAATTCTTTCTTTCATCGTAACATTTGTGATCGGAATACACACAGTTATTTTGATGCCAGCCATGACTTCGCGACTTATAGAATAGATAAATGTTGTACAGCATCTAATTGTGACGTATAACTTGAACACTCGCAGTATCATAAAATCGGGTAGGATTTATGGCGAGTACTATGGAATCTTTGTAACTGTTAGAAAAAGTTACATCCTCATATACGGAAAAAAATAAACTGATGAGCCAAAACATTTTGACTACCTGCGTAATTGTGAGTGGCTCCATGTTAGGAACGCAATACTGCAACGATTCGGTTTGATATAGATTCGATCAGTCCTTGGTAGGTTTCAGGAGATATCTGGCACCAGATGTCTATGTATAGATCACGCAGTTCCTTTAAAATACGGGCAGGTGGTTTGAAGGCGAAGCGTTTTGGAACGAGCATGTCGGAAACGGCGGGGCTGGTCGGTTGTTTGCAAGCTGCTGCAGTGAGCGTCTATTGAAAGTGATTGAAGAATGGTGAAACCACGAGTAGGCGACAATGAGGTGAACACCCACGCCTCATCACAGAACATGGAGGTCGGAGGCTTGTCCGCTCTGTAAAGTAGCACAGGCGGCGATCTGTGGCAGTTCTGCAGGTACAACTGTTGCAGGGGCAAGTGTTTAGGAACATACGAATCTCTGGTGTATTTCGTACCAAAGGTGGATCAACACTCTATTAAAAAGGTAGGCGTAATGTTTTGGCTCATCAGTATATTAATGTACGAAATTACTTGTTACAATCTGAAAAATTGTACCACACATTGAGTGTACAATATCTGGCCAAGACTGTCAAAATTCATGAATTCGAGCCCACAAATAAACCAATATTAAAATTCGAAGAGAACTGCTATATCGATTAAAGAAGTTTAAAAATCTGTAAAGTTTTAACATACTGGATGTCAGATAGAAATACGTTTCGTAATGCGATCAGTAACTTGAAAGGGTTTCAAGTCGAAAGAACTGCAAAGACCGAGCGTGGTGGTGTAACGGTTAGCGTTCTGGCCTCGCATTTGGGAGGACGGTGGTTCGAATCCCCGTCCGGGCATCCAGATTTGGGTTTTCCATGGTTTCCCAAATCCCTCCAGGCAAATGCCGGGTTGCTTCCTTCAAAAGGCCATGGCCGAATTCCTTCCCATTCCTTGCCCCCATCCTTTGCCGTCTCTAAAGACCCCGCTGTTAAGAGACGTTAAGCAGTTAAAAAAAAAAAATCTGCAATGACTGAAGAACAGCAACCTCAATGCACTTATGAAAGGGTACTGGAAAATGTAAAAAAAGTTCAAAAGTTGCTCATGAGATTTTAACTTAAAAGTAATGTTTTAAAGTAGCTGAGCAGGTTTTATACCATATTCAGAACTTTATAGTCGTATCGGAGATTTTTATCTTTGATGGAGCATACAATCTCTGGCCGGGATTACATTAAGAATCAGGTTACGAACAGCTTATCACTTCTTCCTCAGTCCTCCAGTCTCAGACATACGTAAGTTATTTCGCAAATTTTAAGATGGATTTTAAGTTTTCAAATAGTCAAAAACCTATCTGATTGGGATGGGTAATTTTTGCCTGATGAGGTAACAAAGGGACTGATATAGCCCGCTTATATATATATACATATATTTGATCTAATTTCTTGCTTAACTCGCAAGGATTGTTTACTTGTTGCCGTATACGAACAGAGGCGGGACAATATGACGAAGAAGCCATCACCATGCCATTCTATCAACGAATCTGTCTAATCAAGAGAACCAATTTGAAAAATGTTTAAAAATAACAAGAAACTAAGAATAGGAGGAGGGGTTAACTATGGGAGACTACATTCCACAGTTCCTACCGCGGATTCCTGTTTGTGGTTTAAAATTACACACTTTCTGGGGATATCTTACGTCAATACCGTTTTATACACAACGTTTTTGGTTGTGCTGTCCTTTGCTAAGATCATACACTAACTGAACGAAGGCTGAGTGACAGATATAACATTACAGTGACTTACTCACGCACTCCGTCTGTCTATCACCGCTCGGTTAGGTTTCAAACTTTCATGACAGAATGTTATTTATCCCACAAAACGTATCCAGTGTCCTTTTTAATGATACGTAGTATTTCCTTATCAATTTTGATCAAGATTGGTGTAGACATTTAATCGTTAAAAGGTGAGAAACAGACAATTAGTTTCGCATTTATAATTTTAGTTCAGTTAACCTATTTTATATGTAAAAGAGCATAATTGTCCAGAGTACAAGGTTCCAATTTGGTACGCCCTTTCACCGTACTCGTCCCGGGATTAATAAAAGAAAATAAGTATTTTTTTCCTTCCTGAGTTGTCCCTCCCTTCTAGTTGATGGGTTGGGAACCCCCTTATCGCACGACACCGACTGACGGATGTGGGAGACATCCAAGGTGGAAAAAAACTAAATAAAATGTGTACGGCGCGATACGCGGAGAGGAGAGTAGATACCAGTTGAGTCGCTCTCACATTCACCGCCTCTCTTAACTCGGCACAAAGACCCCCGAGGCGGGAAGGAATAGGAAGTATTTCTCCGCTAACTTAGTGCGCCACCAACCCTCTGACGGGGGCGTGCGTCTTGAATTTGAATTCGGAGAGTCGGGGGTGAATAAAAGACGCCCCCGTCCTTTATATTATATAGCGCGCCGCGGTTTGGGGGATCTCGGATAGCCGGAGGGAGATCTGATAAAGATGGGGGTGATGGAGGAGGCGGTGGAGATCACACGGAATGATGTTGTAAAGAGTGATGTTATGATGGTAACTGCATGTCGCAGGGGGTGTCTGTGAACCTACACTGATGAGGCAGAACATTATGTCCACTACCGATCTGAAGACTGAATGTCTTCTGGTGAGGTTGTTGGTAAGTCATGCGGTAAGATAAGTATGTAAGAGGAACAGAGACGCATGGGAAGTCATTCTAGCCATGATAAGTGTGGCAAATGGGGACATACACACACATAAGTGACTTTGGCAAAGGGCAAGGCTGGTCGGCTGTTGGCGAGCTACTGTAGTGAGCATCTACGGAGAGTGATTGAAGGGCGGTGAAACTGCTAGTATGCGACAAGGTGGTGGACGTCCACGCCTCATCACAGAACATGGAGATCGGAGGCTTGCCCGCTCTGTAAAGCAGGATAGGAGACAATCTGTGGCAGATTTGACGGCAGTGTACAATGCTTCGGAGCACACCGTTCAGCGCACATTGTTGAACATGGGGCTCCACAGCAGACGGCCCATACGTGTTGCCATGTCGAAACAATGACGTCGGCAATTACGACTGCAGACGGCACAAGATCATCGAGTTGTACTGTGGGTCAATGGAAACGTGTCGCCTGTAGGATGAATCACGTTTCTTGTTACTTCAAATCGACGGTCGTGTCCAGATACGCTATTTTCCAGGCGAAAAGCTGCTCGAAATATGTAAAGCAATAAGGACGCAGGCCGTGGGAGACATTCATCTGGACTTCTATGTGAACCGAGGTAGTGATCGAAGGCACCAAAACATCTGTGATCAACTAGATCCGTACATGTTTCATGTCTTCAACTACAGCAATGCCATCTTCCAGCTGGATAACTGCCCGTATCGCAATGACAGAATCGTGTTACATTGGTTCCAGAAGCATGTTAGTGAAGCCACAGTGATGTCGTGGCCACCAAATCCGCCTGGTCTTTACCAGATAAATCACATCTGGGACGCTATCTGGCGCCAACTCCATGCCCACAAACCACCGGCCAGTAATTAAAGGATTGGCGTGATCTTTGTGTAGACATCTAGTGTCAGATACCTCCGGAAACCTACCAAGGAATTGTCGAATCCTTTCCACACCAAAGGGCTTCAGTATTCCCTTCCAAAGGTCTACAAAAAAGCTATTAAACAGGCGGTAATAATGTTTGGGGCTTATGAGTGTACATCTCTTCTTTACCTTTTCTCTACGACCATTGACATTACTCCGTAAATCGTCGATGATCGATGATGTTCACTATAACCGATTCCTATCAAAAAGTGTCAGATTTCAAGAAATCTTCACGGTTATGTAGCCGAATATTACACTGAAATGCCAAACTTTATCGGATAGGAGGATGCAAATATTCAGATGTAGGTCGCATCAAGGAACAGACGTTGGGACTTTCATTTGTACCATTCTGAGTCATGTGAAATGTTTTCTGACGAGATTATGGCCACACGACATGAATTAGCAGCCTTTGAACACTGAATGGTAGTTGTCCCCAGATATATAGAGCATTCCTGGATTCACAGTGTCAACATAGTAGCGGGAATATATAATTTTCGCCATTACCTTCCCCCATGGTCAACGCAGCGACCGATCACGTCTGCTTCTTGACGGAGACCAGCAACGTCTGCATCAAGGTGTCATTGTTGAAAGGGAAGCAACAATGCTCCAAAGAACAGCAATACTCAATTTTGAATGCACTACAGGTGTAAAACATAGCGTTAATGGGACATGGCAGCATCAGAAGACTGACGCGAGTGCCCCTGCTAACAAACCACCAACGTCTTCAGCGGCTCTCCTTGTCTCGTGAACATATAGTCCGGTCCCTCGATGGCTGTGAAAAGGTTGCGTAGTCAGATGAATCACGATTCCAGTTGATTAGAGGTGATGGCATGGTTCGACTGTGATACAGACCCCCACGTGGTCATGGATCCAGGCTGTCATAAAGGCACTGTGCGAGCTGGTGGGGGCTCCATCCTGTTATGGGCTGTGTTTACATGTCATGGACTGGGATTTCTGGTCAAACTTAACCGACCATTCTGGAAATGGATATTTTCAACTACCGTAGACTATTTGTAACCTTTCATATCCATTGTCTTCACAAACAACGTCAATCCGCCATGTCACAGGACTACAACTATTCACGATTATTTTGAGAAATAGTTTGGATTATTTCAGTGAATGATTCCGCCACTTTATACCTCGTCAATGTCAAGGTCATTAGAGGCGGGAAAGGAGTAGGGGTAAGAAATTCAGCCATGGCCTTTCAAAGAAACCATGTCGTGATTCACATGGAGTGATTTGGGGAAACTATGGAAAACCGAAATCCGAATGGACGACAGGGGTTAGAACCTGCGTCCTCCATTACAAGAATAGCGGGCTACAGCATTCGCCCATGCTTGGTAAGGTAAAGTGGATTCAGTGATATACTTCCATTGAGAAACATCGAGGCTGGCCTATAGTAGTCGCTGCGATTTGAGGAAATCAAAGCGCCACAGTTTCTCCATCGAGTTTGGCTCTGATGCCATCCATCAGGGCAGCTTCTTCTTCCACTGAGAAGGGGCCCAGAGGCACCTCCTCCTCATCCACTTAGACGAAATTAAAGTTGAGCCAGGGCATCCGTCTTGTATGCAAAGTTGGCCTCTCCCAGCCCAGGCATGGTCGGTGAGATTTTTTTTTCTTTCTCTCTCCACGTTGCAGGCCGGAGATTGAGGTTGGCTCATTACTCAACGTCGTTCATCCCTCCTCTCTATTCCACCCCCACGCGCCCCGGGCAGCGTTTTCTTAACTCCACCTCCCGCCCTCAACTTGCAGCTTGCTTCAGACACAGGCAACACTCGACACTCTCTCTTTCTAACCCCATCTCTCCCTCTCGCTCTTTTTCTCTCTTCATGAAATTCAAAACAGACAGCTCTCTGCTCGTGGCCTGAATTACAGCGCACAAAAGGCGCAGTGTTTTAAGCCCTAAGTCTTCCAACGGCCTCTTAGCCTCGTCCCATTACAGAGTGGCCAAGCTATTTCTTATTACAAGCGTGTCAATGTTCTGTTTACACGTTCCAACATGTCTCTCTCACTGTATTTCGTACCAGTGCACTTCTTGGATTTCAGATCAAAGGAGTTTCTCATTTTCCTGTAGAATTAAATTTCCTCCTGAATGTCAGCTTATTTTGCAATTACAGTACATTTCTTGCTGTACTCGTATTATTACTGTAGTTCCTTTTTAAGTCTGTTATTTGATTAAGTCTCCGATTTGTCACTTTATTGTGACAGTCAATTAATTATTTCTTATTTATATCAATTTACCGTACAGCCATAGTTATTACTGAAGTCATTGCATCACAAACTATGCTGCTAGTCCAAGTCTCCTTTTCTTATTCACCATCTTTTCCAACCATTCAATGCTCGGCTGCTTTTTGATGAGTTTTATTAATCATTATTAATTATTAGGATTGTCAAATGTGGAGTTATAGTTTTACGGTAGCATGCCCATGTTGATTTTATTTAACTTATGGCTTTACGCCTGTCATTAGAGACGGGAAGGGACTGGGACAAGGAACGGGAAAGAATTCAGTAATGTACTTATGAAGGAAGCATCCCGGCATTCACCTGGAGTGATTTGGAGAAACCATGGAAAACCCAAATCTGGAAGCTCGAATGGAGATTTGAACGTGCGTCCTTCAAAATGCGAGGCCAGAACTTCAACTGTTCACCCACCACGCTCGGTCCCATTCCTATTTCAGGTCTTTTAACGGTTCAAGTAAATTTCTAAATTACATAGATTGGGCTAGGATTGTTTGGTAGGTTCATTTGTATCTACTAGCTAACATAGAAACATCTTCTTTTATTTACGAGTTTTATGAAATATTTCGCCCACCAGACTATTTTGATCGCAATTCTAGGAGAGATAAGATTAGAGAAACTACGTGCCATATCGATGCTTTTATGAGCTCTTTCTTCCCACGACCCATCCCGATTTGAAATGCGCAGAACAGAGGTTAGTTTTGGTGCAAAGCACCCTCTGTCACACACGGTTTCGTGAATTGGAGAGTATAAATGTTGATGCAGAAGTGCATCTGAGTCCTATGTCCCAATTATTTACTGTTCGAAGTACCTTCACAGTTCAAATAGGTTTTTCGTCAAGTCGCTCCTTACAACAAGGCAATTCATGGTCCAAACCACTTCTCGGTACAAATTAATTTTAATTCCGTGTTGGATGCTAGTCCAATTCAGTTCCAGTTCACTACTTGGACGAACATAACCGTGATCCCTACTAATTCTTAGTCCAGATAGAACTGATTTAATATCAGTCATAGTAATTTCGGCGTTGAATATTATTATATTTTTTCCTAGTAGTTAACATTGTAAATCTGATGTTTTAATATAATATTTCAGCGATTAATTACTCCGTAACCATATTCAGGTAACAGGTACATGTGGCTGGAGGTAAAGTATTAGAATGATACTGAATGAGTTGGGGTGGGAAGGTTTGGAAGACGGTGGGTGTTGCTCTCGTCAGAAGCTAATTGGAAATTCATGACGGATTTATTTCAGGACGACAGCTAACTCATATTCGGGAATGACCGAGAAAATGAGACAAGAAAAACCAGGGCCAGAATCAGTTCTTTTCTGTACTCATTTTTCCCACGAACAATTAGGTTATGGGGTAATCGAGAGAGAAAACTTAGAATCCGAAACGAGTAGATCTCGAGAAAACGCTTCGGCCATCCAGATTTGTTCTTCCCATGTCTCTCATTTGATGCAACAATGATATAACAAAAAAACAAGCTATCTTGAGTTAAAATCTTAAGATTGACCACTCTCGTAAATACTACAACTAATACTATACATTTTCCCTTCTTTTATATTATACTAGCGGAGTTCCCGGCGTTGCACGGTATAGTTGGCGTAGATTTAACCGTACCCTATTTTGATTCCTGCAAAACGTTTGTACAAAGTTTCATAAAATACGTGCCAACTTCTTCGGAATTAAAGTAAACTTACATTCACCCGCCCCCTACCAAGAAACTGGTGGGCTGAAGTTTATTTGCACGTATACTATTTTCATTCGTCCGAAAAGATTCATGTATATCAAGCTTCGATAATTTGGTTAAGAAATTTCACTACTACATTACTGAACAACCCTAGATTATGTTAAAAACTCTCATTTGATTCAATTGCAAAGTGAATCGATATACTTGTGGCTCGAAACGCCAGATCCTTTAACTCTGCAGATAAAATATCAAAAGTGAATCCGGAATAATATTATAGTAAACAGAAGACTAATGCTGAAGGCCAGAGATATTGTCCAGAGATCGTGCTTAAAGAAAATCTCTGTTGTTTTTATGCTATCTATGTCGTTTAAAAATTGATATCCCGAATTACAGGAAAGAACACTTCAAGCTATGGCTTTTAAAAATGGAATATATCGAATTAAAAGAAAGAATACTTAAAGTTTTGTTTTGTTTAGTGTGCAAAATAGTTATTACTGTAAGTTACCTTATTGCTTTAATTAAAGGCTATGGTCAGAGACATTGTGTTGTGTGTTTAGTGCGGAGTATGCGGCATCTAGTGATTCTTTTTTTTTTTTTTTTACTGCTTTACGTCTCTTTTTAACATCGAGGTCTTTAGAGACGGGAAAGGATGGGGGCAAGGAATGGGAAGGAATTCGGCCATGGCCTTTTGAAGGAAGCATCCCGGCATTTGCCTGGAGTGATTTGGGGAAACCATGGAAAACCCAAATCTGGATGCCCGGACGGGGATTCGAACCGCCGTCCTCCCGAATGCGAGGCGAGAACGCTAACCGTTACAACGCCCCGCTCGGTCTCTAGTGATTCCTCCTGTGGAATTTCTCACCATACGTTCAGAATTTCATTTAATGCTCCTACATTATTTAACGTTGAAACATAAGACATGCCAGACAATTGAATTAAGATTCTAAGCTTTAAAACGGTGAAAACTCCATCGAAATCTGCCCCGTAGTTTCCGAGCTTTTATACGCCCAATATGTCCGGTTTTCGTTTTATAGATCATTTCAATAAAACTTGCAGATAAGTTATTTTCTAGGGAATGCATAAAGTTGTTTCATACGAGACATTTCAATTGGTCCTTCTATAAAATTGACGTTTTTGAGTTGTGTCACTGTTGCAGCAAATGAGCGACGGGTTTCATTGTTCGCTTCAGGCGTATGCTCAAAATAGCCCATGGGTGTATCATGACATATCTTGTATATTGTTTCTCATGAATATTCCACAGTAGGATAAGTGTAACGCACTCTCTGTCACTATCTTTGTACTGAATCTCTGAGAAATACAATTGGAAGTATTTGTTTGGCCGAAAGACCTGAACTTCATAGCGTGCCGAAAGGTGCTTTGAGTAAACGAATTACGTGCTGAAGTTACTTAACGAATTCATTTACCCGACAGGAGGACTTTGGAATAGCGCTTCTATTGATCGAATCAATCGTTCTTTGGGCTGTGGACCCAGTGATGTGTGTAGTCAGTCCTAAGTGAATGTCCCCGCCGCCTTTGTGACCCGATCCCGAGTTGGTTATTCCCTCTTCGTAGAGTGTTTGGTATTCCGATAAGGGACCCCACCAGACCACCGCGTTCGGGACTTGTTATCAGAGAGACGCATCTCCCGCGATTGAAGGAGTTCCGGGGGAAGAGATCGAGTGAGTCTTGGAGGCGGGTGGCTTCTTTGATGTCTCGAGTTTCTCGGAAGTGTGAGGAGGCTGATAAATCCCCACGGCTGGCATTGAGTGATGTTGTAGAAAGAGAAATGACTCTCATCCCGGATACTTTTAAAATACAACACGAAACACTCTTCTAATACTTCGGACTTTGATATACTTTATTGAATTAGAGTAACATACAGTACGTCCAGAGACCGTAATCTTGTCTGTTCCTTCCATCATTTATCTTCCTCCACCACTGTTCTGTTCAATTTTCTCTCGTTCTGCCTGGATCTGTCTATCCTACAATCTACCTTAGTGCATATTTCCTTCCGGTTTCAAATTTTACATTTCTATTAGTACTGTTACTCTTCAAGTAACCATACATCTAGAGTTCCATTGTACTGAAGTCTGAAGATTTTGGTAAGAATGCAGCCTGTCATTCGGGAGGACGTGAGTTCAAGTCTCTATCAAACCATCCAGAATAGTTACCTGAAATCACTTCTGGTGGTTCCTTAAAATGGTACCGAGCGTGGTGGGTGAACAGTTAACGTTCTGGCCTCGCATTCGGGAGGATGCGGGTTCTAATCCCCGTCCGGGCATCCAGATTTGGGTTTTCCATGGTTTCCCCAAATCACTCCAGGCGTATGCCGTGATGCTTCCTTCAAAAATGAAATTCCTTTCCGTTCCTTGTACCCAGTCCCATTCCGCCTCTAATGATCTTAGCCGTCGGTGAGGTGTAAAGTAATAAGTAATAATAATAATTAATTCAAATTTTTATGATCCAATTCCTACACTTTCCTTGCTTCCCCAGTCTCACACGACTGCAATGATTTCGACGTCCCTAAGCTGTAAAACCCAAAAGAAAAAACAATTAGCTGATGATTTTTGAATAGGAGAATTGCTTTCGGGGTTAAACTCCGCTAGTGTGTATGGAACATGTTATATCAGAATAGTTGAAAGACAACATTAGTTATCAGGTTTCGTTGTTCAAAGGGTCACGGTGACCTATTGGTGTTATTTCAATGACTGCCCGGCTGTCACAAGCGTCATCATCATCATCCTCAACAGTTTCGAGCCTCTGCACAAGCCTCTCCATTTCCTTCTTTCATCCCACCACCTCTCTGTCACCACTTTGTTCCAGTCCTCTCCTCTCTTCCGTACACACTCCTCCACTCCTTTCAGACATCCATCTCTTGGTCTTCCTCTGGGTCGTTTACAATGCATCTTAATTTCGTGGATTTTTCTTAGGATTTTCTGAACCTCCATTCTGTTTACATGTCCATACCATCTCAGTATTGCAAGCTGGTATCGTCACTATGCACAAGAATAACTTGTCATATTGTAATTACGTCGCACAATGGCGCTTCCGTAGTTTATAGCCATTACTTTTAAAAAACGAACAGTCCCTTGTTCATTATCCGACTCTTTTGTACCTGATCATTCCAACCGTGCTAGTTTGTGGCCAGCGTCAAATTTTGCACAAACTAAACAGATCAAGGAATCTCTGAATACACCAATATCCACAATACATCATTTTCAAACACGATATGTGAGATGCAGCGATACCATCACAATGTGACTGCCGTCTAAGCTACCACATGCATATCTGTGATTGTCACTAGAGAACTAACTCTTCTTGTTCAATGTAGTTAATTATACAACTTCCGCTTTGGTCAGTACACACGATAGAAATTGAATACAGAATGATTGTTGTAACGTGAAATTGGCAGGCCTCGGTAGCGTAAGGGCTATAGTAGAGGCTCCGCGTGTCGAAGGTCGCCGGTTCGTGTCCGGCAGAGGGCATCGGTTTTTAGTGTTGTCTGTGTTTATGTCGTGTCCATACTTAGTGGCTACAATCTATTGGAGAAACAGACACACTGTAAGAGACATGTTAATCGCATTGAGCTGGCTGTATGGTCTAAGTTGCCAAATGCCATAAAAATAAAAAAGTAAAATTAAATCGTCTGACGTTAATGTTTTTTTTTCTGTTTCAGGTAATAACACCAGCCTCCATGATGGTTCTTGTTTACTTCGCTCAGGTTAAGGTACAGTTTTCTACAATCACTTTTCAACATAAATCTGGTAAACAAAGGCATTTTGGGAAAACAAAAATCCATGTCGGAAAATGTCCTTTCTTCCTGCGCAAAGTAGATACAGTTCCATGGATTACAATAATTGTAATTACATACCAGCCGCCAACTTATTTCGTTCGAAAGAGTCGTTCGTATGAGAGAATCTGCTAAACTATATTACAAACTTGTTAAAAACATGTGAAATTAAGTTTTTTTTTTATTATACACAAAACTAGAGGCATAAAATGCTTACTTTTAACAGTTAATAACTTAAAATTTTAGTAATTAGGCATCTTATAACAGAAATTCAGTTCTGTAAACTAGTTTTCTTTATCTGCTTGATGTCTCTCTAACAACGAGGTCTTTAGAGAGGGGAAAAGATAGGGGGCAAGGAATGGGAAGGAATTCGGCCATGGCCTTTTGAAGGACGCATCCCGGCATTTGCCTGGAGTGATCTGGGAAACCATGGAAAACCCAAATCTGGATGCCCGGACGGGGATTCGAACCGCCCTCCTCCCGAATGTGAGGTCAGAGCGCTAGCCGTTACACCACCACTCTCGTTGTAAACTAGTTAAACTTGTATTAAGGTTTATTGTTTTTTATGAAACTATTAGGAGTGTAATCGTTCCCTCACAATAATCAAAAACATTTCCATCTCTATTTCAATTTTTTCTACCCTCCACCGAAATTCTCCACATTTTGTGGATTTCGGAAGACATGCAAAATTAAATGTCTTAAGTAATGGAATCAAACGTACCAAAATTTTTTGGAAATTACGTGAAGATTACAGTAATCGTGTTTACATCAATCTGCCGTATATATTCAATGACAGAACCATATATTTTTTATCGTTCACTGGTTATATTCAGTTACAGGCAACACTGTTCTCATATTAGACAATTTTCTTTTTTCTAATTTACGAAAATGTAAATTTGCTCAGGCATCACGCAAATATTTTTAATCTATCTGGTGGGGTACCGACAGTTTGAATTCTGATAGTTGAAATTAAAATCTGCGATATATCTCATAACTCAACGTGACCTGAGGGCGGAGAAAGAAATTATTGGTTCGTACCGAGAAGAGGTAGAAGCCTCTTTCAACTCTGCATCGCAGGTCAACAAATCTTTACCAGATATCTACCAAAGATTACACTGTAACAGAGATAAACACCACACTGTTTGGTGTACATTTTGAGGTTAATTTTATCTTAGATGCAGTATGATCTGCGGGGCCTGTCTTTTCAGGCTATTAACAGATGCGTTATCCATTCATGTAGGGCCATAAGACATACTGTAAGTTTTAATTCAAACCATAGACTTTCAAACCATACATTCCGCAATCCAACTCAGATCGATAGTTCTAGCATGGTGCGGTAAGTGCAGTCACAACCTGCTAACAGATTCATCTACGTAGAGATGTTGTCAGTAGAATAGTCATAATTTCATATTAGGCAACAAGCTGGAATAGCACTCCTTCCATTCTACCGCTGAGGAAAAAATATGGCTTCTATGTAACTCTAAACACGCTTGAGGTTCCATATGGTGGATAAAACAATCTGCAAGTTGAGCTAGTATTTTCGATTTTTCGGTCAAAAAATGGAAAAAAAATCATTAAAGCTTATGAGAGGGTGTTCTCTTAGCCTTGTTCTTTCTCCAGAGTTAGCAAGTATCTCCGAGATAGCAGTTCTACCTAGTGCAGTAGTTTGGAGTGCGCGCACAGTAGTTTTAAGTAGGGTATTGTTGTGTGGCGCCGTGTAATGCTGGCGGAGGGGTGGGTCCGACGCCAAGCGGTGCGATTTGGTGGAGCGGAGGGGTGGGGGTGGGCACGACGCCGGCGCCGCCACGGGGTGGTGGAGGGGAGGGCAGTGAATCGATAAGGACACCGGCAGCAAGGATCGGACGCAGCGAGCACAGGCTCGGCCAGTGGAACGGCAACAGGTACAGCCATGACAATGATAACTGCCTCCTTAGCCGAACACGAGTTACCATCAATACTGACCTTGTTCTGTGAGTCTTGTACTAAAAATGGCCTACATGACAACGATAAACTGTATGAATTCTGTATTGCATCAGTGGTACATGGACTCTCACTTCTAATAATCCTCCCCCCCCCCTCAAATCCCCTGTAAAAAATAACAATGGCATTAGCAGTTTGATCCATATTTCTTGCCATGTTGACAACGCAGCCCTGCCTTACTCGCTTTGATTGCACTTTGCACTTTCCAAATTGGACTATTGCAGTGATATTCTCGTACAGTTTCCTCACGATCCATCAGTCTATGTACTTTTGTCCTAACTTTTCAGCGTTGAGAACATCTCGATCGGATTGACGTTTTCGAAAGTATTCTATAGAGAAATGAAGGCTATGTAGATATGCTCGAATTTCCTTTTACATTTCTTAGTATGGACTCTAAAAGCCAAGATTGTTTCTCTTGTGCCTCTTCCCTTCCTAAAAGAAATTAGTTATCAATTTGTTCTGCATCAATCCTCTGTTAAATCCGATGTTGGACTACAGTTGTTAGTATTTTAAATACGTGAGAAACCAAACTTATTATTCCAAAATCTTCAAACTTACTTTCAGATGCTTTCTTTGTTATAGGAACTACACTTGGTTATTTTTCTGTTTCGTATATGTTACAAGTTAGTCTGTTACGAATTAGTCCTTTCTTTTACTCCCTGATACATTTATCGATTAAACTGCAGTCTCATCGATCCTTGGGACTTTCCTCTCTATCAGCAGTTTGAATGCTTTATCAAATTCCTCTATCAAAACATGGACTCCTGATTCATTTTCATCCTCATCTATTTTACTTTCCAGTCTTGATGTCCTTTCTTCGTCTTCATATAAAACTGTAAAGTATTATCCCCAAATTTTGGCAATATCTTCTTGATCACAAAATTCCTCATCCTTTTTTTAATTTCATTTATGAAAATAACCTAATCAGTTTTATCCGCTCTTTTATTGTTGTCTTTCTTTGTAAGCTGCTCAATTTCCACGTACTATTCTTTAGCTTTCTTGGCTTTGAAGTTTTTGAAGTTAAAGAATTGGATTTAAATAGCAACCATAAGGACTGGATTTGTCTAGGACAGAGTTCTAAAATTCGTTAACAGTTCGCCTATGGGACGGAGGTGTGCCGCAAGCGGTGCGGGGCTATTAAAAGAGCGTGCCGCCGGCCGGACAGTTGGCAGGCCTGCCTGCGTATCAAATATTCAGGCGCCGCCATCAGGACTACCACCCGCGGCACTTGGCCGGACGTTTATGACGCCGTAAAACGCCCCTGGCGGGCCGGCTACCCGCGCACCGCCACTCCGCACAGTAGCTGGACCGACCACTCAACAGGCATTCACTCGGCGCACGTCTCTTTAGACACACTGTGAGCTCTCCTTAATCAGACTGGTTAGGTGGCTGATTTCAACAACCAGGCCGGCCCAACGGTGAATCAGACTGTATACTAGTATTCCCACTCTACAGGAAATTGTAGCGTGTTATGGATCAAAACGCCCATCTCATCTAGAACACATTTAGCTGCTGCTAATTTAATTTTGAAGTTGGAATATATTTAACTAATTTAAATCAGCCAAAATCATGAGAACTATTGTTTTGATAATCACTGTTCCAGAAATACTTGATTTATTGTTCCTTGCATCTATTAGCAAATCGCTGGCACCGAAGATCCGTACACTTCTTATGGATGCTAGCTAATTCTGTACCCAAATACTGCGGCTTATGGAAACCAAGGATACAAAAAACAAATTTACGTACATGAGTATAATTATTTATTTGCATATACAGTTAATTAAGAAAAAGAATAATTGGTGGGATGTGATATTGTCACACTCCGCATACACACTTCGCCTGGGTGTCTAGCAACACCAAAATAAATTCGGAATTTCTAAGAAGCATAACGTTCATACGTGTATTCAAATATGCAAACAGACTCGTGTAATAATCAAAAAATACGGCTGTTCCTGTGTACCGTTGAGTTACAAAGACTTCATAGTTCAAAATTAGGTTCTTATTTTTAAAATGCTTATTACACAGCTTTCCACATCCATGTGGAGTATTGTGACCTGATTGTCCGCCTCTGCTTTACAGAAACGGAATGCCGTAAGACATTTATCTGATTACTTGCCGTTTTTCTTAGTTTTTTAACAATAAATTTTATAAATAAAAACTCCACAACTTTTAAGGTGAATTTTATATTTAATTCCTTGTGGTGTTAGGCATAGTCAGTGGAGATATAGTGATAAATCCCACATGCCGGCCTAGGAAAACACTTTACGTACTTCTACAGACCTGTTTGTTAGAGTTATTAAAGGCTTGTAAAACAAATATTGGAAGAAGATTCAACATTAATAAACAGGTCTGTAAATATGCTGTTCCACACCGACATGTAAAGATAACCACTTTATCTCCATTTATGATGCCCCACAACACAAGTGTAAAACCCTTCTAGGAAATAAAGAATAATATTCACCGCAACAGTGGTTTGTATATATAAAAAATTTAACATAATATATATTTGCACAATGGTTACACTGTTACTTAAGAGTGAACTTAATTAAAAAAAAAATACCCTATCCATTTGCTCAGTTCGTTGATTTACCGTCATGGTGCCCAGCGTACGGCATGAGTTTAAGGCCTGGTGGTGGAAGAAATTTCCATCATCAGGACAAGCCAAGGCATCAACAGTACTTGAAATTCTAGCAAGTTGATTAGGACAGATGATGATTCACAATTTCTTATTAACATATTGTGCGTCAAATTGCTGTTTTAAGTCCCAAACCTATCCGCAGTGCGTATGGCGTGAGGGCAAACAGCACTCTTGATGCTGATTCGTGTTTGAGATGGGGACGTTAAGCCTGGCAGCTCTCAGTGGCCTTCGGAAAAGTAGGTCTCAAGGAACCGTAATATATTTTTCAGCTTTTCCCTTCTTTCAATCATTTACAACTGACTACACCGAAGAGAGACAGTCGCCACAGTATACACGTTTATACACTTCACCCAGCAATGTAACAGCTAAGGATAAAAGAAGAATATTTTAATTAATTAATAACGACTGATCATCACGAGTTCATTAGTGGCAGAAAACGACGATGAGCAGAAAGCAGGAAGGAAAAAGGCAATGACTGTAATGAATTAACCATCCCGGCATTCGCCGGAAGTAGTATTTGGAATTTATAAAAAACATTTGAATGCCCGGGTTAGTGATGGAATGCGTGTCCTGTAGAATCGCATGCCCGAGACTTAACAAGATGGCCACCAGGATCGGTTCACCCCAAATAGCCAAGGCATCAACAGTACTTAGAATTCTAACAAACATTTTAAAACGATCGTTGATATCTGAATGCTATAATCACGATGAATTTTAGTACTGAGTTGCGATAGCCGGTAAATAACTGATTTTTTTTTTTTTTTTTAATCGACTTTGGTTTCCGAAAAAAGAATCTTGCTGACATGACAACAAACACTAATATTATGAATGGAAAAGTAATTACTGTTTTCAATACAAAACAGTAATACTGATAAAATTTGACAGGGAAATACTATGTAACATTAGGGAGGACATTGAATACTATTTTTCGGGGACAATAAATTTTCAATAATAACCAACAGTTAGAGATAGATGGATAGCGTACTTAAGTCTCTGTAATGTTATATCGGTCACTTTGGCTTTGTTCCTCTCGCAGTCAGTTTGTGTTGATATGTTGATACGAAGGCCACGCGCACAAAGTCGCGGTGTAACAGCTAATAAACAATATTTCAATGACTTTATTTCAATTCTACCTGCTACCCTGCAGGGAGAGTTACTAGAATTAGAGCAGAGACTTGCCACGTTCTCTTTTTTTTTTATCGCCGTCCCTGGACCCGCCCACATCACTCAGAGGACTAACGACGGCGGTATTGTTACCTGTACCAGCACGCGACAATGGCTCCATAAACTCGGCAGGTACAGCCGTCAGCGGGGTTGTCCTCACGGTGTCATCTCGTCGTAGCTTCCACCACACAATGGACGATAAAATGGTCCAGAATATTGGGAGCTGTCGCTTTGAGACAATGTCAGCACCCGGCCACTGAGAAGTTACATACGCGACTGTTTCGCCACTTGGAGCATCCAATGCTCGTAGCCAATTTACTGTAGCAGGTGATACCGCTAATAGTAAGCCAGAGATTCGTATTTCTTCATGGTTGCCAACCTCATATGTGAAAAATATAACATACATGCAGTTCGACATCTACATCTATGCTCTGCAATTCACAAATACTGTGGGTGGCAGAGGGTGTAAGCACCAATCTTAATTCTGTGCGTTCCAATCCCGAACAGAACGAGGAAAGAAAAGTATGAGTACGGCATCTTCTTTCTTGAATCTTATCCCTACTGTCATTGCAACCTAAATATGTTGGTGGAAGAAGTATTTCATTGCACTCGTAAATTAAAGATTTTCGCTTATTCTCTAAGAAATTCAAATGAAAACAGCATCGTCTGCCCGCCAAACAATCCCAGCCCAGCTCACGTATCAGCTCTGTGACACTTACGTAAGAACTGTAACTAGCAGTCACGAATCGAGCGGCTCTCTTCTGTACTTTCTCTTTCTCTTACGATACGGATCCAAATCCCACAACAGTGATCCAAATGTGGACGCACTAATGTTTTGAACGCTATTTCCTTTGTATGAGCATTACAACTTCTCACCAACTATTACACCATCTTATTCAACTCAACCATCAGGTTGGTATCTGCTATTCAAGTAATGGTAGGGTCCATTGTATTTTCATCTTTATTCATTTCTGTTGATAACTGTCACGTGGATATGTTCAGTGTATTCTGTTATGCATTGATGAAAAATGGGAGAAGGGGAAACTCGGTGCCAACCCTTTCAGGCTTAATTCTTCGGTAAGATCCTAGAGGGGCCGCCATGCTTAATGTCCCCATCAATGGACGAATAACTATCAACAGTACCGTATGCCTTTATTCCACAAGCACTACAAAGAGGTTTGGGATTTAACACGGGGTTTGATGCACAATCTGGTAACCAACTATCCTACTCTGCCAGCGTCGTTGTTATGATGAAAACATCCTGCTACACAAGGATTCGAACCAGCTAATCTCATGTCAGCATGGGGCGCCATCACGGTTCCGCTACCAACTGAAGCAAAGGGGTGGGTGGCGTTATTACCATTTCTACTACTTATGTTGGTATGTTATTTAAGCACGAATAATCATTAACGTTGTTTTTACTAGTCATATGGACGCGTGTGGTTAAATTGATAAGCTATCTGGTTCACGTGGAAAGGCCCCATAAAACAAATATGTTATCTGTAATTGATCACTTCTTCGTACTAATCAAATAAGAAATAGTCTACTCAAAAAGATGCGGTATTTAATCAGAGACTTCGTTGGTACGATCTCTGCATCAGTAATGATCACGATATAAATAAAACTATATTTGCAGTTTGTTTTCATCTGAAATATTTGCTATCGTGTGTAATTAGTAAATACAACTATTTGGTGTCTTTTGTGGTCATTAATTGTTGCGGGGAATGTGGCTCCACTGGTAACATTCAGTTACAGACATTATAAAAGTGCTGGAATGGTACTCATTGAAAGACAGAAAGAGGCTGTAGAGGGTCATGGGAGTGTACAAGTCCTATATTGGTGATGTGTTGTAAGAATTAAAAGTAATCCATGGAAGGGAAAAGGTGACCATGACCACAAGCTGGCACTCGATTTCAAGCACAAGGGTGTAGGAAGATTTCGTTTTTTCGGGAAAGGTGTAAGTGATTGGAATAAGTTACCAAGAGAAATGATGAATAATTTACCAAAAAGTTTCAAGATTTTAAAGTTAAAAGTTGTAGAGGTCAAATGTAGGTGGGTGTAGGGAAGGGGGAAGATGGGTAGTAGGTAAATTGCCACTGGAGCCTGTGCTCCATTTCAATTTAATTAAATATTATTATTATTAACATGTTTGTGTTGTTAGTTACTAGGTGTCCGAAAAGGTTTGTAACGTTCATAGATGTTATTCGCGAATTCAAGAAGGAAAAACAGAAATGGCTTCTAATTATTAGTAGAGGTAAGGAACCAAATTCGGACCAACATTTTGTTTTTTACTTTTCTCGTCTTTAAGTTTACATTAATTTTAATGGAGTACGTTCGGTTGGTGTGTTTTCAAATAGTCTACATGACATGCGATAGTAAATAGGTAATCAAAATATATAAATTAATTTTTAGTAAAAAAAGTGCAAAAACAGTTCTCTGCGAAAAAGGTAGCCATACGATAGAATTTATTTATTCTTGACCAAGACATCACTTTAATAATGTTTAACGAAACCAATTTGACACTCAAGAAAACAATATTACAATACACGTTTATACAAACAAACTGAACAGTTCAGCAGTATAGCAAGGAATGGCGGCCGTTTATATCCTACGACAGGCCCAGTAGAGAGTAGCCTGGATGGCATTGTCATTCACTGCAAACAAGTCGTCTACTTTGTTGCAGATCATGCAGGTGTTGTGGGTCCAATTCACAGATCTCGTCCTCTTGAATTTAACCGCATTTCTTCAAATTTTCTTTGCATCCAGATACACAGATTCTGAGTCAATTCAGGACTTTCCAGGAAGTGTACGGACGATTGTAGGCTGCTGAAGGTTTCTCCATTTGATTTTGGCAATTTATTCCCGCTCAGCGTTTTTTTAAGTAGTCTTGAAGTCGGTATCATTGGAATTCGCACCATAATATGGATGCCTGGGGCCTACCTGCTGTTTTCGACTTCCAGTTTCTGTAACTGATGTCTGTGGAGTGGGGGAAGTGGTGGTTGTGCTGATAAGCTGGAAGATTTGGTTTACGGATAGAATAAACAGCGTATACTACGAAATTCTATAAGATACGACTAGCATAGTCTAATAAAATAGGAGCATAGGAGATCAATGAGAAGTATGACGAAAGAGACAGCAACATCTATTTTTCCTCGGTGTAATAGCAAAATTAGCAGTGTAGCAAGAGAAAAAATAAAATTACTAGAGACAGAAAGCCTTGGGTAATACGGTAATATCATTAATAAAACGCCCTAAATCTTCAAATTTGATGGCACAAATTCCAGTACTCCTTTTCACCGATAGCAAATGACAACATTGCTTGCGTCACAGATTATTATTTCACATGCAAAACGATGACTTAAAAACGAAAAGCGCGTAAAAGAACAACCGTGACGTATTTCGACGAAGAAAGTAAAAAATAAATGTAAGTCGTAAACCTCCTCGAGGGGTAGAGGGTGCAGGCACCTTTACAGCGAACTCTCTCATCAGCCAACCAAATGAATGCAAATTTCTGCTCTGCGTGTCTGCTGTGACGTCATTCAAGGTAGCGAACGCCAACAAGTATCGGGTAACGACTCCAAACTTACACCCGCACTAAGAAGGCAGAGGTAATCAATTATTGCAACTGCATATAGTGTCCGCACAAGTAAGAACTGTCAGTGTTAATTACTTCCCATCACTGACACTACTAACTTGTGGGCAGTTTCGGCATCTTGAAAAAGGCATCTTCAGGATGAAATTGTGTGATTCGCGGAATGAGTTATTACTTACTGAGATCATTATTACACATCTAACAGCAATATTTTCACACTTACCATACAAAACACAACTCGTATGCTTCATAGACAGGTGGACATATATTTGCCCATCGGGATAAGCGATTATGATAGAGGCGGAACGCGCAGATACAGAAATTTGTTCATTCATCGCTAGACATGTAGGATTTGCCGCCTGAGACTGCTCTACAGCAGAAAAAAATATCCTATCAACCTGCTGTGTGAATGCGTGCGTTAAGGATTGATTGCGGTTTTCCGCAGCCAACTAAACTAATGCTGAGATGGTCTTAGATTTACGATTCATAAACTACACAGAATCGAAAATACTCATATTATATAAAACATAAGCTACTAGAGTCGCAGATAAATGGCAATACTTAAGCTCCGTCCATTGTCCAGGAACTGATAATCCCTGGTTCTAACTATCCACAGGAAATATTGGACTAATTCAATTACAAGCCAAGATGGGAATTGAGTCTTTTTCGCACATAATAATCACATGCCCATTCAGTACATACCATTTGTGATATCCCAATATACTGGTATTGGCAATGAATTCAGTTATTTTCGTAACTCCAAAAGGTTTCAATAATTCCACAATTTATTTGCACAAAATGTTACTATAAAATTGATAATGAGTAAACATCACAATTTTTAATTTAATACAAACTGTTCATAAATCTGCTGCGAGAGAAGTATTATTTATTACACGGTTTTCTCAGTGCCATCAAAATAATCATCAAGACATCATTTAAAAACAATCTTAATTACATGCAGTAATGAGAATCAAGGTTTTGCTTGATCCCTAAGGTCCATTCGCAAATAATAATTATAATAAATACCTACTGAAGTACTAACATAGGATTTGTGTTTCTTTCTATTCTCTCCGAGGACTTTAATAAAGGGTACCTCTGAATTTTTATTTCTTCTTTCGTCGACGGAAACTAAACTGTTATGTATTCTCGAAGATTCTAGTTACACAGGCACCGCGTGGGAGGTATTAGCGGTAATTCTCTGCTCTCGCATTCGGGTGGTTGTAGGTTCAAACCTCCATCGGCGCATTCAGATTTATGTTTTACACGGTTTCCCGAAATCACTCAAGTGATGCAGAGATAGTTCCTTCAAAAGACCATGTCCAAAATCCTTCGCTTTCATTGTCCACAGTTCTTTCTAATGACCTCGATGTTGACATAAAGTGAAAAAAGGAAGGAACCAACTTTGAAAATTCATGGTATTAATAGCACAAGACAGTTTCCACACTATGGAATCAATACACATTAGGTTCTTCACTTTCGTTAGTCTTACATTATAATAGTAAAATCAACCAGTCAACTAAAAAGGCAATAGGATGAATAATAATGTGGAACAAATACGTTGCAAAGAACAAAATATTTTGAAAGTCGAACGGTTTTTTCCCTTTCGTGATTGAACAATCAGTTTTAACCCCTTGTTATTAACAGATAACAAAAAAACTAGCAATGAGAATCATTGTCATTAACATAATATTATTATTAGTATTTTCGGCAGACAGGATATCAGGAAAACTCATGAAATAGTTTAATCCCTTATGGGGCATTATTAAGACAAATGTTTAACAGTAGGTCGAACTAACATAATTTAGAAATAAACACCCGACAATGCGATCACATGAGGCACCAATAGTTTTGAGATATCGTAACTACAATAATTTTTACTATAATCGAATTTCTGTTGTTATGGTCTTCCGATAGATAAAAAATAGTAAACTGTCACACTTTTTAATTTTTTGTTATTATTATATGGTTTAATAGTTCATTTATGTGGAGAACATCTACAAATTATCTTGCACAAATTTAATTGTTCTCCTTCCCCCTTTTTCCTTTTCACTTTCCATCGTTCCACATCTTGTCCTGTCTTGTCACGATTTTTACGCCTTGTCTCGACTTTTAACGACATTTCACGTAATTTCACGTCTTTTTACGACTTATCTTGTCACGTTTTATGGACTTCTCACAGTAATGACGTCACAGATTTTGCAATCATACACATAGAAGGTGATTAAAATAGCGCTTCCGATGCGACGTTATGACCTTAAATCCTCCCCCTAACAGATTAACTTACGACATAATTTACAGATTATCTCTTAGAGTTAAGAGAGGATTGGAAGCCAGGATCTGGAACGAATAGGGGCATGGCCTTTAGACGGAACCACTTTCTAGTGATTCAACGAAATGATATAAAACTGAAATGGTAATGGGCCACGGGGTTTCGAACCCGTGTCCTCCCGAATACAAGACCTGGATCACTCGCCTAACTGTGGTGGCAAAATAGTCTTGAATTTTTTATCTGTTTTTGTATTTATTTTCTGCAGATCAATGCGTATTGCGAGGTTAAAATACAAGTCAACGTTGGATATCGTGTTCTGCAATTGGCTTGTAACCACAGCACCACGGAGGCAATCCCCGCTGTTTATCATCGGATCGTAAACGAGAGACGCCAATACCCGTAATCTGGCCACACTTCCCACTAGCACGAGGCGACTTGGTTCGCAGCGTCTTCCCAGTAATCTGCTCGTAAACCAATCCCCCGCACCGGTCGCTAATGACGCTAACGTTTTCATTAGAACTCGCCGCCAGATTGTACATCACAGTGTTTTATCTCCTCAAGGTCGCCGCGGGGCGAATCGTCCACCGAGGTAATAACAACACAGAGAGGTGGCAAGGCTGGATGAAGAGGTGGAGAAACTGCGAGAGTTGAACGAAGACTGGTCGATGGCAGACAACAGTGGATTGCTATAAGACATTACCTCGAAGAGTCTGTGATACAGTGTCTTTGTTCTGAGTACCTTCTCAAGTTTATTATCTGTCTGAACCGAATGAAAATATACATCCAGGAGGAAAGCAACTATCAGTACTATCACTCAGACAGTGCCTTGCTACGTCCCATTCAAAGTTATACAGCCATTCTCCGGTTTCATACTAATGTAATATGTAGGTAGCTATGTTTAGGCATCACGCAATAACCACCAAACGAAGTTGGATTGGTTATAAAAGATTTTTTTGTTTTCACAGCCGTCATATTAATATAATATAATTTGCTTACGGGATTAACGCTGCGTTGAAATACTCCTCCTCCTTCTTCTTCCAGACGTTTCGACCAGGGCTTAAGTCTTCATCAGAGGCCGTCTACCGAATCTGCTACAGACTGGTGTTGTTGGTTGTTTACGTATTTTTACTGTCGAATGTTTGACAATATCGATTATCCAGAGATATGCTGTTTATGATTTCATATCTGTGGGTCTAGAGTAATTTATTTATCTAGCACACATTTTCAAGCCCGACTAAGACCACAACCACCATCCTTGTTGAGGTTGTTAGGCTGTTTGAATATTTCAATAGCCTCTCTTACTTTTCTTTGCAGAAAACCTTCGGTTTTAGCTAGCACTCTTGTATTTCCCCACAGTATTTCTTCCATCTGGTGTTCGGCAATAGCTGATTTCGTGGGATGCCTCATACGGGTGTTACTCTTACGTTCACGTATCTTTACGGCTATGGCTCGTTCGGTTTCGCCTATTTAGACCTTTCCGCAATTACAGGGTACTTCGTAAATTTCACTGCTTTGTAAGGGAGACCTTCGATCTTTGACCGTTCGCAGTTTTTCTATCACTTCTAAATATGGGTAGAATATTAGATTTCGTTAAAATTCTCCCAATTCTTTCAGAGACACCTTTCACGCATGGCTGCACGGCTTTTTGTTTCTGATCTTCACAGTTGTTCTTCTGCTTCGTTGTCTTTTTTTTTTTGTAACTGCTTTACGTCTCTTTTTAACATCGATGTCTTTAGAGACGGGAAAGGATGGGGGGCAAGGATGGGGGCAAGGAATGGGATGGAATTCGGCCATGGCCTTTTGAAGGAAGCATCCCGGCATTTGCCTGGAGTGATTTGGGGAAACCATGGAAAACCCAAATCTGGATGCCCGGACGGGGATTCGAACCGCCGTCCTCCCGAATGCGAGGCGAGAACGCTAACCGTTACACCGCCCCGCTCGGTAGCTTCGTTGTCATTGCCTTTGTTATCATAATAGACATACTATTATTGAAGTTGGGATGAGTTTTCATAATTCGAAAGGTTATGACTGTGCCTGAAATCTGCACCATATTTTATGACTTTATGACTCTACTTGACTGGAAAACGCAGCGAGAAACGATGAACAGATAGGCACCACAGATCACGCTGCTTCTCAGATGAAAACTCCTTTACGAGATACCCGTCAAAAATCACACTACAAAGCAGACAAACATGTCTCCCCCCGGATTCTGTTAATATTGTTTTTAATTAACAATACATTCAGGTATACATATCATACATTAAAGATTAGTATTCAAAAATTTTGATATTAACTATACCGTAATTGCTAGAACAATACGACGTTTGAATGGACATCTGTTCAAATCCCAGTCTGGCTACACAGATTTTGGATTTCCAGAGCCACTTCAGGTGTATGCTGAGATGGTTCCATCAAAAGGTCATGGGCGAATTCCTTACCGTTCCTAGCCCCCAATCCTTTACCGTCTCTAATGACATCTACGTCGACGAGACGATAAACCAGAAACAATAATAGTGAGGATATATAGAATGTTCAGAGAAATACACCAATCAGACCGTTAATTTCAACGTCCCGATCCAACGGACGAATTTCTATTTATTTACATTGCCTTATTTTGTAACAAACCGAACCGTTGCTCAAGTTAACGAGATACTTTGATGGTACACTGTGCCTGACACGGGATTATGTGGTGGTGGTGGTCAGCTCCTAATCACCATATCCAAAGTCCTGGGTTATATCCCAAACCTCTCCACAGTGCGTATGAAGTGATGGCATACGACACTGTTGATAGTGACTCGTCCGTCGGATAAGGACATTAAACATGAGGGCCTCCTTGGTATCTTTCCGAATTGCAAGCCTGAAAGAACCGGCATCTGGTTTTACCCTCTCGCTTGTTCCATTCATTCATAACACAAACTATACTAAACACACACGTATCATTCATCATTCATCCATACAAGACAATAAAACACGTTAATACACTTCCATCATTGCGGAAAGCAAGGAAAAAGCACTTCAGTTTAAATTTCCACAGAAGAGTTGTTTTCTTGATTATGAAACGTGAGTTGTACTTTCGTTCCATAATTTCTCGCATACACCCACTGGTACTGCCCGACACGAACCAGAGAAGCTGTTTGAGAGGACTTGCTGTTTTATTGGTTCTGGATATAAATTTTACTACTTCCCTTCCCTCGCACTATGTCTGAGATATGAGTCGTACTTTCGGTGCGTTATTTCTTGTACATGGCCTCTTGAGTTTTCCGACGCGAACCAGAGATGCTGTTTGAGCGAAGTTGCTACTTATTTGGTGGTTTATTTTATTGGTTCTGAATTTAAATTTTATCACTTCCCTTCCCTCGCACTATGTCTGAGACGTGAGTCGCACTTTCAGCTCGTAATTTCTCGTACACACCCTCTGTTTCTGTCTGACACGTAGCAGAGATGCTGTTTGAGAGGAGTTGCTACTTCTCGGACGGGTTGTTTTATTGGTTGCGGATTTAAATTTTAACACTTCCCTCTCGTTTTACTATGTCTGAGACGTGAATAGCACTTTCAGCGCGTAATTTCTCGTACATACCCTCCGTAACTTTCCGACACGAACCAGAGATGTTGTTTGAGAGGAATCTCTACTTTCTGGACGGATTATTTTCTTGGTTCTGAATTTAAAGTTTAATACTTCCCTTACGTTGCACTATGTCTGCGACGTGAGTCACACTTTTGGCGCGTAATTTCTCTTACATAATCTCCGTAGCTTTCCGACACGAACCAGAGATGTTGTTTGAGAGGAATTTCTACTTTATGGGCGGTTTACTTTGTTGGTTCTGAATTTAAATTTTAATACTTCCCATCTGTTGCACTATGTCTGAGACGTGAGTGGCACTTTTGGCGCGTAATTTCTCTTACATATCCTCTGTAGCTTTTCAACACGAACCAGAGATGTTGTTTGAGAGGAATTTCTACTTCCTGGACGGATTATTTTCTTGGTTCTGAATTTAAATTTTTATATTTCCCTTCCGTTGCACTATGTCTGAGACGTGAGTTGCACTTTCGGCGCCTAATTTCTCGTACATATCCTCCGTAGCTTTCCGACACGAACCAGAGATGTTGTTTGAAAGGAATTTCTACTTTCTGGACGGGTTATTTTCTTGGTTCTGAATTTAAATTTAATACTTCCGTTGCACTATGTCTGAGGCGTCAGTCGCACTTTCGGCGCGTAATTTCTCGTACATACCCTCCGTAACTTTCCGACACGAACCAGAGATGTTGTTTGAGAGGAATCTCTACTTTCTGGATGAGTTATTTTCTTGGTTCTGAATTTAAATGTTAATACTTCCCTTCCGTTGCACCATGTCTGAGTTGTGTGTCACTCTTTTGGCGCGTAATTTCTCGCATACGCCCTCCGATGCTATCCGACACGAACCAGAGATACTGTTTGAGAGTAGTCGCTACTTGTTAGACACAAAGAGTCCTCCGCAGTGTTGTTGCCGCTCCTCTGCCCGGTTCAAGGTTCTCCGGACTGCGGCTCGCCCCATAAATCCCGCATTTGCATATAAATCCTTGTCCCTAATGACGCATGGCCCAGCCGGCTAGGGCCACCCGACAGGAGATATACGGCCTCCGAGGAGAGAGACCAGAAGAAGAGGACGAGCAGAGAAAGAGAGAGAGAGGAAGAGAGAGGGGACACGGAACAAGAGACTGGGTCTTATCCTTCGCGCCCGGCACTTTACACACACAGTACTACAGAGACTGTTTATTCTGTCCCCTTTACACCGCTTATCTCCTTACCAAGCTGCTGTCCTTCGTTTTTATTTTGGAGTGACCCGGTTTTTCGTCGTTTTTCCTCCGTCCAGATCCCGACCAGTTTGTAATCCCAAACACGTCGCTTTAAGGACATTCCCGTGCGTGCGTTTGCGCTATGCGTCCTCGTCATGTGTGCATAAGGGCCCATCCCAACCATCTATTCATTTACGTAAAATTACCGTGTGATACTTAAATTGCTACGAGCAATGCTTACACCCGTGTACCGGCCATTATTTTGTCGTTTGGCCAAATTTTCTAGTTTAACGTGTACCTGTAGAGTGCCAGTTTACATTTATTTGATGAATCTTTTTTGGCTTTACGCCAAGAAGAAGCTGAGGTCATTAGAGGCTGGAAAGGACGGAAGGCAAAATACTGGAGGGAATTTGGCCATGGCATTTTATGGGAATTCGCCTGGAGTGATTTGAGAAATCATGGAAAACCCAAATCTGTTTGATAACTACTGGCAGAATTATATATATATATATTTTTTAACTGTTTTACGTCTCTTAACAGCGAGGACTTTAGAGACGGGGAAAGGATGGGGGGTGGGGGGTGGCAACGAATGGGAAAGATCCGGCCATGGCCTTTTGATGGAAGCATCCCGGCATTTGCCTGGAGTGATTTGGGAAACCATGGAAAACCCAAATCCGGATGCCCGGACGGGGATTCGAACCACCGTCCTCCCGAATGCGAGACCAGAACGCTAACCGTTACACCACCACGCTCGGTGGAATTATCAAATAAGAGATGTATTGAAGAAGTCTTAAATTATAATACAAGATCATCGACTTACACAGTCATATATTGTACCAAACTTGGGTAGAGCAACGTGTATAACGCAGACGTCCAGAGGCAATAAATCTTTAAAAACTCCTTGATTTCATTGCTAAGTGAGGAAAGTGATTATTTCCATCCATTTACAAAAGTATGACGAGGTTTTCATATTGGAGTGTAACGTGTGTATATTTCAAATTCGTAACAACGTAACACAAAGAAAAATGTTTGCTACTTCACGCAAATGCAATTTGTTTTTACGTCTGAGAATCGTGCCTTCACGAAGTTATAAAATGTGAGACTGAAGAAATTACGGTGATAATTCACCTACATTTTTATATGGTATTTGTAGATTGAGACATTTTGATGTAATTATCACTATTTAATAGTTTAGGATTTAGCTTAAAATGTACTCCACTCTTTTCTTACTTTAGTATTTATCCATTAATGGTGATGGAAAAAATTCTCCTCATATACCTGGCTCTGAGCCGGCTACATATATATATATATATAAGTACGTGCCACATACCATTTGACCGAGGAAGATTCGCTGTTTTACTATACATTTTACGCTCAAAGACCGAAAACGCTCATTGAGCGCAAAAAAATAACCACAACGAGTTCGGGTTTCTTTAAAACGGCCACAGCACGTTATTCGCATTATGGCACTTACACAAAAAAACAAAAATGCCCGAATACGTTGCGGTTAGCTCAAAAAGAAGGTCACAACGCGAAATTCGCGTCTGGTCCAAATCACATTCTCCACATTTTATTTTTTACTGATAAGCCACGACGTGTGGTTTACACTGCTTGCCCGGGTAGGGAATTTCCAAATGCTCCTTTCGAAAGCACTTCCGATACGCTCAATATCTCATTTGACGTTCGTTGGCGACCAGTGTTTTTTTCATTTTCATACGCACCCACCTTGTACGACGTTCTTATGTCAGTCATAAACCTGTTTATGATGAGATGGTACTTTATTGAACTTAGACAGAATGCACGCTGCACGTCAACAATAGGTTCACTTTTTGCAGGCTATAGCGCACAAAAAGACTTCACCTGTGGCGTTGCCATTTTCACGCAACCGGACAACAGCGCCGCGGCAGGGATTGAAACTAATAGGCGGATTTTACAAACTTTGAACCTCCTATATCCAATGATGTGCACCCCGTATTTCCATCTTTCATAGTTTGTGAAAAATAAAAATTCAAAATCTACTCATTCTTTTTGAATAACCAGTATACATATATATACTAGTGTAAGCCCGTGACCATGTTTTGCGTATCGTCCCGGGTCTAGAATAATGGAATAGTTCTAGCTTTTATGGTTAAACGTTATGACAGGTTGACCTGATCTGACCAAATACGAATATGACTGTGTTTCACCCTTAGGATGGGTAAACTCTCTTGAGCTTAAACAACTCAGAAGTAAGAGGGTTGTTTCAAAAGTAAGGTTCCCACATCTGTACCCTTACCGTGCATGGTGCAATGCGAAATCTGGCCACACCACCGTGTTCGCCGGATCCCCCACCACCGATGCCAATAACCTGCGTGGCTCTGCAACGGTCAGTACCGGCCTGACAGCCATAAGCGATAGAGCCCGTCATCGCCGTCACCGCCAGGTGTGAAATTCGTGCGGACATCCGATTTTTGCACGCAAGAAAGTTACCACCTGTAGAAATTCGTCGGCAATTGAGTGAAGTGTATGGGGAAACATGTATAAGCATTCAACACGTCTGCAAATGGCGTAGGGAGTTTGCCAACTGCCGTACGGACGTCCACGACGAACAACAAAGCGGGAGGCCGTCGATCTCCGACGACATTGTGGTGAAAGTTGAGCAGATCCTGCTCGAAGATCGGCGAATCACCATCCGGCAACTGGCTGCTCAAATTCCTGAGGCTTCAGTAGCTTCAATTGACAGGATGTTGAATGAAAAGCTAGGCTACCACAAGGTGTGCGCGCGCTGGGTGCCGCACATGCTTTCAGAAGTCCACAAACAGCAGCGCGTCGTCTGTGCTCGGAAGTTCTGCAGTGAATGCGACGACAATAACGAAGACTTCCTTGATTCCATTGTTACGGGGGATGAATCGTGGTGCTATTACGTTACTCCGGAAACAAAACAACAATCGCGCCAATGGAAACACACGGGATCGCCACCACCAAAGAAGTTTAAGCAGCAGCTGTCAGCAGGAAAAATCATGGCATCGGTGTTTTGGGACCGGCGTGGTGTACTGCTCATTGATTTTATGCCTAGAAGGACCACCATAAACTCCACATGTTATTGCGAGACCTTGAAAAAGCTCAGACGGGCAATCCAAAATCGTCGTAGGGGAAAACTCAGCAAAGGCGAAAGGCTTGCACCACGGCAATGCCCGTCGACACGTGTCGCAACAAACGAAGGAGTTAATCGACAAATTTGGCTGGGATGTCATTGACCACCCCCCTTACAGCCCCGATTTGGCACCCAGCGATTTCCATCTGTTTCCGAAATTGAAGGAGCACCTAGGTGGTCTACCATTCCAGACGGACGAGGAGTTGCAAGAAGTAGTTTCCAAGTGTCTCAACGGGTTGGCGGCGAACTTCTTTGAGGTGGGAATACAAAAGTTGATTACTCGACAGAAAAAAATGGGGACTATGTGGAAAAATAGCTTAAAGATCAACGTTTTCAATGGTGTAATCGTTTTTTTCGAATAAAATTCCTTGTGTCTAAAAAAAATGTGGGAACCTTATTTTTTAAACAACTCTCGTATTAATAGATGTAAGTATTAAACACGGACAGGCATGATCGCGCTATAGTATAATTGTTTTAAAGGTAGTAGAGTCGAACTTGCTGAAATACAAACTTGACTTGTACCTGTTTATCCCTTAAAGGTCACTCTGCAATATTTGAAGAATCCCTGTTTGCTTCTCTTTTTTTATTGAAGCTAGGCAAACATTCATAATGTAATAAAATCCTTTCGGGTATCCAGCCGGATGGTGTTGTATAAACACGAGGTTTCGATCGCTAGCTCTGCTGTCTGATTCCTGATACCTGACAACTGATGATGACATCAGAGCTAGCTGTCGAAACGTCGTGTTTATACAATACCATCCGGCCGGATACCCGAGAAGATTTTATTACATCAGTACACAGGGAAAGTCTCCATGCACACATTCATAATGTTATTTTTGGTCATAGTGTCTGTAACGGCCAGAGAACGTAATACAGATTCCAGATTATTAAACAGTTGAGCATCTCCGAAGAAGTGAATTGCCAGAATAGTTGATTCGGTAACATATTTGGCCTGATATTCACTTAAATAACCTAATAACTCACTAACAGCGTACATGAACAAAGATAATTAACGAAAGTGGTCACTAAAATACATAAACAGCAAATAAATCATAATGTATAAACTTTGGTCAAGCAACAATATTAGCTAAAGTTTTAATTAAATTGAAATTAAGCCTAGGTCAGAATGAAAATAGGTATTCGTGGTATCAGCAGAGACCAGGACCGCATTTAAGCATAGGCTACATAGGCTGTAGCCGAGGGACCCGCACCCCAAAGGGGGGCCCGCACCACAAGGAGGGGGCCCCGCACCACGACACTGGGTCCCCTGCCTGAATCAATAGTTGGAAGCAGCCAGGCCTACTGCCGACAGGGGGCCCACACCACATGTATAGCCTAGGAGCCCACAGACCCTAAATGTGGCCCTGGTAGAGACCTTGGGTAATTTAAATTATTGAAAGGTTTTTTACGTTGCTTTCATTAGCAACATGTTCTTGAATAGCAGTTTCCCGATTTTTCAGTCGTAAAGTTTATCGATAACTACGAAATGCAACGAAAAGCAAACTTAATGAATTTATTATGACAGTTAATTTGGTAAAAGGTGCTTAGCTATTAAATTTTGGACATGACCTCGAATTTCTTCTAGTGATATCTCTGGTTGCTGTTGATTTGCGAGGGAAGGTTGACACGTGACTCCGTTCTCCAGCCAATAGCTATCGAGGTGAGTGAGTGAGCTTAGGAAATTACAATATATATATATATATATATATATATATATATATATATATATATATATATACAGGGTGTTACAAAAAGGTACGGCCAAACTTTCAGGAAACATTCCTCACACACAAACAAAGAAAATATGTTATGTGGACATGTGTCCGGAAACGCTTACTTTCCATGTTAGAGCTCATATTGTGGACGGCTGTGATACAATACGCCATTCTCCAGGGCTGCATCAGCGCATCAGGGATTCCATGCGACGGAGGGTGGATGCATGTATCCTCGCTAACGGAGGACATTTTGAACATTTCCTGTAACAAAGTGTTTGAAGTCACGCTGGTACGTTCTGTTGCTGTGTGTTTCCATTCCATGTTTAATGTGATTTGAAGAGAAGTAATAAAATGAGCTCTAACATGGAAAGTAAGCGTTTCCGGACACATGTCCACATATTTTCTTTGTTTGTGTGTGAGGAATGTTTCCTGAAAGTTTGGCCGTACCTTTTTGTAACACCCTGTATATATATATATATATATATATATATATATATATATATATAGTCGTGTCAGTTTGTTCTCGTATCACGCAGTAAATACTTGATAGAGTAAGATGGAAGCTGAAGTTAAATGCTACTTAGTAACTAAAGTCCACAACACTATTACAGTATTATCGTGCACGTCCTGTGTACCTTATGCTGCATCACCTTTAAGCCTACAAAAACTGATAAATGAGTGTTGTGACAAATTACTACCTCTAAGGAATGCGATATGGCACCTGTGTCCGAATACTATCCCCGTATCTGTTTCCTCGCCGCCATTGTGGGTAGTTTTATCTGAGGTGGATCGCTGCTCCTCCCCTAGCTTTTATTTGTAGTCCTCAGTCCTTGTGGCGAGACACGAATTTGTCGCCCGTCCTGGTAAGAGATACCAACCAGCCCGTACCTCATCTTGCCCGGTCTAACCTCCTCTGTGGGGTGATTTACACCCCTCTTGCATACTGCCCGCTGTCTGATTTAATGGGCTGGCCTGCCTCCGACAATAAGTCAACGCCAGGTAGGAGCTGACCTTGGGGAAGGGGCTCCGGTCTGCGAGTTTCCATGTTGACCCCACGGATCAGTATCTGGTCCATAGAAAAGAAATCAGGTGAAGTTGACTGATAAATTCAACATTCTGACACAGCGTCTGAGTAACAGCAAAGATGTATTAATTACTTCATTTATAATATCAGACCATCATTAAATTGTGTACTTGGCAGAACGGATAGCGGCTAAAGTGCTGTCTCTCAGAATTATTTCTTAGACCTAGGTCTACCATTTCCGCAAATTTTTCACTTTAATCACTTCCAGTCTGTTCTGCTTCTTTGCTTCCTTATTTGCTTGAATTTCAGCCTGCACTTCATTACTATCAAATTATGTTCAGAGTCTATGTTTGCTTCTGGGTACACTTTACAGTCTAGAACTTGATTCCTGAATCTCTGTTTGACCCTGATATAATCTAGCGGATATCTGCCTGTATTCCCTGGACGTTTCCAGGTGTATATCCTTCTTGCATGGTTCTTAAACAGTGTGTTTGCCATGACTATCTTATATCTTTCACAAAATTCTAACAACCTGCTTCCTCGCTCATTTCTTTCTCCTAGACCAAAAGATAATACAGTATTTCCCTCATTTCCTTCTCCCACTATTGCATTCCAATCACCCATGATTATTAGATTTTCCTCCCCCTTCACATGTATTACATGTATTTTTTTTTATCACTGATTTTCAGTAATTGTCAGTTTTTATAAATGCAATAGATTTCCAAACACTCACACCATTGATATTTAATATTCGTTTTACTTTGAAAGTATCACTAAATTTTAAGGTATAGTCCCTACAATTCTATTTCGGCAAGATCAACTTCGAATGTGATTGCGAAAATCTATACATATACTTCTACATCTACATCCATACTCTGCAGTTCACAAATATAGTGGTTGGCAGAGAGTACTTTGCACCAAAATTAACTCTAAGCATTCCAATCTCGAATAATCACGGAAGGAAAGAATACGTATAAGCATCAGTACGCCATCTTATTTCTCTAATTTTATCTCTCTTGTAATTACGACATAAATAGGTTGGTGGACGAAGTATTTCATTGCACTCGTAACTGAAAGAAGAATTTCTCATATTCGCCAACAATTTCAGGCGAAACCGACGTCTTCTGCCAGCCAGACAATCCCAGCCCAATCTGTGTATTAATTCTGTGAAGCTTTCGTTAGGGCTGTAGCAAGCAGTCACAAATCAAGCGGCTCGAGCTGTAATTTTTCTAACGCGTCAAACAATTCCTTGCGATAAGGATCTCAAACTCCACAATAGTAATTCAAATGTGGGTGCACGAGAGTTTTATTAGCTATTTCCTTAGTAAAAAACTTGCAATTCTTCAAAATACGACCTTAGAATTAACTTAACCCACAACGGAAGTTATGTGCTGTTCCCATTTCATTGTACTATTACCGCCAAATACTTTACAGAAACAAGCGAGTCAACAGCTGAACTGTTCACTGTGTACTCCTGAGCAAACGGATTCTTTTTGTTAGTTGTGGGCATTGCTTTGCACTTTTTGCAGCTTAGTGTAAGCTACCATTTACGGCACCATTCCGAAACAACATCCAGATCGCGATGAATTTCTAAGCAATCATCAGAGCACCTTACTTCCCTTATAGATAACTGCATCATTATCAAATAATCGCGACCTGCTATTAACGATGTCACTTTAAGGTATAGTCCCTACAATTCTATTTCGGCTAGATCAATTTTGAAAGTGACTACGGAAATCTATTATACATATACGCTTTTTTTAACAAATTTTAAAGCGTTAACAACATAGGAAAATTATATTTTTGACAATTACTGTTTTTTGGACAGCAGTTGGAAGACTGTAGTCTAATATTCAGTGAGATGTGAGCGGAGTAACACTTCATTTAATAAGACATATTATTACCGCATCAAATGGGAGTGCCGTTTATCAGGGGATGAAACTGGGCGGCTGGTCCACCCCTTAATACCAGGTTCTGTTGCTGCAGCCCCTGGGAGGGCTCGCCTTGAGAGAAGCAGTTGCGTGGGGAGGGAAGACTCCTCCCAGTAACCGAAAACCGGAACCCAAGTCTGGAAGAGAACACGATATGGAAGGGGAATAGCAACCAGCTGACCGATGACCTTATACCTGTAAGTATAGTCCATCACATACATAAGACATGTTTATCATATTAGGTGGAAAGGACCTACTTCTTTTGTATCTCTTTCCCTACTCGCCCTCTACTGATATTGTGAATTTATTTCCCATTCCAGCTTATCAATTTCATCCTTAGGTGAATGACGGGTTTACTTTCTCTGTGCCAAATGGATGGAGTTCATTTGGCAGCTTACATTTTTCAAAGTAAACGTATTATCCTAGTTATTTATATGATTGTATTGACGGACATTGTTTGAATATGATGGTGTAGTATAGGATCTGCATTTTGGGTATCATCCACAGGATTTGTAAACGATTGCTTGATTTGTCTCTGGAAATTACTGCATAACTCAATCAGTAACTGATATCACAAGGGATGTGGAATGTGATTCTCTGGAAGACAGGAGGAGGGTGAAGAGAGTGCTGGGGGTGAACAAGGCGTATTGCCGAACACCAGATGGAAGAAGAACATGAAATACTGTGGGAAAATACAAGGGTGCTAGCTAGAACCAGAAGTTTTCTACATAGAAAAGTAAGAGAGGCTATTGAAATATTCAAACACCCAAACAAACTATACATGGATGGTGGTTACGGTCTTAGCCAAGCTAGGAAATGTGTTTTATATAAATAATTATCTCTGGATCCAAAGATATTAAATCGTAAACAACATCTCTGGATAATCGATATTGTGAGACAATCGACAATAAAAATACGTAAACCAACTGACCACGCCAGTCTCCAGCAGATCCAAGTCTGTAACAGATTCGATTGACGGCCACTGAAGAAAATATAAGTCTTGGTCGAAACGTCGAGAAGACGAAGAAGGAGGAGTATTTCAGCGCAACGTGAATCCTGTAAACAATTTATATTAAGCCTTATGTTGATGACCAGTTCGGAAAGATACTGGTGAAAGAATTAAGAGTGGTGAATGAAAAGTAAATGACCATTATTACAAGCTGGTAATCAATTTCTAACATAAGGATGCGGGAAATTTTTGTTTCCTAGTTAAAGGAGTCCGGGATTGGAACAAATTTTTAAGGAAAGTTTTGAATAATTTATCAAAAACGATGAACGAATTTAAAATTATAATTCTTAGTGGGTAAAATTATGCGGGTACCGTAACGTGCACTACATCGCAATTAAATTAATACAGTATCACCGAGAATTGTTCGTTTGCCTGAAAGAGTAGGGATAGTGAACTTAACATCAGTTTGAACGAGATTATTTTATTTTAGTTATAAGGCAAACTAACAAGGTTGCATCAAGACAGAAGTAAGTATCCACCCATCATACTAAGAAACAATAACTATTGAAAAACTAGATTCAGATCCCCACGTTTCTTGTCGATGTAATGGGAACAACAACTTCAGTAAAACGAATAGTATTGTTATCATGAACTGTTATGAAGAATATAATGATTTTTTTCCAAATTCTTTGGAATGTTCTACGTTTTTTAACTGAAACTCCATTACACTTACATTAGACCATCGTTGTTTACATTTTACAAATATAAAAGCTGCACTATTTAATCAGTTGACAATTTACAAATATTTTTATTGACAGTAGAACTTTTTGAGCACTTTCACAGAATTAGGAAAGAGTCATGTCGAAATTCACGTATGATAAGACATTTGTTTCTTCTATGCCGAGATCACAATATCTGAATTATTCAGACCATCAACAAAATCGGTTTGCACTAATTAACTTGTATTTTACTTTTAGTATTTTTTATTATTATTATTTCTTTTTCTTTTTTGTGAATAATCGGTTGGTTTCAGGAAATATTCCTTCTCTTCATAAGCTCAGCTAACCTTTTCATCGCAGTATATTTATTTCCGACTGCATCCTCAAATACGTCCTTACCTTTGTGTTTCTCTACATCTCTTCTTCATAAATATTTCTACCACCAAGAGTTTTGTCTTAAAATCACATGAAGCTCGCAATCCTACCCTTTTTCTGTGACACTTTTCCACCACCTGCTTACCTCACTCACCATTTTCAGAAAACTTCGCCTCTGTATTTTTTTTGTCCCCATAATTTTCAACATCGTTCTACAGCACCACATTTCTAAGTCTTCAATTTTTCTACCGCCTGGTATTGGTGATGTCAAAGCTTCACTTCCGTAAAGTGATTTGCTCCGTAAGCAGAGTTTTAGAATGTTTTTTGAGAGTTCTAATTCAGTGTATTTCACAAATGCCTTTCCTCATCTATAATATAGAATATTTCAAAACTTTTCGTTATTACTTTGAAGATATGGAAAGTTCTATTTCTATACATCAATAAATTGATAAATACTTTCTTGTTACCAAAATAATTAATAATACTAATCTTTCCTCCCAGCTGAAGGCTGGGAGGCGGGCTGCTGGAGAGTCGCGAAGACTCTTTTCAGCCAAACTACTCTACGGGGAGGGAAGGGGGATGGAAGGTCGGCCGTGGCCTTGTAGGGAACCATCCCAGCATTCGCCTAGAGTGGTTGAGGGAAACCACGGAAAACCTCAACCAGGATGGCCGGACGAGGTTTGACCCTCGTCCTCTCGAATGATAAATAATAATAATCTGAACACAGTTTCCTTTATATAATTAAACATTAACTTTTCGACTATGAGAAACGGCCAGACCATAAAGTATGCTATACTTTTGTAAGCTCTCACTCACCTCCATAGCTATTGGCTGGAAAATTATGACGTCACGCGCTAGCCTTCACTCTAAATTAATAGCGACCATAGATGTTATTAGAAATTCAAAGTTATGTGCACAATTTAACAGCTCGATGAAATGAATTGCCAGAATACATAAATTAAGTTTACTTCTTGTAACATTTCATGGTCAAAAAATTATGGTAAAACATTATGGAAAGTTTTGAAATATTCCATAATATGGATAAGGAAAGAGATTTGTGGAACACACCGAATTAGAACTCACGAGAAACATTCTAAAACTCTGCTTATGGAGTAAAACATGGAATAAAATAGTAAATCCCGTCGTTGCGATTTTTTACGCCGATCATCCATTTTACATGAGTTACACCACGCTTGATGTTAAGGCTATTAAAAATAAAAACGTGGATGATTTTTAATAGTGATTTCATTGTTTTTAACTATGGAACGTGTTCACTATTGCTGAATCACTTACATTACTTGCTCTGTAGTTGCTTATGTAGTGAGGGACCCAATTTGTGGTGATGGCCCACACTTGTAGCGAGGGCCACCTGTATTAATGAGGACTCCCTTTTGTAGTGCAGGCCTCCTTTAGTGGTGAGGGCACCTTTTTGTTGTGAGGACACCCTTTTGAAGTGAGGGCCCCCTTTTGAAGGGAGGTCCTCCTTTTGTGATGAGGGCCCCTTTTGTAGTGACGGCACCATTTTGTAGTGAGGGCACCAAATGTTGTGAGGGCCCCCTTTTGTATCTAGGGCCCTATTTTGTAATGAGTTCCCCTTTTTGTGGTGAAGGCTCCTTTTATAGTGAGGGCCCCCTCCTGCTGCTAGGACCCCCTTTTTTGGTGTGGTACCTCTTTTCTGGTGAGGGACCCTTATTTCAGTGAGGGCCCTATTTTGAAGTGAGGGCCCACTTTTTGATAGGGCTCCATTTTGTTGCGAGGGCCCTCTTTTTTTATGATGGTCCTTTTTAGCGGGCCCCCTATTTTGTGGTCTCTGTCCGTTTTTAATACGTTTGTTATTATTTGTAAGTCCCTTCGAGCTCAAGATAGTTTATTTTGCGGAGGGAAGCCCTTAGGGAAGGCACAGATCAGCTTCATATCTTAGCCAAAAGATTGACCCCAAAAAATTGAACTCTTCTAAACCAGCAGCTATTCAAAAAATAGGCACAGGCTTACACTAGTACTAGATAATCAAATTCAGCTGAGGTATACTGAACGCAGAAACCCGTTCGTTCGATAACTTAGGAGCCGGCTGTCGAATATTCGTCCGCCGACAAAAATAAATCCGACCTAATAGGCGTGGAATGTTAAACTGTGTTCACTTTGCTTTAGACGTATTAAGTATCTGAAAGGCAAATCAGGAGTAGGAGCGTATTAAATTGGACGACAACAAAAAGGAAAAGCCCTCGAACAGGAATTTATTGGTCAGCACCAAAAAGGAAGAGGAGAATAAATCTGGGCGGTGAGACGGCATTATAATACGCGCGGAACGCGGTTAAAAATTCAAATTGGGATAATTACAGGACAATTATTATGGTGGGCCTGGGAATCGTCCGCTCGCTTTGCGGTTGACGGCATTTAAATTTCAAATGTGCCCAGCGACGCCCCGGAGCTGGTCCACGCTTCGGGCGTCTTCGGCAATTTCCGGCGTATTTCGGGAGGGACGTCACATTGCTTAACACTGGAGGCCCTGGGTTGATCCGGAGCTGGTCCACGCTTCGGGCGTCTTCGGCTATTTTCGGCGTCTTTCGGGAGGGACTTCACATTGCTTAACACTGGAGTCCCAGGGTCGATGATCGATTTCGGATTATTCACTTAGTCAGTTCTTAAACGGGCCAGAATCTTCTTCTTTGTACTTCTTCACCATCTATTCCCAATATTTTGGTGTCTGCTGCGGGCTTTAATCATCGTTGGCGTGGTCTAATTTGGAGCTTTGATTTTACTGCCATATACCCTTACTGACTTCAAAACGTGGAAAACCCAAATCTGAATGCCCGGACGGGAATTCGAATCCACTTCCTCCCGAATGCGAGATCAGAGCCTTCAAATCGTGTGTATTTTGAGGAGACGTTGTGATATGGGTATATCCAGAAGAAATACATCAGAAGGTGGACATCTGGAATAAGCAATTTGATGAATTTAGTCTTGAAGTAGACCACACAAAACAATGTTATTGACTGTTAGCAGACGGGGTACGAAAACTAATAACTATCAGGATGGAGAAAAATTGAACTACTTTTGATAGGCGGTAAAGTAACGTCAGAAAGGTACAGAAATATTACCTTCTTCAAATTTGGCGGAGAAGGAATGAAAAGAATGTGTTAAACAAAGGATGTATACATCACTGTACTGAAAAAAATATGGAGAAGCAGAAAAAAAACGAGATAGAAAAGTCATATTTTGAAGGAAATACTTGAATTTCGTCGCTATAATAGGAAAACAAACAATAATGTTAGAAAGTTTCTTGAGGATTAGAAAATAGTGGGGTAGAAGTATAAAAACTTCCTACAATAAATTCTTAAGATAAACACTGAAATTAGTTCTGAATGTTTTTGTGTGGGTTGTATATACTTCTTCGATTTTTCATTTTTCTTTTATTAAAGCCACTTACTATTAACCATTTTTAGCTTTTACGAGAAGTGGAAAAGTTTGAGAATTATTACATGCACTTGTACCGGTCTCTTGAAGCTGTCATGTACAAAAATTGTGTATATATTACAGAGAGGTTAGTAGTTGTGCCAACGGGGAAGTTCTGTTAACAAGTGTCACTCAGTTTGCTTACATAAGCTATATGAATGTTTCTTATAATTGAGAGCCAATTTCTCCAAAATACCATATCATTTTTCAGTTAATAGTAGCCATAATTGTGATAATGGCACAAAATCTATCCCTGTAGAGCCAACCAAATAAATTTAATACTGTTCGGATAATGACTTTTACTTACCTAAAAATCACTGAGAAAACAGCTTGGATATCTTCAAAGGCGACTGCAGTGGTAAACATCGAAATTAATGCAACACATTCTGGGGAAACATATTAATCTTCCTCTGTGTATGTCGACAAATCTTTGGTTCAGTGACACCTGATCACTTGAACAACCAAATTGTTTCTCAAAAATAAAGATCTTCCAAAAACAGGGGTTTAAACCATGTTGTGCGTACCATAAACTGCATATTCCCTGGTCCTCAAAATGATACGCGAGGAAACGTGGAGCCTGCAGCCCGCCTCGCGTCGTGTAGTTTGGTAATCGTCCACGGCGACTAGGGGCATTATAATTAGGTGGAATTTCCGCGGCTGTTCGATCACACACACTGCCCAGAGAATTTTTCCAAAAAAGCGAACAAAAAGGGGGGACACAGGCTTTTGTTCCTCCCTGACGGAGAGAGCAAAAACAGGTGCCCTAGTCTCCACGCAGTAAACTAATGACCAATTAATTAAGAACGACAGAACGCGGGGCTAATTACGCCATTTCGGTAAAAGCCGACGGCAGAGTTGACTTGTCACAGAGTTTTGTTTTTCTTTTGATTTCTTTGTGTTCTCGCCGATGGAACCATATATTTTTGTTTTGCACAGTGTATCACTCATCGAGATATTAATGTTTTAGATAGATATAAGGCCACCGAGTAGAAATGTGTATGCTAAAAGTCGATTCTGATTGCTTCAAACTTTTTTTGGTTTATGGCTTTACGTCTCGTCTACGTAGAGGTCATTAGAGAAGGTAAAGGATGGTGGGGGGGGGGGGACAAGGAACGCGAAGGAATTTGCCAATTATTAAGGAAGCATACAGGCATTTGCCATGGAAAACCCAATTCTCGATGCCCTGACGGGAATTCGAATCCACGTCCTCCCGAATGTGAAGTCAGAGCCTTCAGATCGTTTGCATTTTGAGGTGACGTTGTGATTTGGGTATATACGGAAGAAATACATCAGAAGGTTAACATCTGTAACAAGTACTTTGATGAATTTGGTCTTAAAGTACGCCACACAAAAACAGTGTTAATGGCTGTTAGCAGACGTGGTATGAAGACTAATAACTATCAGAATGGATAAAAACTGAATCAGGTTTGATAGGCAGTAAAGTGACGGCTGACCATCGCTCTCAGGACGAAATACTAACAACCCAATTCTGTCATCAAGTTACGCAGCTTCTGTGGGACAAGCATATTCCAATAACAATCAAGCCTTTGCTGCCAAATAAGTACTTCTTATCCATGACAACATACAGTGTGGAGGTGCTATTACCAGCAGAGATAACAGATATGATAGTTTTCAGAAATAATATTAATGTTCTAGAGCACTCAACACCCAGCACCCAGCAGTACATACTTACATCGTAAATAAAAATAAAAGCAGTTTTCAGTTTCTGCTTTAAATATTGTTAACTTCGCTGATTCGCCAAGATAAGGAACTCACGAAAAAAGTACGCTGAAGAGCCAAAGAATCTGGTACACCTGCCTAATATCGTGTAGAGCGCGCGCGAGCACGCACAGGTGCCGCAACACGACGTGGTATTGACTTGACTAATGTCTGAAGTAGTGCTGAAGGGAATTGACACCATGCATCCTGCAGGGCTGTCCATAAACCCGTAAGATTACGAGGGCATGGAGAACTCTTCTGAACGGCACGTTGCAAGGCATCCCAGATATGCTCAATAATGTTAATGTCTGGGGAGTTTGGTGGCCAGCGGAGGTGTTTTAAACTCAGAAGAGAGTTCTTGGAGCCACTCTGTAGCAACTGTGGACGTGTGGGGTGTCGCATTGTCCTGCTGGAATTGCCCAAGTCCGTTGGAATGCACAATGGACATGAATAGATGCCGGTTATCAGCCATGATGCGTACGTACGTGTCACCTGTCAGAGTCGTATCTAGACATATCAGGGGTCCCATGTCACTCCAACTGCACATGCCCCACACCATTACAGAGCCTCCACCAGCTTGAACAGTCTCCTGCTGACATGCAGGGTCCATGAATTCATGAGGTTGTCTCCATACCCGTAAACGTCCATCCGCTCGATAAAATTGTCAGACTAGGCAACAATCCAATGTCGCCATCATTGACGGGAAAAGGAGAGGCGTAAAGCTTAGTGTCGTGCACTCAGCAAGAGTACACGATGGGCCTTCGGTTCCGAAAGCTCATAACGATGATGTTTCTTTGAATGCTTCGCGCGCTGACACTTGTTGATGTCCCAGCACTGAAATCCGCAGCAATTTGCGGAAGCGTTGCACTTCTGTCACGTTTTACGATTCTCTTCATTCGTCGTTGGTCCCGTTCTTGTAGGATCAATTCCGGCCACAGCGATGTCGGATATTTGAAGTTTTACCGGATTTCCGATATTCAAGGTGTACTAGTGAAAAGGTCGTACGGGAAAATCCCCACTTCATCGCTACCTCGGAGATGCTGTGTCCCATCTCTCGTGCGCCGAGTATAACACCAGGTTTAAACTCACTTAAATCGTGATAACCTGCCGTTGTAGCAGCAGTAACCGATCTAATGCCTGCGCCAGACACCAGTTGTCTCATATAGGCGTTGCTGACAGCAGCACCGTGCTCTGAGTGTTTACATATCTCTGTGTTTGCATACGCAAGCCTATATCAGTTTCTTTCGCTCTTCAGTGGATAAGAGTGAGATAATATTTTGAAGTCTTTCGATTAGCGGATTGATGGATTCTAAATATAACAGTGTAAATTTCTTAATACTTTTCCTTCAACAGTTTGTCGCCGTTACATTGATCCCAGTAAATTATTCCATGTGATTGTCCTTTAATTTATTCCGTCCCCTTCCACCGAGCATCAGAACACCTGGCAAACTTGTAGCTCTGTTTTGGCGCTTTTCTTTTGTACGCGATATCGCCGACTGATTTTCATACTTGTTTCTCGCTTTGTAACTCGTCGGCGAGAGGAGTGGAGTTATTGTTTATGTGGGTAGCGGCCGGTCGGGAGTGTGGCGTGGTTGTTTTTGAGACGCGCAAGTTGGCAGGACCTCCCAGGTCGAGTCCTGAGAGACACGGCGGGGGAGAATGTACCCACTCTGCAGCCTCGACCTAAGGAACCTTGTGGTACGCTCCTGGTCAACACTCTATGTCGGAAACTCTATACTTAGTAGATGTTAAAATTAATGATAGCTCAGAATGTTGGCATTTAATAAGAAAATGGAGATTTAGGAGATAAAATGGTGGAAGATCCTAGGATATGTAAAGGGAAAACATGGTGCCTAGTAAAAAAGGTAACATATAACATATACAGGGTGAGTAAAAAAGGATTTTACAAATTTTTAATGATATGGAAATTTGTTGTGATAACTTACAGAATAGATAAATGTGTCGCTTTGTAGCAAACAACCTCAAGTTTGATGCGCGTAGTGCAGCAGTACAGCATTCAAGCACCAGGAGCGCCAGCGTAGTGCACAGTTAAATGGCTACTTTCCGCGGAAAAAATAAAATTAATTATTATGGAATCGTAAGTCGTAGCATGAGAACAAGCGATGTCGGCCACAATGTGGGCGATGAGAGTCGAGCTATAAAATGTCTTCTAGAATAGCCAGTTTCTAATTATTATTAGGTCTACTATTATTAAGGGATACGTGACTAGTTGGGAAAGGCTGATTTAGGCCATCCGATTTTACACTATAAAATCCCTTCAACTTTTTTTGGATGTTGTTTGCGTCTAACTTAGGAACCGACAGATACAGCCCGCTTATAGATATGACGTTTAGGGATGGTTGTCTGAGTAAAATATTTACCGCTGGATACGGAATTTATATTTTTTTCTTTTTTTTGCGGTGGTTTTATGCCTCATCGACGTGGAGGACTGGGAGCAAGGAACGGGAAGGAAGTTGGCCATGACCTTTTGGTGGAGGCATCCGGCATTCGCCTGGAGCGATTTGATGAAATCTTGGAAACCCCAAATCAGATTACTCGCATGGGGATTGGAACCCATGTTCTCCCGAACGTTACCGCTAACCCAGCACGCTCGTCCGAAATTTATCCTTAAATCGGCTATTCATTTCAAATTTTCAACAGTCCTATAATGGGGGTGATGCCGTACTACATGGCCGTATTTCTGTCTCCACTAATACCCTGACGACAACTGCAGCCTAGGAGTCCGCACCACAAAGGGGGTCTGCACCACAATGAGGGGGCCCCGCACCACAACCCTGGATCCCCCACCTGGGCTAGTAGTAGAGCTAAAAAAAAATAGGTCGCCCATAAATTTTTTGGGCCGAATTGAAAATTTCGAAATTTAAGCATCCATAGCCGGAGGCAGCCAGGGCCACTACCGACAGGGAGGACCGCACCACATGTATATCGTAAGGGGCCACGGAGCCTAAAAGCGGCCCAGGTGTTTAGTGAATAAAATTCGATGGTACTAACATGAGAACTTCTATAAAATTACATGACAAGAAAATATCAAATCCCACATTAATCGAACAACTTGCGTGTTCTTAGTATAAAGTGGTAGCCTATGTCAAAGTATAAGTGGACAGATAAAGTAAGAAACGAACGAGTTTTGGAAATGATTGATGATGAAAGAAATTTGTGGAAGAGTCTTACAGAAAGAAGAGACGGGATGGTAGGTCATATTTTGATACATGCTGGATTGGTTAATATTTTTAGTGGAAGGAACAGTCGAAAGTAAGAACTGTAGAGGAAGGCAGAGATTAGGATACATGATGCAGATAATTGAGTACGTGTATTGTAAGGAGTGTGTTGGTGGAAGGTAGGAAGGAATGGAGGATCGCATCAAACCAGTCGACAGACTGTTGACAACAACAACAACAAAAAACCTATATTAAGTCTCAAGTATAGTTTGCTTCATAAGCCGTTGTATTATCCATTTGGCTCGTAGACAACGCTGCTGGCTTCTGATAGCGCTTTTAATCTGTCGTCGCCTCCAATAAACTCTTAGCTACCATCATCATTAGAACTCTCTTTCTAAAATTTTGTATTGATCTACTGCCTTCCTTTCTTGGCAGATTATTCAAATCTGCGGAGATTGTTAGCAGAGTTTAGTTTGAGTATCAGAAAATATATCTATCACTGATGAGATGGCTTCACTTTCTTTGATAAATATATATATTAGTATATATATTCGATTGTAATTCTGGCTTAACGGATCATTGATGATGAGTTCAGTAGAGCTATGAGCGAATTTTAGACAAGAAAATTGGAGATGCACTATGTGGAGGAACCAAGTCGACCATCGACCTAAAATCGTAATCTGGGCGGATGGAACGCAGATCTAAAGCTCGATCAACAAAGGGCTGGAACAAAATTGTTGGAAGCAATGAATACCCTGTTCAGTCTCAACTGGCGGATTAAGGCCATGATACCCTTGCTCGCACCTCAGCGAACCAGCCCTTCCTGTCTCAACCTCTCCGAGCTGACTGCTGTGTCCATGTAGACGTGCAAAAAATATCCCCACTACATGTAGGGGTAAAGGCAGCGGAGTGGGGTAGAATAGACTGACCTTGAGACGCCTCTGTTAACTGAACGGTCTATGCAACCAAAGTTAATGTGACAAAAAAGTCAGTTCCAAAACAACTTCGTCTGGTAAGTAGTACTGCGAACTTACTGCTAGCGTGCAATGCAAATCGTCTCAGAGCTGAATTAATACTGAAGCATCGGTAGGTGGCCAATTTAAAAGTTCTCTGACTTTTGGAGCAGATATCCCAGACGCGGTCTTAGTTGTCTATGATTTACGGTGTGTACGGGACCCGTGATTGGCGCTCAGCATTTGTCGCCCCGCCGCGCTGTTTGCTCTATCTGCCGCTCCCTTATCTGCGGCGCTGCAGGCAAACATCGCCCCTGCTATCGGCCTGATGTATGACGTCACGCGGATCACGGGAGGATCGCGGTAATGGCCGCCGATCGCTCTGGGACCTGGTGAGAGGAGGAGGGGTGGGGGGGGGGGCAATGAGGGGGCTGCGCCGAGAAGCGTTCGACCACAGTCGATCACAAAATCGACCTTAAATTACACACATTGTGAAGTATAGCTCATTACTTCCATTCAATTATTGCGCACACCGGAAACAGCCAAACTAAAAAAAAAATCACTGTTCGGAAAATATCCACCGACAAAGAATTTCTGTTCAACTGTACAATGATAAACTGATAATAATCCTACTATTCCAGAAGATATAGTTAGTATCATGTTCAATGCGAGTGGTAAATATTTTTATTTTCACATAACCACCAGTCCCATGTGTGTACGAATATATGAGACAAGTAGTTCGATAATTCGACTATCTTCCTTTAAAGTTTGTGAGCGCTGGCATCGCAACTTCATTTCCAGGGATCTTTCCTTCTGAAACTCTATCCAAAAGGGAATATTGAAATAATTCATTCTACGTATTTATGGTGTTGAAGTAATTATTTTTTATTTGCATGTGTTATTTTACGAAGCTGCAAAGAACATTGAAAATAGATGATCCATGGTAATGACCATCATTGACAGTTCAAATTGAAGATGAAGATCAAAAATTGGCTGGAATTCTTTGTAATGACCGTTCAAGATTAAAGAGGAATCGACTGAAGCTCTTGAGACAACAGGACACTTCATTTCAATCGAAACTATGGGCAAACGGAAAGTCTTTTTCCCCTTTGCACTGCATGTAATAATGCTTTTTGTTCAAAAAGACTGTATTTGAGCACAACCACCCCTTATTCGTTTGATTTGATTAGCTAAAGAAGGTATTTGAATACAATTTCAGAAAGCTTTGGCGGTGATTTGGGAGACAAATCAAAAGAATACGTTCAATGGTTGTTTAAAAATATTTACAACAGATCCCAGTACTGTATGCATGTATACGTGAAATAAAAGATCATTTAACCATGTTTACATTTAATTCCCATTCTGTCATATTTCACACTGGGTAGGATGAGTACCTGTTGAAACTGCTGAATCGGAGGAACAAAACATTGGGTAAAAAACAATGCGAACACAAACTAAACAACATTCATGAAATGTTTTGGAATGACAGGAAACTATAAGTCACGGATATTAATATGCAAGTAAATCTAGTTGATAAAGTAAAAGAATCTAATTATTTGTTCAAAAAAATTACAATTTACTATGAAATAAAAAATGATATATAAAGATAATTTTTCGAAGGCATAAGACTTTTTTCTGAAGTAGGAATCATTTGTTGCGACCATTGAACTGGGATTCAGAAACATCTTTATAAAGCAATATGTTTAGAACATAGAACTTTCGGAAAGGAAAGTTTGAATTTTGAAATATGAGAAGGCAGAAATATTCAAACAACTGAAATTTGCAGCTACACAGCTACGTTAAAAATGAAGTGGGCGTATTACTAAATCATCACTGAACTTTTCGTAAAAATACGTAGCTTTATTTTGTTCATCCATTAGTGGCCATGATTATGACTATCTTTAGTACATATTATCTGACTATTCTCATCGTGTATACAAATGGTACTGTCACATCGTTCACCTTCACTGTTTCTTTAATCTGTTTGTTCCTGATGCTGTCTCTTCATCAGTCAACAGATCCATCTTAAACTGGCATATACGTTACAATCACATATGTTTGCAGTCTCTGTGCCACTCAATATTATCATACAATATTCAAAACATTTACTTCCAAATGTTCTATCGAACTTTCATTCTAACTTCGTAAGATATATCTTTCTTCATCAGTTTCTGAACAGGGATGCTTATAACTCACTCTATTGCAGCTTAATTCCAGCTCAGATCTTGCATCATGAATTCGCTGACGCTCCATTTGTACCATAGTTGATCATATAGTGGTGAAGGAACTGCTTATTGAGGACTCGAAATGTAAATACATCGGCATAGCAATTGATAGCAGACTTAACTGGGCAGGGCACATTGGACAGATAGGAAAGGTAGGAAATAATCGAAATCCTTCATCTGTTAGAAAGAGTGATGAGGAGATGCACTAGAGAAGAAAGGGAATTGGGGAACAAAAGTTTGATCAGACAACTGCTGGACTATGGTAGTGTATTATGGGACCCACATTTTGGGTATGAAATAAAGGAGGGAATGTAGAGAAGAGAATCCAGATTATTCTTTCGAAATTATCGCAAAACACAATAGGTAACTAATATGATAGAGGATTCATTGGAGGATAGAAGGAGGGTGAAGACAGTAATGGGAGTCTACAAGGTATATATTGGTCATGAAGCATGGAAAGATATTAGTGGGAAAGCTAAGAGAGGTACGTGAAAAGGTGAAGATTACCATGCCCACAAGCTGGCACATGAATTTAGGCATAAGGGTGTGGGAAAATTTTCTTTCGTAGGAAAGGGTGTAAGGTGTTGGAATAAATTACCAAGACAAAGGATGAATAATTTACCAAAAATACTGGTAAAAATTAATAGAGAGCAGAAGTAGGTGATACGAGAAAAGGAGAAAGACTTGGTAAGGCACAGTCATTCATCTCTAAAACTTTTCCTCAGTATCTTGCTTACAGTGATTAATACAGGTGCCGAAATCGATCCTTGTGGTAGCGCCTTATTACCATCCCACTGCCGTGATGTTTGGCTGTTGGTGTGTTGTAGCGGGTATTATCAGCTAGTAGCAGCCGTGCTAAGCCGTCGAGTGACGAATGGGCTCATTGATTAGAAGCCAGAGGAGGGTAGGCGCTTGTAATGGCCGCGGAACGCAACACATATTAGCGCAACGTAACTCCGGTCACAACGTACGCCAGAATCGGTCAGTTTCAGGCTGATAAATTTAAGGTTTCAGTAGAGATACAACACAGAAGCCATATAGCTCAATAGGTATTCAAATTAATTTCATGCAGCAAATTTTAAAAGATAAATACATTCGATCATTAGTTGGGCTGTTTCATTGAATGCACTATATTCCTGCATGCACAGTGCACAAGTTAGTGCTAGAAGAAGACTTATAGACGGAAAAAACCATAATTTTATACCGATACTAGAGAAGGAGAAATACTGACACTAGTGGAAGATACAAAAACGTCATTTATCCGATTTATTTACTCTAAAGTTAGCAATAGGTGAATGTGTTTGACAGAAAGAGCATTATACAATTATGTGTATTTGATGACAATATCAGTAAAAACCAACCAATGATATGATAGCAAATTTGAATGTTATTTGTAATTCTCTGTTCCCACAAATGAATGAATCTGTTTGGGTTACAATTAACAGAGAGTCTAAATATATGTTTGTAAATACAATGCAGATAATTTCAAATGTATTTACGAAATTACAATTTTCAAATATATATATATATATATATATATATGTGTGTGTGTGTGTGTGTGTGTGTGTGTGTGTGTTACCATGTATACAACTGATACGATGAAATCCATCATTTCATTATTTGCGCAGTTAATCTCCTCGTTCAATTTTATCCACTGCAACCTATGACTTCAATTATTTATTTCATGCTTTCTAATCTCTGTCTTCCGCTACAGTTCATTGTTTCAACTGTATCACTCTAAATTAATCAGTCCCGCATGCCCTAGAATGTGACCCACCATTCCGTTTCTTTTTTTATATCACAATCTTCCATAAAATTCTTTCATCGCCCATCATGTTCAAAAAATATATATATATTGTATATTTTGTGCTGTCAGCTTAAATTTCAACATCCTTCTATAGTACTTAATTTCCAGTGCTCCCATTTTCTTTATTTATCGTATTCCTAAAGCTACACTCTCATAAATTCGAATGTCACCAAATACAATGTTTCTTCTTATAAAGAAGGATCTTTTTTCATAAACTCTAATGGTCACATAAACTAAAGAGAGCGTAAGTTCGATATTTGTCCATTTCACTGCTCAAAATATCGAAGTTGGTTAGGCTTCGCGCCATTGTGACGATGATATGAATTATGTGGATTGTTCTCCCGTTTGCAAATGGCTGACACGTCCGAACGCAATTTATTGTTCATCTGGGAGCCGTTGTAGAAGCGCCAGCACCCAGCGAATTCGATTGTCGCTCGCCGCTCGTGGGATGATGTAACAGGACGATTATCGATAGTCGATATCTCGCGGTATCGAGTTAGCGGCGAGTGATGGTGTTTAAGAATTCCATCAACGAAATGGCAGACAAGAGAATGCGAATGACTCAATTGAGTGACGTCAAACCACGAGAGATTCTATATAATATGGTCACAAATAAAATTAGATCAAGGAGAGAGCGGCCATATACCCAAAAATAAATTTTCCAATAACTTCTCCCTAAGTCATTCCCCATTTTGATGATTGCGAACTTCTATTAGTAAGTTAGATATTTACATTTCTTACCCAATGCAAGATTCATTGCAAGACTGGAGGAGGATGAGGAGGGTCATGGGAGTGTACAGGGCGTATACTGGCGATAAGGCATGGAAAGATATTGCAGTAGGTGTGAAAAGTAGTGCATGGAAGGGAAAAGATGACCATGACCACAAGCTGGCACTCGATTTCAGGCACAAGGGTGTGGGAAGATCTTCTTTTTTAGGTAAGGGTGTCAAGGATTGGAATGAGTTACCAAGTGGAATGATGAATAACTTACCGAAAACGTTAAAAGAATATAAAGTTAAAATTTGTAGAGGGCAAATGTAGGTGGGTGCAGGATAGGGGGAAGTTGGGTGTGTAGGGAAATTGCCACCGGAGCGTGTGCTCCATTGCAATTAAATTAAATTAAAATTAAAATAAAAAAGATATGACTATCGAAACATTTCAAATGCATCTTAGCCATATCTGTTATTCAATACCTCGAATAAATTATCATGGAAGTGAACTTGCGTTAGTAAGATATTTGAATATTTATCTTTTAAAAAGTTAGATCTTACCCAAAGCAACGGATAGGTGTCTCAAAAAATTTCAAAAGTTATAATAATCGTAGAGACCCTACATGTGAAAGTACGAACAGAAAGAAAACTGTATATTGCAGTATGTATTAAAACTACTTCCACACCGATAATAAATCTTAATAAAATGCCTGACAACATACTGCAAACATATTTAAAACAGAAAGAAATTGAAAAATTACTTTTATTTCAAGCATTATAAGGGATAAATGAATGTTTAAAACGTATATTACAGGTCCCATGAAAGAAATAATTTTAAAGTGAATATTGATGTTCTATACATTAAAGGGTACAGGATAGAGACTTTGGCAAAATAGATGTAAAAATTTAAAATAAAGTATTTCTGCAAGTAAAAAAATTTCATTAAAATACTTGTTTTCAAGCATATAGCAGCTTTTGATTGTAACAATATTGAAGTCATAAGCAGAAAACTTTTTTCGTGTAATACTATATGAGATATCAAACTGTAAGCATTACAGACCGGTATGTCAAACGTGTTACAGTAAAATTTTAAATTACCATCATTGAGCAGTCCAACATTTCTCCAGCATTCATTCATCACTCAATTTAAATAACATTTTTCCCCTCATTGGAATAACTTAAAACTCACACAACACCAAAAAATCCTCAAAAATGGTTATTAACCAACAATGTGGATAGATTATCAACAGTAATACTGGTTTTGGGGTTGTCTGCCAGTGCGCATGCGCGAGGCACGTGAATTCAACTGCTTCGGTCCTCACAATTGGTCGTAGGTCAGGCCGGCGCCGACCAATAGCAGAGCCGGACAAGACTGAGAAAACAATTGGACTCACCTAACCTCAACTGGTACAAGAACACAACAGTACATCTTATATTTTCTGCTTGCTGTTGTTACCTCTACTCATGAGTAAACAAAAGGATAATACACTGTTTCATAAAATTACATTTTATACATTCTTCTTCTGCTTTTTAAAAATTAAATCATGGTTTGTTCCATGGTACCTGCTAAAGTATCTGAAATTCGTATGTAGATTCTACATTTTTGCATTTTCTTTATTAGAGTTGCTTGTTACAATTTAAGTTCTGTAAATAATCCAAATCTATCTTTCAAACTATATAGTGCCACTCTGCCAGCTCGCCATTCTGAAACAAATTTTAAATGTTGTACTAAGAATGTAAAAGGCATGTATTGGCTATTGGTATTATTGTCATTATTAAATACACAAATAGAGAGTATAGGAATAAAGAAGAGGTTAAGTTTTATTGTGTACATAAATACGGGATGTGCTTAACAGTTTACCTCAAAAAGTGAAAATTTTAATATAAAATTGTTTGTAGTGTAGGGAATTTTCGAAAGTGACATGTAATTTTGGCAAGAAATACAGAATCTGTGCTCTTTTCAAACAAACATGCTGTTCCAGCGGGTGCTTCAACCAGGGGGCATGTTTCCAATTTGCTGTTGCGCAACCCTGGAGCCTCCATAATCACGTGCTGGAGGCACGTAAGGAATACCAGTGTGGAATTGCAACACGCGTAACATGAACAGCCCATGCAGATCAAAGACGGTCCAACAAGTTGGATGTTTTAACGTACTACATTTCCGTCCGAAGGCCTGTAACACAGTTAAAATACCAACACACCTCCTTGGCTATCAGAATTCCATAGAGCTTTATGGGTTTCCAACAGTGTTCGTAACTAATTTAAAGGTAAATTTTCCCAGAGAGTTTCGATGCAATACTCGTGTTTGACTTCTTATTCTCACATCACTACAAACTGCTTCGCTTATTAACTGCTTTACAAATAAATTGTTTATTTGAGCGTACACGAATTACTAAACACCTAACATCGAGGTGATGAACTTCACGAAGATTAATCAGGCACATAGGAGATGAAGAAAGAAAAGACTCTTACGTTTTGAGACCTGATGTTACGGCAAATTGCTGAATATTTGACGGAAATCAAAAGCCATAAACGAATAAGTTTTCTAATAGAATTTATTCACTTAGAACAGTATCGATCAATTTTATTTCCATGTTTTCCAAATGTATCTCTTTTATCTTCCTCCTTCCTTTCCAATGCTTGTGAATCATTTTCATAAATTTTCAAATTGCTTTCTTATAGCGTTAGACTGATTAGACTATATTTCAGCATAGTATGTACTTTTCGGTGATGCTACACCAACTCATTATGTTCATTGCTTTTCCAACTATGGCGATTTTAGTTCCTAAAAAATAAAATTTATTTTCTCTTCCAGCAATAGCCTATCTTTTAATTTTATGATATTAACTTTTTTTGGATTGTCATCTACATTTAGACCAAATTTCTTTCAATATCTTTAAATCATTCTTTTCCACAATTATCTCCTTCCTTCTTTTTTAATATCTTAATACTATGGAAAATTTAATCTTTGTTTTTTATTATATTGTCGCGTTGGAACCGGGACAGGTGTGAATTCGAAGGTTACTTGTCAATGAACACAGCACTTAAACTGAGAACAGGTTTATTGAGAACTCAAACATACACGCAGCACTGACTGCCTCTTGGGCAGAATGCTCTTCTATTTATACACAGATAGAACGTACTAGAGATTACAAGAGTAGTTAACAAATGAAATGTGTAGAAGTTACAAGTGACCTTAGGAAACATGTAGAATCTTCTGGAAATAATAAACAGAATTAAATAATTTTTGTCAGTGGGCGGGATTGAACCGGCGACCTTCGGTACCGCAATTCGTGACGCTACCCGCTGCGCCATGCTGGCAGACGGTACACTGGCGTTCATGCGGCATTGCTCCCTCTCCTGAGGAAAACAGCGTCCCGCTGTTAGATTTCTTTTGGGGCACGCTGAAGTGTCCTGGATCTTGATCTTGTCGTGGGTCCTCTGTATGGCAGTTCTGGACGGCCCCTCCTGTTTGTACTATTATCTTCCTGTCCGACTTCCTCAGTATCCAAACCGTCCTCAGAGTCCTTGAACAAGAAGATGGTTGTGCCTAGCTGCTCGTCAGGATTGTAGTAAGGCTTCATGCGGAGGACGTGAACAATGTCCCTTCGCTTTCGTCGTTTCGAAGACGGCTCATAATCCTCGACTTCGTATGTGACGTCTGACCGGCGGCGTATGACACGATACGGACCAAAGTACCGCTTCAGTAACTTTTCTGATAGCCCAACCTTCCGGACAGGGGTAAAAATCCATACGAGATCTCCTGGGTTGTACGCAACAGGTCGGTGCTTGCCGTCATACCGCTGACGGTCCCTCTCCTGGGTGGCCAGTGTTCGTATGCGAGCCAGCTGTCTTGCTTCTTCGACCCTGGTAATGAGCTGTTTTATATAGTCATCCTGAGTGTCGTCCGGCTGGAATGGGAACAGCGTATCCATTGTGGTCTCAGCTTCACGGCCATGGAGCAGAAAAAACGGAGTGAAGCCTGTCGTATCTTGCCTTGCTGTATTATAAGCAAATGTGACCACTGGCAGTATTGTATCCCAATCCTTCTGCTCAACATCCACATACATCGACAGCATATCGGCTAATGTCTTGTTGAAGCGTTCTGTGAGACCGTTTGTCTGAGGGTGGTATGCAGTTGTCATCCTGTGGACAACGTCGCATCTTGACATGACCTCTGATACTAGTCTTGACTGGAATACCTTTCCACGATCGGATATCATCACACGTGGTGCTCCATGCTTCAAAATAATGTCTTCTACTAGAAATTTTGCAACCTCTGGAGCTTCTGCAGTCGGCACAGGTTTGGTGACAGCGTAGCGCGTGAGGTAGTCGGTGCAGACTATTATCCATCGGTTACCGGTTGTCGACTTCGGGAACCTCCCCAAAAGGTCGATCCCAATTCGGTGGAATGGAACTGCTGCAGGTGGAATTGGTACTAGATGACCTGGAGGTAATTGCGGCACATGTTTCCGTCGCTGGCACTCTTTACAGTGACTCACATAATGCTTGACAGATCGGTAGAGACCCTTCCAGTAATACCTGCGTCTGATTCGGTCCAGGGTCTTCACAAATCCCAGATGACCGGATATTGGAGCGTCGTGGAAATACTTGAGAATAGCTGGCTGGAGATGAGCTGGAACGACCAGAAGCCACTTGGGGCCTAGTGGATCGTAGTTGTTCTTATACAATGTCCCATCTATCAATTGAAACTCTCCTTTGGCCGGTTCTCCTTTCTCCAAGAAGTCTATGGTTCTTAATAACTCTGAATCTTCCCTCTGTTCAGCTGCAACGTCACCTAATTCAGCGAGGGCTGAAATTCCATTCATGCTGTTGTGTTCTATTAAAGGATTCCTTGAAAGGCTGTCGGCATCCTTGTGTTTGCGTCCGTTTTTGAATACCACCGTGACGTCGTACTCTTGAAGTCTAAGTGCCCATCTTGCTAGTCGAGAGGTACTGGGATCGTTACCCAGCATCTCCACCAAACTATGTCGCGTTGGAACCGGGACAGGTGTGAATTCGAAGGTTACTTGTCAATGAACACAGCACTTAAACTGAGAACAGGTTTATTGAGAACTCAAACATACACGCAGCACTGACTGCCTCTTGGGCAGAATGCTCTTCTATTTATACACAGATAGAACGTACTAGAGATTACAAGAGTAGTTAACAAATGAAATGTGTAGAAGTTACAAGTGACCTTAGGAAACATGTAGAATCTTCTGGAAATAATAAACAGAATTAAATAATTTTTGTCAGTGGGCGGGATTGAACCGGCGACCTTCGGTACCGCAATTCGTGACGCTACCCGCTGCGCCATGCTGGCAGACGGTACACTGGCGTTCATGCGGCAATATTTACATTTTAGGTCATATTCAAATACAAAAATATTTATTCTTTTTATGGTACTTACATTTTTTTCAGGCCAGTTGTTGTTAATCCAAAAATAAAATATGCGATGGTAGACTTCTATTACTCCCTTATTCACTGAGGCTTGTCTGCAATTACTGCTTATTGCTTTGCTGCATTTAGCAATGAGGAAACCATCTGCCGATAGATTAAACCACTTTACCCTCTTGTTACGCTCTGAAATCGTTGGAGAACTTTTGTGGAGAAGTATTGACGCGTGTTCCCCCATTCCTTTCGTTCTTTATTGTACCAGGCACTGCTTGGGAAGACCTTTAGTGTGAGAAATGCGACTGCAGCCAAACAATTAAAACTAAACTTACTAATACATTTATTAAATGCTTTATTCGAGAAGGTAAGGGCATAAATACAAACACGTTATCTACCACAACTACTTCTAAGGTTTGCCAGATTCCACTCACCTTGCAGATGAATGGGCGAAAACAGTTTCACGAACCAGCACAGAAGTAAATATTTTGGCAGGAAAATAATTTTGTCATACGGGAGTTAGAGTTTACACTACACGTATTTAATTGATTACAATTTTTACTACGTGTAAACCTGCGACATGTTTAGGTTGTCAATCGTGTGGAATAATTCCAGTTGACGCGGAACAACCACGTAGGCGGAGTAACAAATTAGCTCAGCTCAACTGCATTCAACTGAGGTGGCTTACATGGAATGATAATACACATTGTTAAGTTTATAGTTTGCTTGGCATTTATTCACAAACCATATAAGTTTGGCACCACCACCACATTGGTAAAATTATTTGACTCGTGCCAGGGTAAGGTTATCAGAACTTTATATCCAAAGTCACAAGTTCTGGCCATATATAGGAATAGGCGACAACATACACAAACACACACACACGCCGTAACCAAATTTTTATACCTAATTGAAATCTTGCTGGAAAACTTTGCCCAAAAGGTATGAACGCCATACTAAAAGTTCTTTGTGTCCTTCACATCTCTTCGGATACAAAGGTTGACTAATTTTCAAACACTTTTACGCCACTTTAGAAGGCTTGCGACTTCCCTGCACTGTGACGGGTTAAAGATTTTTTTTTTTTTTTTTTTTGCTTGGGCTTTACGCTTTGTCGACGGCGAGGTCATTAGAGGTGGGATAGGATTGGGGCATGGAATGGTAAGGAATTCAGTTATGGCCTTTTTGAAGGAAGCATTCGCCTGGAGTGATTTGGAGAAACGATGGAAAACCCAAATCTGGATGCCCGGACGAGGATTCGAACCCGCGTCCTCCCGAATGCGAGGCCAGAACGTTAACCGTTCACCCACCACGCTCGGTGCGATAAAGAGATATTGCACTACTGATCTGCCATTCTGAAACTGAGACTGGAGCTGACCAAAACAATCAAGAAACTAAGTCTTTTATAGTGCCCAAGCAGCGCACCACAGTGACTCTCGAAGCCACTAGAATGCCTAAAAAATTATTCTTATTCGAAATAGTTCTTTAACCCCTAAAAATGCTTTATCTTGGCTTCAAACAGACCATAAAAATATTAAGGTTAAGAAATATACGACCGCAAACCCGTTTTGGTTAACTTTTATACAAATAAAGCTCTACATTAGCAAACCACAGTATCGTCATATAATTGGTAGATAGGTTCAGGTAGGTGAATGCCTACTTCGTCCGTAGTCTGTCCTTCCGACTTGTGGCCAATTTTAGCAAGGTGGAGAACTGCCTGGTTTCTATCTGAAAACGAATACCAGCACGTCTTTCTAAGTTGGCGGGATTATTTGTGGAATAAACATAATCTCTCCCTTGTCAGCTCCATACAAACTTTACAAATAATCAACTTTAAGTCGACTTCAAGCGTTTTTGACGGTGAAAAATCAGCTTTTATTACCATCGGTAATGGCCACGTTACCTTATCCGATCAATTTCTTGGATTTGGTAATTGTTTTACGTCTAAAGTTCGATTTAATGAAAAAATTAATTTCATGTAGTCTACCAGGGTAAAGCTGATTAAAACTGAGTTTTTAGGATTAAATCTCATTACCGCTTGATGTGTCCACGCTAATTAGGAATTTTACTTATATTTGACCATAAGGGATCGATCTACAAAATTTGAAGGACCTTAGAACTATTACACACCGGTGGCTTAGGGAAAAGTCAACTCTTTAACATCTGGATGTTGTGGGACAGATTCTCAATCACAATTTGATCAGTATGGATAAAAATTAATAATACGCCAAAGTATTTGAATGTTTTTGTTTACTTTTTATTTTTCACTCCATTTTTAGAACGTCTTGAGCAGCATCGGCGTGACATTCGCTCACTTTGTCAACTATAGACGTAATATGAAGTACCATAGAAATTAATTTTGCTTACATATTTCCTTCGTCTTAGATTCAAGGTTTGCTTTGACGTGTAGTTTGAACTGGAAAATCTTGTATCTTATCCAAAATTCTCTTCAATGTGAAATGCATACGAGACAACAGTACACTGACCAGATTTGGGTCAATGTGTTTCGTGATATATTTGTTAACTATAATTTTCTCAAGTTAAAACATTTGCTTGCACGTTTGCGCAACATTGCCTAAAACCCTATCAAGTCTGGTGGACGAGTGATAATAAGGACGCCTTAAATTCGGTATGGGATGTTGCCTTCGTATAGGCCGTGGCTTTTTCTCACCTCACTCTAGACTAGGGGCCATCCACAAATTATTTCACATGAATTTCATGATTTTTCGACCCCTCCCTCCCCTCATGTCACAGGTTGTCACATTTGTGGGACACCCCCCCCCCCTCTCCTAGTGTGACGTCACATATTTTACAAGTTTTAATTTATAAATTAAAACAGCACTTCCAAAATGATTTATGTATTTCTAGTTAAAATATCATATCAACAATAAATAAAACATTTAAGAAAATATAAAAAATCTAATTAATGATACAAAATTGAGTCATCAAGTGTCCATGGATTTTGAACGCATTAATTGATATTGTTTATTATTGGCATAATAGTCACTTCAGTCTTGATTTCAATAGTGTTGGGAACATTTGATGTGTCACGATGTCACACTTTGCTGGCCCCTTCCTCCCCCCTCAAGGTGTGACGTAATTTATGGATGGCCCCCTATTGGTGAAATCCCCACTTTTTAAAACTAAATATCGTAATATAGACATGATATTTAATATATAATAGCATTTCCCAGAGCATAATTGGACCTAAAGCAATGCAAGTTCCGGGTTGGTATGATACATGGTATCCGATTGGGTACCTCCCAGTGGGTACCCGAGCTGCGTCCGGCTCCCGCTGAGCGGCGCTGGCGTCGGCGTCGCGGCGCCTATTGTCCTGGCCCCCCTCCCCTCACCCTGTGGCTGGCTGGACACAAAGGGCTGAGTGGCACAATAGAGCCACGGCCCACCGACTATCCCCGGGGGTACAGCGCCGCGATGCGACACGATGCGGCAACCCAGCCCCACATCATCATAACAAATGGGTGGTCTAAAGCCGGCACCCCACTTACTTCACACACGGAAATTTTTGATGAGAAATAATCGGTATCTGATTCGTGCAGATATCATCGGTTCGAATCCCACCGACTGTGTATGCTTTAACTGACAAAAGTTTCTCGCCAGTTCTCAGCAATCACAAACAAGTATGGTTGTGAGCGGGACACAATTTCCGTAACAAATCTCATTTTTCTCTAAGATAATAATTAAATGTAGGAAAAGTGAATGGAACTTGCAATGGATGAAGAGAGGGTTGTAAAAAGAATACCAGACAAGTTACAATCGAGAGTGGAATAATGAGAAGGTGGTACCGAGAGTGGTGGTGTAACGGTTAGCGTTCTGGCCTCGCATTCGGGAGGATGGCGGTTCGAATCACTATCCATGGTTTCCCAAATTGCTCCAGGCAAATGCCGGAATGCTTCCTTCAAAAGGCCATGGCCGAATTCCTTTCCATTCCTTGCCCCCCATCCTTTCCCGTCTCTAAAAACCTCGCTGTTAAGAGACGTTAAGCAGTTAAAAAAAAAAAAAAAAGAGGGAAAGAGAAGGCGGTAAAAGTAATAAGAGATAAGTTATCATTATGATCAGAAGAATGAGAAGGTACTAAAAGGTGTGCGATACAAATAACATTTGAAAATGGGAGAATAAGCAAGTAATAAAAGAAATAAAGGACGAGTTACATTACGGGAGGGAAGAATGAGTAGAAGGAATAAAGGACAATTGAAGAATTGGGAATGGAAGAATTAGAAGGTAGTAGAAAGAATACGAGGCAAGTTACAAGTGGGAATGGAAGAATGATAGCATAGTAATTACGATATGTGTCAAGATACAATTGCGAATGTAAGAATGAGAAGGTAGTAAAATAAATACTAGACAGGGCAGTTGGGAACGGAAAAGCAAAGAGGTAGTAAAAGGGATGCGATGTAATTTACAATTGTGCGTGTAAGAATGAGAAGGTAATGAGGGGAATGCGATTTGGAACGGAGGAAAGAGATGTTACCAAAAACAATACGAGACATGTTACGATTGGGAATGGAAGAATGAGAAGGTAGTAGAAGGAATGCGAGTCTAGTTACAATTGGGAATGGGGAGGCAATAAAAGGAATACAAGGTAAGTTACAGTTGGGAACGAAAGAATTCGAAGGTAGTGAAATAATTTTACATGCAAGTAGGCTAACGAAGAAAGACTAGAGACTTTCACGGCGTATCGATGCAGAGACAGACAGCCGAGAACAACCACAAGATACATGATGAAGACAGCAGAGTCAGCTGTCGAAACGTCGTGTTTTTACACCACCATCCGGCTGGAAACCCGAGAAGATTTTATTGCGAAGAAAGACTATTTGGGGAATAATGTTGAACAGAAGCCGGACGATAAAGACAACAACGTATCACAATAAAACTCACATGCCAATAGCCACTTTCTCCTCTTATTGAATAGTCTTAGAAATAAGAAAAGTCTACTCTAAGGTAGAGGTATCATTTGTCTTACTGTACACACATGATTTTTTTATCCCACTCGTGGTGCGTACGTTGTTTTTAGAAAAAAAATTTCAGCAAGTCGGTATTGTGAATATGTATAGGATTGTTTTTGAAATGTTAATAGACATATGGATTTTTTTTTGTCAAAGCTACCCTTCTAGAAATTACTCTTTTCTAGTTTTCACTTTTATCAGAGCTAAAAAATTGCTCTGCCGATTTGGAAACATTATTGGCCTTCTCTACTTAGTTTCTAAAATTCAAATAGTGACGGTACAACAGGTAGAAACTATTCCTGAAGATACCTTACTGATACCAATGGAAAGAATGACGGAATAGTAAATGATTCTGGTTTCTAGGAAAGCCTGTTGAAGGTTGTCGTAATTACAGACTTCCAGGTAAACATTTTTACAGGAGAAATAATTTAATAATCTTCGCTTGTGGGAGAAATGTGGTAGAGATTTGGTCTAACATCCTATCCAAATAGTTAAGCTGCAGGTTTAAGTAGCTTAATAGTGGTGAAAATGGTCACCAAACTTCTTGTCATGGATAGGTCGAAAGTCTGATATAAACTCAGCTTTCTCACCATATCGCCATGGGTCAACAGGTATCTCTTCTTTCATTATGATGGCGTCGCAAAGAAAGCTTCTGAAATCTGTCATTACCCTTACTAAGAACGCGTTTGTTACAATTTTCTCTTTTCATGAAATTCACAGAAGAAATATTAAGTTGTAGCCTAAGTGTCTTATTCCTTATTTTATATTTCAAAGAACTTGATTTTGTATGGCTTTTATTTATTTTTCCATCTTATTTACGCATTCTTTTCTACCATACATCAATGCCGGTAGGTCTACTGCCCTTGTTTAGTAAAATTTGAGTGTCTTCTCGGACTTTACCTCCAGTGACGGTCGAATTGCTCAATAGTTACCGAAGATTGATATAAAGTAACAAACTGCAAAAACAAGCGACTATCGATACATCGCAGCTAGTCGAGTGTTCCTCACATAATGGCGTCCCTGACATCGGTTTGGTCGCTCACCCTTGCGAGTTCGACCAATCGACCCTAACCCCCAAATATCACGCACCACCGACCACCTACAGCACGCCCCAGCTCGTTATCCCATCCTTTTACTTCGGACAGGTCTGCCCGCTCAGAATCCCATTCACACAACACGCGCGAGTCTAGAACACCCCGCATCACACGTCACACCCAATGGCAAAACTTCTCCATTGTCGCCGACCCCGCAGCAAATTTTATAGCTCTCCCGCCTCGGGGATAACCTCCCAAAATAGAGATGAATACGAGGATTCGACTTTTCAAAATCGCTTCTGTCAAGAGCGGCTATTGTTTGTCACTTAGGGTCCGTGAGGGTGATTGCACCCATGGTTCACCCAGCCATCTGTTCGTCGATCATCCGTAACGGGGATTTGACTGTGGCAGCTGGCTCCAACAAAACCTGCACTTCCTTCTTTCTAACGGAATCTATACTAACATTACAAATGCGAAAGTAACTCTGTTTGACTTTTACGTTGTCAAGAGTAAACGGCGAAAACGGTCTAGATTAAATTTTACTAGGAAGTGATATGTATCATTATGAAGAACATTGGTTACTATTTTCTGGATAAATAACAAATTTCGTCATTGAATTTTGAAACTATCGGAACGGTGACAGACAGATGGATAGCGTGTGTTAGTCTGTGTAATAATGTTATATCGGTTACTCAGGCTTTTTTGCACACTCAGGCGGTTTTTGTGTGATCTGTTCATAAATTTCATGTACAGACACAGCTTATTCAACAGTACAGATGTGGATTTTATCCAATGTTAGCAATAAAAGCTCAAGTTAACCCATACGAAATCGCGTGTAGTAGCTAGTTTAAATAAACGAAATAGTGTAAACGGAGAAAATGTGGCGTCAACGGCTACAATGATAAACACATTCCGCTTTAGTTTTAATCTATAAAAGATAAAATCTTCGTATCATTCCCGCTAATAGCCATCCGTATAGTCAAATGATTCATATCTTTTCTTGGCCAATCTAACTCCATAGATATTCCTGTAGCCTAAATGTATTTGATGATTTCCTTACTATTGTAGCATCACGAACCGTAGCGTTTCATTGCCTTCTCCAATTGGCTCCGTCTCTCCATTCCTCCTCCTCTGCCGTTCTGACGTCTCCTTTCTTCAATTCAACTGAATCTTGGTCTTCTGTCACTTCTATCACATCTTTGGTGAGATTCTCGTCCATTGTCACCACGTGACCATACAATTTTATCCTTTCACAATCGTTACTATATCAGACAGCTGCTACATTCATCACTATCTACAACGGAATATAAAGACAAATATCTTATTCCGATACTTACTACTTACAACCTCCCGTGAGAACATGGTGCCACAATTATTATTTTCGTAATGCTAAATTCATCAAATGTTTAGATATGACTTTAAGAGATGACTATAAATCATCATATTAAACGTATTGATTTTTTTCCAACTGCGACTTAAGACCTGCCTGTTGAATACAAAATCAGTTATGACTTTATGCTGAGCTTCAACTAAAAATCGCTCCTAAAATCAGAGAAGCCATATCATTTTGAAAATTTAAACACGTCCAGATATTTTTTATTACGAAAAAAATGACACTGCTGCTACTATCGAAAAGTATCTAGAAAGAAATTAAAAGATTATCCAATTTATTATGGGAAGAGATAAGCATTTGTTAAATTTTCATATTATTTCAATACTTACAAATCAACAGGCAACATCTGCATAGCTTAGTCAACTCATGTAACTTTTCCACTTATCAAGTAATTATACTGAAATTTATTTTATTCAAAGCACGTTGAAATACAAGAAACTTTCATCCCCTCTCTGATTTATTTTCATCAACCTGATCTTAAATTATTTTTTTCCGATCTTGTTTTGTCTTTGGATAGGCACCATTTCAGTAGCATATTCAAATAATTCCTGATTAATCTCAATTTATGACTAATACTCAATAAAATGCCACCCACACACTCATTTTTGAATTTATTTGTAGTGTTATTGTAAGTCATCAGTCTTTTAACAAATTTGTTACAATCCTCCATAAAGTTTATAGCCCCCCCTTTTTTTTGACCAAATTTTGATATTATCACCGAAACTTTCTTGCCCTTTTCATCTTACCCACATACAAAATGACGTTTAATTTACAATTATTCCGTCTTGATGTGAAATGAAGACATAGGTCTCATTAAGGACAAGGTATCTTAAAATCTAACATCTTGAAGCTTAGTTCGGTCAGCTTCAAATGGCCACAGATTTGTAATTATGATGGTAAATTGTGAACATGTCAAAGATATAACTCAGTCTCCAGGTGATGAATACTTCCTCACAGAACGTGGCGGGTGAGTGGTAATACTCTGACCCCGCATATCGGAGGAAGCAGCTTCGAATCCCCGTCCGGGCATCCAGATTTGTTTTTCCCAAGGTTTCCCCCTAATCATTCCCGGCGATTGCCTTGATTGTTCCTTTAAAAGGCCATGCCGGATTCCTTCCTATTCCTTGTCCCCAGTTATTTCTCGAGTCTCATAAACTCTACGTCGACGGGTTGTAAATCTATAAAGAAAAAATAATAATTTATTATGTTTTTCTTTGGCGAAACAGTCCGGTGGTATAATAATCTCCAAGTGGTATTTTTAAGTGGAGATTATTCAGCGAGGAGTCATAGGAACTAAGTGAAACATTTTACACATGAAAAGGCGGAAGTCTAAACTGCGTAGTAAGATTAAAGAATTTGAAGCAGGAAATGGAATGAATTAGCTAGGTAAAATAGGTTTCTTCCTTGTCTTTTTGCCTAATTTTGGTATGACCGGGGAAATTGCTCTTCCTTTTAACCCTCCCCACTTAAAAAATTTTTAATTTGTAGTTACACTGAATGGCATGAACAAATTCTGATGGAAGATTTTGGACTGAATATAAATCAAAGCAAGACAAAAGTGATGAAATGTAGCAGAAATGATACCAGTCACAGTAGTTTGAAAATAAAAATGGGATCGGATGCAATAGGAGAAGTAGGTGAATTCTGTTACTTGGGAAGCAAAATTACAACCGATGGCCGAAGCAGGAATGATGTTAAAAGCAGAGTAACACTAGCAAAAAGAGCCTTAATGAAAAAGAGAAATATTTTAGTTTCAAATATTGATCTAGGAATTAGAAAAAACTTTTTAAAACTCTGTGTGTGGAGCACAGCACTTTACGGTAGCGAAACATGGAATTTAGGACTACCGGAAAGAAAGAAAATTGAAGCATTCGAAATGTGGGGCTACAGATGAACGCTGAAAATTAAGTGGACAGGAAAAGTAAGAAATGAACGAGTTCTGGAAATGATGGGTGAGAAAAGAAGTTTGTCGAGAAGCTTACAGAAAGAAGAGAGAGGCTGGTAGGTCATATTTTGAGACATGCTGGATCGGTTAATTTTCTGGTGGAAGGAACTGTTGATGGTAAGAACTGTAGAGGAGGACAGAGATTAGAATATATAAAGCAGATTATTGAGGACGAGAGTTGTAAGGGATATGTAGAGATGAAGAGGTTAGCCCAAGATATGAAGGGATGGAGGATTCAATCAAATCAGTCGAAAGACTGATGACACACAAAAAAAAACCTTCTGGACATGAAATAAAAATTTAACCCTCGCTAAGAACGAGATATCTTACAGCTGTCATCTTGAAGCTCAGTTCAGGCAATTTCAGCTGGCCATATAATTCTAATGATGATGGAAAAATTGTTCAAATATTGTAGAAACCCCTCAATTTCCAAATGAAGACTACTTCCCCTTAAAATGACAGAAACACTTGTGTCTAACTTCCCACTAGGAAATGTAGAACATTCCAAGACTTTTCCATTGACCGTGACCTAAGTCCTGGAAGACTTAACGTCCTCCAGTTCCGGAGAGTTGGTCCCTTCCTCCAGCACCTGCCACGTACCATTGTCTCCCGGATAAAAGACACCGCGCCAAACTTCTCTCTGGACTCTCACTCTCCAAGCCCGCTGTCCTCCGCTCACCCTCCCTTTTGTTGTTCCAGCACCACCCCCAGAGTTTTTTCAAAGTTTTCCCCGGCCGTATATCTGCCACGCTGTCTCCCGGAGCTGATGGATTGCCGCGCCTGGTCTTCTCCAGGCAGCATCTGGAAGGCGGCGTTTGTGTGCTCTGCGATCCACCGCCAGAAATTGCTTCAGTAGGGACAAACTTACCGAAGGGGAAGGAAAAAAAACCGTCGCCCTGGCAAAGTCCTTTGTTAGAGAGCGGGCCGTGAATAATTCATACATTGCGTTATTTGGCAAGTTTGTGAGAAAGTATAACTTTTGTAGTTTGGCAACGGGGCCGGGATTTGTGCAGACATGTTCTTATAATTCTGAACTGAAAGTTGCTTACTTGATTCTGCTCCAAGTTTTTAATCACGTGATCTACTATACGCTACTCGATTTTTTTTTTTTTTTTTTTTTTGTAACAGTTTAACGTCCCTTTTTAACGACGTGGTCTTTAGAGACGGGAAAGGATGGGGGCAAGGAATGGGAAGGAATTCGGCCATGGCCTTTTGAAGGAAGCATCCCGGCATTCACCTGGAGTGATTTGGGGAAACCATGGAAAACCCAAATCTGGATGCCCGGACGGGGATTCGAACCGCCGTCCTCCCGAATGCGAGGCCAGAACGCTATCCGTTACACCACCACGCTCGGTACGCTACTCGACCCTGTTTAAGTCTTCTAAGTCCCTTAAAACAGTATACGAATTATTTAGGGTTAAATACATGTCTCATTCATGTTTCAGTCAGAACAATATTAGATTGTTCGTGGTTTAATTAATATGATAAATAACTAGTCCACGATATAGTTCAGTTTAACATTTGTTTTCATTTTCAAAGAAAACACGACGTCAAAGATACAGGTTGCATACATACATATAATCCAGAGATCGCATACTACACTCCTTCCACAGATAATACAGTTCTTGGCCGTCGTAATTTGAGTCGGTGAAAACTCTGCCGAAAAAATTGTTTCTCTGTCTCGTATTTTTGCTTTATATAAGCTACACCGAAATTTCTAGGACACGCCAGATATTTCTTGAACATTAACAATACTTGAACAATTGAAACATATTAAAATCAATCATAATTAATACATGATAATTTACCATCATTACAAAATGGTTAGAAATGGAAATTAAAGATATTTAAACACAAAATTATTCACAGAAATCATTTTAAACTATAGCAAATTATCCTTTAGACATTTTAACTTGCATTAATACTTTGAATTACAAACATTTAAGCAATTCGGTTCTTAAACATATTTAAATGGTCTTTAAATAATTTCTTTTCATAAAACAAAATATATATACATTAATTTACATTTACGGGAAACTGTAAAACAAACCTACCAGATCATATTCAACCAAACTCCAGCCCACTAAAAATGATTCACAAAATACAATTCCATTTAAGTTTCGGTTTGAGGGCTGTTACAATAGGTCAAGCGGTAATGACTTGAGACCCCTTTATCCCGGACAAAACAGATATTTACCTACCTGAACTTGTTCTGCCAAACCGCGAACAATTGTATGCCCTTGACCATATCCAAAACGCGGTCACGGATATACAATTTTTGTCCTCATAAGTATCTCGAATGGTTTGATGCAATCCTCCATCTTTTCCTGTATTTACAGCTTACGTACTCGATTATCTGTTTCATATATTTCAATCTCTATCTTTCTCTACAGTTCTTACTTTCGAATATTCCCTACACTAATAGTTTAACTAATCCCGCATGTCTTACAATGTGACTCTCCATCTATCGCATCTTTCTGTAACACTCTTCCTCAAACTTTCTCCTCACCCAAAATTTCCAAAGTTCGTTCATTTCGTCCTTAGCATGCTATCATTGGTTCTTGAAATCTTGACCCAAGACACCAAGCCTTGTTGGTTAGCGTTAACGTGGTATTGGGAAATTTTCGGTTAAATTACAGTTAAGGCAATCTCGATTACGGTTTCACGTGGCTTTCCGAAATACTCAATGTGAATTCAAGGATTTGTCCAAATTCCTTCCTTATTCAGTTCTGAGATGCTTCTCTTAAAACACCAACCTGCTAACAACAATATTAAGCTGTGAATGGATTAACTGAATTGTTAAATAAATACTACCAAAGTAATTAAATTTTGAGTTCATTTATTAATTTTCCGAACACGTTTCATTTCTTTCATAGAAGCAACTTCATTGGTTTCTCCGGCTAATTGTTTAAACATGTTATAATGTGGTTAGATTATTACATGTTTTACGTTGTAGTCATTATGTAAACTATAATATACTTACGTTTTTCAATAAATTGCTTTATTTGTACTTTATTCTTGGTGGTAGCGATTTTTACTTTCGTTTCGATTAGCAGGTGATTTTCTGCTCGCTGTTACACAAGTGAAGAAACACTGCACTATATTTTGCATTAATTGAAGATTTCAGAAAAAAACTTGGTCAGTAGATGATTTTTAGACATTAAACAACATGTTTCATAAAGTTGCTGAACTACATCCATGAAAGGTTCTTTGTAAATAAAACCCGCAGGTTAACTTTTCGTCACTTCGATGAGTAATTTATATATCAGGCCACTCATCGGAAGGTAGTCCAAAATATAGCTTACAAACTATTACCAGATCTGATTGTAATTACGCTACACTACCCGCCAGTGTGGCAAGTACGCTGAGGCGCCGCAAAGTGGACCGCGGAGGTACAGCGGGACCTGGTACGAGCCCAAGCCTCCGCGTATAGACTGTCCTTATTACAGTTTTTAGGCGGGTTCTCGCAATTTTCTTGGCTAATGCTGGCACGGCCCACAATTTCCGCCTCATAAACTACATATTGCACCAACACGTTACTGTTAATAAAAGTGAATAGATCTCACTATAACCCGAGAGCGGTCTGGTGGTTGTTAACGTGTCTGACTTGAGATCGAAAGGTCCCCAGTTCGAATCCCTGTCTCAGTGGGTAACTTCATTGGCCCTTAACCCGACCTTCACCTCTAACACAGCTTGCTGTGTGAAGTACGGCAGAACGCTTCCGTGGTTTGGATTCCACGTTAAACTGTAGGTCCCCTGTAACCGGTAGGCCTAGGCGGCTACCATTGGGGCGGATTGCGGAGCCGATAATAAACCCTTTGATCAGGTCATTACGACAACACAAGTTTACCTTTTACTATAACCCGAAATAACTTAAACATAGTTAGACAAAATTCTAACAACACCCTCTGGTACTGGAATTCACATTAAAGGTGTGAATCTTCTTTCATTAACCGCACCGTAGAATCAGAGGCGTTGCCACAGGAGCTTGGAGGTAATTGGGAAGTGTGTCCAACATCTGTTCCGAACATCTGTTACTGCAACGCCGGGACGAAATTAATAGCAGAGGCAGCTTCGAACAGAAAGTTCCAGAATTGTGGGCGTGGCCATCCCTAGAAATGACGTACGACGTGTCAAAGTGCAACACGTGTCGGAAAGGAAGGTGAGAAAAAAGCAGGTAACACTGTAGCAGTTATGAAGCTACTTGTTAACGGCAGCTTCAATTTGCTGTTAACAAGAAGACAATTGGTTCCTTACCACGACATGAAAGCCTTATATCTCAGTTTTATTTGCAAAATTCAAATTTATCGTACAAATCTGCTAGTTTCGTATCAACATCCAGAAGTCTACAATCCATTGAATAATGGTATATTATATTATATAAGATTTCACAATCTTTATGCAGTGCAATTGTAACAGCCCTAATACCTGAATTTTGAATAGCATTGTACTGTATGAAGTATTTGTAATTAGCTAAAGTTTGCTTGAAAGTGATTTGATATGTTTGTTTTGTAATTTCTTGTAAATCAGTGTATATAGACTTTGTTTTAGGTAAGAAAATTATTCAAAGGTCATTTAATATGTTTAAGAACCGAATGATGCAAGAGAATTTCTTAAATGTTTGTAATTCCATGTATTAATGTAAATTACGATGTCTACAGGACAATTTTCTACCGTTTGAAAGGATTTCTGTAAATTATTTTGTATTTAAGTATCTATAATTACCATTTCTGATCATTTTATAATGTTGTTAATTAATTTTGTATTAATTCCGATTGTTTTTAATATATTAGATTGTTTGAGTGATTGTTAATGATCGAGAAATATCGGGCGGATGCCTTTGAAGAATTCTCGTAATTCCGATAAAGACTATATAAACAGATCGCCTGGACAGAGAAATTCATTCAGTTAGTAAGTCAGTTTAGTTGACAGTATTCAGTGGTACAGAGAGTCTCAATCATTCAGTTGAGTTTGCGACTGTGCATCTCTGTATTGTACCTATACTAGTGAATATCGCTGACTTGTTGTTTGGATCACAATAAAACAGACATCTTCAAACATAACCTGTTTGGTGGATTTTTTAATTAATCAGCAATTTAAACCACCAAAAGAACCCTAACACAATACATTCATTTTTCGTAGATCCTATTATGAGAAACAGTGGGATATGGAAAGGAATAAAGTTACAACAAAATAATTAATACTAATAAAAGGTCACAGTGTCTGCCACGCTATGACATCACGCGCCCGGCCTTCGTTGACACATTAACAACGGGCAGAGATGTCACTGCAAAATAGAGGTTACGGGCGTTATTTAATAACAATTCTATTTAATTGTAAGCAACTCTAAGAAATGAATTGCCAGAGTACTGAGAGAAAAGTACGTGCCTCGTTCAAAACGACATTTAATTCTTACTTGATTTTTGTTTTATTTATATTCGTTGAACGTAAATGTTTTCTTATACATTCTGTCGAGAGCCACTGTTACAGTATGCTAAGAAATATGTACAACAGTAAATCATTTTCAAGGCTATGTGCAGTCATCTTTTAATCAACGTGTCTGAAATTTTCTCATAATGCTGATATACCCTACAAGATGTGCTTTTCAATAATATTTACGTTTGCTACAACAGCTACATTTATTCAGATACCGGCAATTATTGAAGTAATTCTTTTGAAAGAAAATTTTTATAAAGTAAAAGCAGTAGTTAGTTAAAATTTCTACTAATTTTTTCCTGAATTTTATCTTAACCTCTGTCATACATATGAAACATTTTCGGAGCTCCTTAAAGATATATATTCATTAACATCCGACCCCTTTTTGAAAAAATCATAATTACTTGTAATAATCAACTTTACATGCCGTCGTCCAGTTATCCAAAATCTTATGAAATGTTTCATGCGAGTTTAACATGGCGGTGGAAGAACAGTTTTGAAGAATATAATCTCGAAGTGAAATGATCAACACAATGTTGTCAGAGATGAAAATTGCTTCTAATTCACAGGTTCACTGTAAAATTTGTAATCAAATTTCTCTGAATAAATGGTCATAGAATATAAGTATATTTCTCACAATGTAATAACTGATAAGGTTGGTGACTGCAATTGCAAATCAGACATTCTGAAAGATTTTATTTTAAATTTTTGTAGCAATGGTTGAAATAACACAGTTTTTTGGATTAATATTACATTTTGAAAGAAAATATAGTCCTATAAAAATGTAAATCAAAACAATGAGGCTACAGTAAACGTAATTTTAATTCAAACTGGAAGCTTTTCGCTTTTATGTTTTTCGACTAAAACTATAAAATAATATTAAATGAACTTCAATGACATATTTTCGGAATTAGAACTGAGATCTTATTAAGGGCAAGGTTAAAAATCTCTTTCGTTCTCTTATGTTTTGTGGCATTCGGTAGAAGAAAGTAATGTGCAGGTAATTCAGGAAGGTAAGAGAAGAAGATAATAAAAATCCGTATAAATCACTGCAACTGTTGTTAGTTAAATTCACAAATTTTTGCTACAAATAATGTCTAGAATCTCTATCACACAACCTTTTAAATTATAAAAAGAATTATTTATTGGTAGTTCCGAAACTTTGTTGTTTGCAATCAAAATGTTTTAAATTCTCCTAGAATCTATAGAGGGTAGCTGTGAATTATTAAGTTTATAATTACTTTCTTCGACTGAAATTTGTATATCTACTCTGTTATTTAACTGTCAACATCTGTGTTATGGCGTTCTACTTTCACCTTCGCCTTTCCTCTTAAACTGAGTTTATTTATTTTATAAATAAAAAACGGAGTAACAAAAATACGTAGATGAGGAAGTAAGTTGTAAATTGACGATATTAATGTAAGACAGGAACAGGCAGAAGCTTTTAATGTATCACTATTGAGAACTCCAACAAAAAAACTTGTTACTTCCTCACGGTTCAATATTTGGTCCACTTTTACTGCTAAAACTAGAGTTCAACGTCTGGGCCAATTTTATCATCCGAGTGCGTCCAGAAACCAGAGATCGTTCCCAAGGGTGCAAGCCAGAAACACAATACCTTACACAAAGGCCTCTTGTGAACCCCTACCTGACATCTGTTGTGCAGGTATAGGGGAGGGAGCGGCCCAGGGCTCCACCGTGTCCGGAGCCAATTTACTATATTTTAATTGGACGGAAGGGGGGCGGACGAGGGAGGAGCAGCCCAACACGTGACACGTGCCGCCATCTTTACGAGCTCCGCCATCACCCCTCGGGCCGCTTCCGTCGCGGTTTTTAACACTTCCGGCGCGCTGGTTATGTCTGTGTCTTCCCCGCCGTGGTCCAATTGCAGTTATAACACACGCCGCGCCAGACTGTTTATTACTTAGCTCTGGTACTGCACATATCAAATTCACGAAACCAATATTTTTCTTTCCACACATACATTGTTGTAGATTAAACTATTCAATGTAGCATATTGTTATTTCATTATGTAATTAGTACTGAATGTTTTTTGGAATCATAACAAGTTACCGAACATAGTATTTAGGAGAACAGAGATTATGACGAAGACGGACAAGAAAAATTTGTTTTGGAATTTAACTCGTTTTGAATTTACTGCTTAGGAGGTGAGATTAGCAACTCCGGTGTTAAAAGAATTATGCGTTGATTAACCACAACATCACCCTTCGCAGACCAACTCAGCACTTGGTAATTGTCATGTTGGGGCGTTTTTAGGGACGAAAAAAAATAATTTTTAGAGAAAGAGCTGATCATGAGGTAGATTTAAGCCAAAAATACATTCCACAAAGTCTAAAAGTAATAACAAAACGACGTTTTTTTTTTTTTTTGTTTTTTTTTTCTGTTCGAAGATATGGCAGAAATACGAACGTCTTATTTTACTCTAAGGATTTGTTAAACTTAAAACTATTAAACAGGGATACAGGTCATATAACCATATAGTATAGAAGAAAATAACTGCAAAATTGGAATTAACATATTGAAACAGCATGGTTGGCTTCATTTGTAGTCTGAAATTTATTAAACTCTTGGTGGCCGATGGTGGAGTCCAAAAAAATTACTCTCTTCTGTAAATACCAGTCACCAATGGTAAAAGGGAAAAAACACATACAGGGGTATAAGCAACCATACAGCACGCTATGTCTTATCATGAGAAACACTAATAGTAAGATAATTACACAGCCGAAAAGTCGTAGGATGATGATGATGGAGGTAATGAAGGAGATTTAGGAGATGGAGATGAAGATGGTATTGATGATGGAGGTGATGGAAATGATGGCTTTACGCC
>CM061918.1:89535605-89596240 GCA_031002005.1 Vandiemenella viatica
ACTAACGTTTGCCCGGTCAATATCGACTTGTAAGTTATCATAATAACTTTAAAAATTTGCCAGCATTTTCTATCCGTTTCACCCAAGCGGATCATGAAGTGCCTAGTAAGGGGACATCCATAACTTACGTGAGGTGTTTTTCCGGCTTTCCTGAACCCTCCCCCCCCCCTGGTGAGATCTTGTCCGTGAGAACCCCTTCCCCCCAGTAATAATCTCCCTCGAAACTTTTGGAGACCTTTTTTTTTTTAGGTTTTACCCCACTTTTAGACGAAATACCCCCCTAAAATCAACATTCGCGCTCTTTTTAGACCTATTTTTTTTAGTTTCCACAGTCCAAAAATTTTTTACATACCTCACGTGAGATTTCCATAGACCACCCCAACCCCCCCCTCCCTTGGTGAGAATTCGCCGACCCTCCCTTTTCTATTTCACCTCACGTAATTTATGGATGCCCCCTAATGCGTTAGACTTTTTTTATTCTCAACAATTCCGTTACGTTTTTTTTTTTTTTTTTTTTTTTTTTTTTTTTTTTTTTTTTTTTTTTTTTTTTTTTTTTTTTGCCAGAATCATGTCTGTCAATAGCCAGTTCGATAACGAAAATCGCGTTACGAACAAAACGACCAAGCATAGCCTTTTATTAGTATTATGTAGATTTACAGTGACTTTTTAAGACTAATCAACAACAAATAGATAAAAAAATGTCTGCTAACCACTTTACTACTTATTAGATAGTCTGTATTGAACTGTCCACAAAGCATAATATCACATCGATCCGTAATAAAGCACATTATCCTACATCCAGAGCGGGGAACCTCTTTTGTCTGAACGATATTTAAAGCTAAAGTAGACTTCGAAAAATACAATATATAAAGTCCAATTAATCTGAACAATGATTAATACTTTATTACCGAAGGCGATTAAACAAGTGGCAAAATTAACAACAGGCTACAAATAAAAACATACTTTTTAAACAAATAAAATATATCTTTTTTTAGAGAAAAAAGGTTCCGCAATACGGAGCATGCAAATGTAATCAGCAAACAAACACGGTGGGCCGGCGATTAATTATGTAGACTGTAGGAGAGCTGTAAGCAATCTAATTAACGCATCGACCGGCCCTGGAAGCTTCTTTTACAAATTAAACCCACATTCCCATGTTTCACATAAATTTACATCAATTTGCATCGCCTGCGCGAACCTCTCCGGCCCCTAGAAGAAGAAGAAGCAGCAGCGGCAAGAGAAGAAAATAAAAGCGCAGCAGCCTAGCAGCAGCATCGGAAGTAATTAATTTAGAAATTACACCGCCACCGAATTTGTGGCGCTCGCCTACCTGCAGTTAGGTCTGTTCATTGACCAACCGAGTCATCGGTGTATTCGAATTTGCAATATTTATATATCACTACTAATAAAGGACTACTTTCATGATCGTGTATATCAAACTGTGAAGTTACTTGCCTGGCCTTCGTTGGCAGATTAACAGTGGCCAGAGATATTCTCATTCTCTGTCCAAAGATGTTGCTATTATATCAAGCTTAGGATGCAGGATTTAAATTTAATATCAATCATAAACAGATTTCATGTTTGGTTCAAGCCCCTCTATGAAACACTGTTTATTATTGTTTATTTTCACTCGCTCGATGTAAAAAAAAATGTGTAACATCACAAAAAAAATCAAAATTATGAGCGTTTTTTTAATAGTAATACTACTTTGTTAAGTAACTGCGAATACTGTGTTCCACACGTCATTTTTGCCGTGATTAGATGCTAGTATGTACTGTACATAGTGAAAGTGAACCATACTTAATTTGGTGGGAAAGAAAGAGGAATGAAATTCACCATGGCCTTCCTAAGGAATCCGACATTTGCCGCCAGTAATTTCTGGTAAATATGGAAAATAGAAATCCGCATGACTGAACCAGGGATTCGAACCCGCGTCCTCCTGAATGTCTGGCTAGGAGACTACCGTTCATCAACAATCTCGGTCCAAAATAATTTCCAGGGTTTTCTAACTGGTCATGAAAGTTTTTTTGTATTTTTTTTTTTTTTGTAACTACAGCAGATCTTATCTCGGGGTGATTTTCGAGATATCGTGGCTTAGAATCCTTCTCCTACCATCCAAATTTCGCTTTTCTGTGGTTTCCAGGAGCACTCCAGGCGAATGATTGGATGGTTCCTTCAAAAAGCCATGGCAAAATTCCTCACGTTCCTTGTCCCCCATACTGTCCCACCTCTGATGATCCTGACATCGACGAATAGTAAAATAATAAAACAAAGCTTACATGACCATGCTGGATCAGATGGAACATTAGCTTTATTCGAATGGCACAACAATTTTCTGGCATTACTTCGGCTTTTAAACTTGTTTATTCAGCGCGTATTGTGCAAAAAGTAAGTGCATAAAAGATAGGGATTGCACTCTAACATAGGTGCTCCATAAACGTACGACTACAGATCGTGAATTTGTTGACAACTGGTTTCATAATTTTTTTGTCACTGCAGAAATTTTTGTAAACACGATTATAACCATAAGAACAGTAGGCTATCGGCAATACTAGTTTTGATATTTAGTAGATTAATTTGAAGTTCTACATACGATTGGATCATTAATAGATAGTTTATTACTAATTAGTATATCTTGATTATTTGATATTCTCGTTATTCGAATACTTATACTAGAGTTGAGTTGGTCTGATAACTGTTTCATGAAGAATTAAACAAAAGTTTGACGTGGAATTTTTTATCTAATTTCTTTCTAATATTGCTGCGATTGTTGCGGATACAAAAAACAGGTTAGGCCTACTATTGTTTTCTCAGTCATCAGCTTTTTTACTGTCTCAATGCAATCCTCTACATCTTGTTATACTGATATAATTATTACTCACATTGTCAATTATAAGTATGATTTATTGTAATCGCTTTCATTTAGTATTGTCCTAAACTCTCAGTACAAATTAAGTGACACGGCATAATATAAAATATTACCCTTCAGCTATATCTCGGAGTTTTTAATAAACTCATTGTTTATTAATCCAACCTTTCAACTTATTTTAAACTTTAGTTGCCTATAAAGTTTTTAGTATCATTCAACGGAACTATATTACAGTTAGCACAATTATACTTTCTGTAAACGAAGTTTCACAGTAGTGATGAGTTATGTATGTGGCAATAGATTTACGTTCAATCCGTGATATCTTCATTCAAGAGCGTTTTATTTGGTGTGACTCAAGAAAAAGTCTTCCTACGATCAACTTCCCCGTATTTAGGTTTATGACAAATTTGTTCATCGCAAGAAACTAGGCAGTTATATAACTCAGATACCTACTAATTTTACTTCACGGGAACAATGTTAGGCCTTAATTTGCATCACGTATCTACATCACGGGATTAAGATGTCGGTAAACAATATATTAACTGTTTGGAATTATGCTGATTCATAATAATGCAATGATCTATTTTTTAACATTAACCAATTTCATATAGTAATAAAAACATTACGTTGAACGAAGAGATAATGAATAATTATTAGTCATTTATTGTTGAGCTGTAATGTAGATATTTTGTGACTAGTCGATATTCTTTTTTTATAGAAACTCTGCTTACATTTCGGTGAATTTACAACGGCTAACGGACAGTTGGTGAGGAATTATTTTAAGCTGAAAGCCACAAGAAAATGTAGAGCTCTCCCCTCTTAATCTGCTATCGCAGCATTTGGAAACAGAAAAGTATTGCATTGGACAGGCGTACTGCGCACAACATACTTGGACTGATTGTCTCTGAATAAACTGAATCAAAATTACTCTGATGCACCATTGCAATAATAAGGGAATGGAATCAGTAAGTCGTGGAGGGCGCTAATGACCTCGCTGTCGACGCGCCCTAAAGCCAAAAAAAACAAAAACAACAACAGTAAGTCGTGAATTATCAGCTGGATAAAAGGAAGGACAATTTGTAAAAATATTTACCGCCTATTGGTAGGGCATAAAGGAGCACAACTAAATTAGTCTCACAAAAACAAAAAACTGTATAAATAACTGATATAAAAAACCGCATAACACAATCAGTAACTAATATGATAAAAGAGTTAGAGTGGGATACATTTAAGACGGGAGGAGTGTTGATTATTACCTGTCGAGTTAGGGGTAGAAGATGGAACGAAAGAGATGAACCTGACGACAAGATAGTTGTGAAATTTCAAATTTACTCTAAACAGTTAAATAACTAGTGGTATTAGCTTCGCTTAATGTAACATTAAATTTTTAGAAAAAATTTCCAACGAGACTTACTCTCCTAACTGAAATAAAAATTAACAGAACCAGACTGTAAATGGTTTGTTGGAATATTTTGATAACCTAATGTATTTCTCTCTCCATACTAATTTCCTTGTTTAATTATCCTACCAGAAATTTTAACTGTTCTTATTGTTATTCACTTGCAGAAAAAATGTTAGAATTATCGCGTTCGTCCAGTTAAATCGGGTATATTTTGTTACTCTTCTAAACCAAAATCGAAATTAAAACACTGCAGAATATTTTGATGAACTGTATGAAAAGAACAAACTTGTTTTTAAAATTGTTTTTCAAGTTGGCTAAACAATCAGCTTAATATCTTTAACCTGACAAATGTTGACAGCATTGAGTGCCGCGAAGACGGAAGATGCATTGGCGGCGAAAGAGCGGCCACCTCGGGCCAACGTAACATTACGGTACGCGAAGAACTCGAGGCAATACATACAGCACGAACACTCTGCAGTCAGGACTGCCAACTACCAAAAACGAAAACATCTGGAATTTATAATGTGTAGGCCTATTAAATATTCCTAGGTGATGATATCTGTCTACATAGAAGGTTACTTTGGTCACTGTATCATCGTAAAGATCCGGCTTTCGTTGCCGGAGTAATTCCGGCCAGAGATGCTACTATAAAATTGTGGTCATGTGCTTGATTTAATAACGATTTCATTTAGTCAAGCAACAACGAAGAACTGAATTTCCAGAACACTGAAAAGAAGTATGTAGGCCTACTGCGTTTAAAGTAACATATTATATTTTAGTTGCTTTTTGTTTATTTATATTGAGTCAATGTAGATGTTTTCATGTACCCTCTATCCAGCTATATCACTCTTACATTAAACTAAGATATGTAGCGAATTACAAAAGTTGTCAAGGCTAAGGGCATTATTTAATAACAACTATAATTAGCTAAGCAACTGCCAGGAAATGAATTGCCAAAACGCTGCATTCAACTCGTTATTTTTGACGGGCTAACATGGTATTTATAATAGATTCAAATGTTTCCACTATATTCTGTGTCACTGTTATAATAAACTTCGAGAAAGTTGTCACCAGAAATCTCCTTTCAATCCGTTATTTTTGCAGGGTTTAAAAGTTATTATTAAATACTTCTCGTTTTATAGGAGAGCTGGAGATGAAAAATAAAAAGCTTCTTCATTTCTCTATTGTAAACTTCTCTCATTCACCACAGGTCAAATAAAAATGGCTTTCTGAATTTCTTTCCTATTAATATTTTGTTTTTAATTTATTATTGGCATTCGGTACGAAGACCATATGGCAAGATCAACACAGAAATTATCATATTACTTTTCTTTTTAACAGTGAATATATGTTAAAAATTTAATATAACACTGAAAATATACTATGCCCGGAAGTATAGGTAACTCTGAACTATTATCTTTGACTACAGGTAATTTGAGTCTGGCTTATAATTTTGTGTGATTGGCCAGGAGAAATTTTACTATTAGTTTGTAGACACGCTGATGCTCCTTGTTCTTATTATGTCATTTGTGTACTTAACATATGAAATATCTTGTTGTAGAAAATATATGTCGACCATTATTCGAATATATGTTTTCCTGAAGATTGTGCGATTGAGAAAATAGTCACCATTTTTAAAATTTGACAAACATCGGCCATTATTTATTTCTGCTATTTCTTAGTAATATGATCTTTATCTGCGTTTTGGGGCAATGCTTTATTATCAACGATTAATTATACCACAAACTTTATCCAAAATATGTTCTATCCTATGCTTAATCTTCGTTCAAATCCATAATTACCCTTTCTCCTGCACCTACATAATTTACTGAGGTCAACGAATTTATTAAATATTTTTACGTGACTATATTATGAAATAATTTATTCAAATATGGTGACGTGTCGTAAAATTATAAATGCCTACTTTTAATCTGTTTCAAATCCACGAGTATTGATAAATCTCGGATGTAAAATGCTAAGAATAACAATAATTGGAGATACTTCTTTAGCGACTAGCGTTAGTAAATTTCGTTCATATAATAGTGGCAATAGTTTATTAATTAAAACTTAGTTAATCAAGCATCTGCGAGAAAAATGGACCACAACAACATTGCATATTTTTAAGAGTTTATCGCATAATTTAAGGGATATTTTTATTTCTTTAATATAGTAATCTAGTTTCATTAAAAGAAATGTTTAGATGGAATAAACACAGTTAGTTAATAATTAATTTTAGTAAAAATCAAACATAGACGAGCAGTGTTAAAAAAGCCTTCTATGCAATGAGACAGATCCAGATATTGTGCTTTGTGGTTCAAGTAACTAACTATAGAGCAGAAATATACTATCAACATTTACCTCTCCAAAATTAAACGCTGGATCAGTGAAGAAATTAATGTTTCAAATACGCAAAAAAGATTTTAGATGTTTTTACTAACATTGTTTGACATGACCTAACTATTCAATTACCCCACTATATTTTTTAGTGCAAGAAAAAAATTAAATTCTCCAAAATAAAATTGTAGGAGCTAGCTAGTGATGTGTTGAAAGTACTTGCAATTACAACTCAGAATTCCTTTTGAAAATATATATGTAATTTCAAAGCAACTGCATGATTTAATTTCTTTCACAACCTCAGGAGATATACTATATACTGTAAAACATCTTCGAGATAGAAAGAGTTCCTTAAACGTTTCTAGAAGCAGAAATAATCAAAGGCATAGGGAATAATTAAACGTATATATCTCTATATATATATCCTTAACAAGGTTAGATGTGATCCCACCGAACCCTCGCTTAGTGAATTTGCATCTGACCTGCCCAGATCACTCCAGCCTAATGCCGGGATGCTTCCTTCATTCCTTCAAAAGGCCATGTCGGAATTCGTTCCCGCTCCTTCCCCCCCCCCCCCCCTCGTTTCCCGAATCTAATGGACTAGACGTCGACGAGGCGAAAGCTATTAAAAAAAAAAAAAAAAAAAAAAAAAGAAACAATAGTATCGGTCAGCACCGATATATTGCGTTACATTTGATTGTCATTTTTGTTTTCGTCGTTCCCAACCGCTGTTATATATGGCAAGTGTTTGGTTGAATTTCCCTGGCGTTGCTTCAAGCATTTTCCTACTAATTAATATATATATATATGTTTTGCCGTCATAAAATTCTCCATCTCTTTCTTTTTTGATTTAACCTCATCATCTCGATATACCAATAAAAAGCTACGTCTTCAATTGTCTGATTGGTAGATTCTATCCAATCTTGGGATTCCTCTACAGTTCATTCCTCCTTCTGTTCCATCCACTAACAAAAGCCTCAAAATATTAACCATCATCGTCTCTTCTTTCAGTGAGGTTCTTTCTAAAACATTTTCCTCACAACATTTTCAAATCACGAGCCGTTATTTAATTTAACTGCAATGAATCACATGCTCTGGTTCAAATTTCCCTAGCTATCTATCTAACCCTTTCTTCTTATTATTATTATTACCATGTCCTTTGAGTGTAAGTTCCCCACTAATCTACATTTTACAAATTTCAATTCTAAATTTTCTCATTTGTCCATTTAATTTTCAGCATATACTGTATACTGTATTATTATTATTATCTGCAATTGGACCTTGTCGGACCACGCAAAGCCCTAACGATTCAATTTTCTCAGTTTTCATACAGCTCTCATTTTTCCCCCATGGAATCTCTTCTTTTCTTCAGTCCACTTCATCCCCGTTCTCTTAGTGAATTCATTCTCTGTCGGTACTTCCCAATGATTAATTTTTTGTTTGTACGAGTGTCTGTCTATGATTTCTGACAAGTTTATGTAGGCTTTTTCTACTCGTAGGTCTTTTTTTGATCTTCTGGACCAAGGTCATAGTATTTAGCTGTCCTATGTACGTCATAATTTTGTGAATGAGACTTGTTGCTGGGAGTCTGTGAATATATCCATAAATTTATGTGTGTGAGTGTATGTGTTTGTGAGAAAAGATTAATTTGGGATCAATGTTTTGTTCATATATTAAAGCAAGTATTACTTATCTTTAATGTCAGCAATGATTAGTAGTTGATAAATCGCCGATATATGTTCTTAATTCAGAAAGGATTCAGCTTTCTGACCGTGTCCAAAGTTCCCTTGTCACACGCACCTGTTACGCACTGATTTATTTTATTCGGTTGTTTTATGACGATTGAAAGTCCCAATTCGCGGCTGTAAAGATGACGACGTCAACACCGTGTCGATATGTGTTAGGACGACAAGTATCAGACCGCGGCAGTAACTCGGTCACCTTATCTACCTGCTGTCCGCACTTGCTGAGCAAAGCCGTCTCTCATTACGGGTATACACGCTGTTACCCACATCTACTGACAGTGAATGGAAACTGTTACAGAACAATCTGCAGCGCGTATGGATGCAATTCAATTAAATTCATCTAAGACGACTTTACATTGAAAATAGCTTTTGTCGTCATTTCATCCAGATGGAACATATAAATCACGTTACTGATTTACTTGCAGCCGGCACTGATTACGTGATGGATCAACAGCGAAACCCATAAACATTTAATTAATAATAAATACCAAAGCAACTGATTTTTTCGTTCGTTCATTTATTTACACAACGCGTTCAACTACACACCACAGAAACATTTTCAACGGTTGTTTAACTGTGTATTTTGAGAGGATTACATGTCCTCGGGATATCCTTTGGGTTTTTAACGCAACCCCATGCCGTTGATCATTTCTGGTTCATCCGCCTTTAGGGGCCATTTACAACCGCAAGGGCAAGAGCGTGCCCGGAAATGCTGAAAATTATGTACGGAGGCAAAGTACGAAATGAATGAGTTTTGGAAATGATGGGTGAGGATGGGAGAAGCATATAGAAAGGAGAGAAAGGCTGATAGGTCATATTTTGAGACATCCTGTTTTGGTTAATTGTTGGCGGAGGGAGCAGTCGAAGATAAGAACTGTAGAAGAAGACAGAGATTAGAATATATGAAGCAGATAATGAAAGGAGGATGTCGGTTGAAAGGAGTGAGTAGAAATGACGAGGTTAGCGCAAGATACGAAGGGATGGAGGATTGCATCAAACTAATCGGAAGACTTGATGACAGCAAAAAAAAAAAAAAAAAAAAAAAAAAAACTCCGTGTATATTTGTCATTACTTTTTATACCGTCAGATTTTACAAAGCGAAACTATGGTATAAACAATAAGTTCGCAGTATTTTCCTAAATTTTATAACTGTACATTATTAAATGCACCGGTGTTGCTACGCACTTTATGGCGCTGCGTTGGGGAGATACAACGGGACCAGATTCGTTCCACCGCACCGTCCGTCCTGATCGCGGTTTTTAGGCGGTTTCCCGTAACCACCTATGCTGGGACGGTCCTCTATCACAAAAGCTACAGTAAAACACAAACAATAAATACACATATAACGTTTTTTACCAATGGTTTTACGCCTCGTCCACGTCTAGGTCATTAGAGGCATGATGGGATTGGGGACAAGGAACCGGAAGGATTTTGGGCATGGCCTTTTGAAGGAGCGATTTGGGGAAACCACGGAAAACCCAAATCTGGATGCCCGGACGGGGATTCGAAAAGGGAACCTCCCGAATTCCAGGCCAGAGCGTTAACCACTCACCCACCACGCTCGGTAATATACGTACATATCATAGAAAATTTATGTCACACGAATCGCAGACATGTGGCAACACTTAAGCCCTCCCCCCCCCCTCCCCTCTCCAATTGCTCCAGGACGCGGGTTCTAGTTATCCAGTGGAAACAGTGGACAAATTCTTAATTAAAAGCCATGATGGGAAACAAGGTTTTGCTTAATCTGATAAGGTCCATTGGCCTACATATACTGTATATACCTGCAGTGCTAAAACTGACTAAAATGACTGGCTCTTGCAGTACTGAATAGAAAGACCAATTTAAATTTGCCACCAGAGTGCTAGTTTAAGAGTGTAAACAAAGTTATGAATATATAATATGGTTGTGTAAGAATGTCAAATATGCTCAGCGGTCCTCAATCTCTGCCTACAAATTTCACAAAGAATAAATTCCAGTATCATACATAATATATGTTATACGAATCACAGACGTATGAAAACACTGAACTCATCCACCCACCTCTTTTATCCATGCAATTGATCCAGAAAATGGCAATCGCTGATTCTAACCAGCAAGTGGAAACAGTGGACAAATTATTAATAAAAAGCCATGTTGAGAATCAAGGTTATGCATAATCCGATAGGGTCGATTTGGAAATAAAATATAATATATATTACTAAAATTAAGCTAAAACCTCTGTTGCTTGCAGTAGCATATAAAAATTGAAAACGAATTTAAATTCACCCCCCCCTCCTCCCCCCGTAGAAAGGTACTCACCAACCTAGCGGTTTGAGGAGAAAAAGAAGAATGGAGACTGGGATTTTATTGCTTGCGCATTCCGCCGCTACCATACTCTGCTTTAACCTAACCCGGTAATGCTACTGGGTACAGGGGACGTAGAGTTTGAAGTGGAATCCAAATCACGGAAGGGTTGTGTCGTACTTCACAATGGAGAGCAAGTTACCGAGAAGGGTGGTGTAACGGTTAGCATTCTCGCCTCGCATTCGGGAGGACGGCGGTTCGAATCCCCGTCCGGGCATCCAGATTTGGGTTTTCCATGGTTTCCCCAAATCACTCCAGGCAAATGCCGGGATGCTTCCTTCAAACAGGCCATGGCCGAATTCCTTCCCATTCCTTGCCCCCATCGTTGCCCCCCATCCTTTCCCGTCTCTAAAAGACCTCGATGTTAAAAAGAGACGTAAAGCAGTTAAAAAAAAAAAAAATACAGCAAGTTGTGCCAGAGGCGAAGGTTGGGTTAAGCGGTTTTGAAAATTCCAGCCGAGACCAGGATTTGAACCGGAAACATTTTGATATTCATTCAGACGCCTTAACCACTGAGGAGGATTCGGTGGACATGGTTCATCCTTCATTATTAGCACCTTCGACCGAATACCGCAAATGGTACGCAGTTATACGCACTTTGACTGTCTTACCGGGTAAGCATGGAAAGATTCTGTATCTGGAGAATTTTTTGCTTAGTGCTTTTGAGCTTGAAACCGAACACAGCGGACGCCATTCAGTGAGAGACGTCATTAGCTATCAGACAGTGAAGTTGGCGGTACGATAACGCCACACAAGAAGTCTAAGGCGCACGTGTACGTACTGGAAAAAGGAGGCAGACACATATCATTTTTTTTTCAAACTATCAGCCGCAATTTTATACAAGAACTACAGTTGTAATGGGAAGCGTAAGGTTGCTAGATGCAAAGAATCCGTCTTTACTTAAGATTCCATACCAATGTAACTCTGGAACTATTAAGGTATGGAAAAAGGACCACCTAACATCCTTATAGACCATACTGTTTAAAAATGCTATAGTAATTCTTGAAGCTGAGGAAAATGCACAAGAAGATGAAAATCGCAAGAAATTTATCGAAGTGAAAAACCAAGCAGATATCTTAGATTAGCCTACGGAGAAGTCTCTGAAAAAGTATATTGATAAGGTTTCAACAGAAAATAAATCTGCTATTGAAAATGCGGTTAGTGAGTTATAAGAATAACTTGTTTCTCCAGTTGAAGAATTAGGTGTAATATCAAACCGGTTGCAGAATTATTGTTGAGATTGACTAACACACCGGTTGCAGAATTATTGTTGAGGTTGACTAAAACCATTGCATGCACATTTACTGAAATTCCATGGTCTTCAGAAATACCATGTATTTTTCCATAGGAATCAGCTCTCTCGTTCTGCCAAAAAAAAAAAAAAAAAAGAAAGGAAAAAAAAAGAAAGGAAAAAAAAAAAAAAAAGAGAGAGAAGCTACTTTTATTGAGCTGAGCAACTGCTCTTCAACACTCTGCGAAAAATATTTATCAGACTTTTCATATATTACCTTTCCAAAAATCATTAATAATTCTCTTTAAAACATCAAAACCAAGATCAGCTTCATTTTTTTTTGCCGTTCATTGACGATACCACCTTGAAAAAAGGAAATGGTCAAGCAATTATACAACACATGAGTACATCATTATGAAATGGCAGTAGCTGTCGAAGCCAAAACGTTGTCCGCGTTTATTTTTGCCAGTCAGACAACATTTGCATGTTTTAAGCCAACATTTAGGCTTGCATCGAGCGTACCCTGCGTCTAACTTACACTGCCAGAGCGTAAAGAGCTATCGGAATCTCCGAATTTACAACTAGTATCACTTTAGAGCATCGCCACGAATTTTTCGATTTCGATAGGGAGCGTCCATAAACCACGTAGCTCCTTTCTGGCCTCCTGTGAAACCCTCCTCGCCACTTACCCCGATATGGCTTTTACCTCTACCGCCCACCTTCTCCCCACGTAGCATGTAGCTGTTTTTCACTATTGATTCCAGAAAATATTTTGTACTTTTTCTCTTATCAGACTATCGTAAATTACATACGGAGATAATTAAATGATGGAAATAAATATTTACAGGCTGTTGTATGTTCTGTACCTCACTTTAACTGTGACAAAAATTTGAACGAAAATCTATGTGGTCTGACTCGGAACCCCCTCCCCCAACCCCCACACACACACACGTAGCCCAGCGTAGCTTTCCAGCCAAACCCCACCTACATAGAGCCACGTAGTTTTTCGATACACCCTTACGCAGATTATCAGACAATACGTTGTATAAACATAGTATTTCTGTTGTGCAAGCCAACCGAAGATTCACAATACTCTCCACAATATGCTCCTGACTGCATCTAACTTAGCTGAACTCTTAGCGACACAAGGTTAGAATTAATTGGTGACATCTATTCGGTCACAAGGCTGTGACAAAATAGTACTATTAAGTGATATTATTATTAGCGGTAACATTTCCATCCGCGTTCAGAGGATTTGGCAACTAGAACGCCTGACGATGCGAAAAAAGTACCAGACAGAATGAAGACATCTGTGGCGTGGTTACTAGATGAGCCGCCAGGTGAGAGTGGCGCTGTATGCAAACACCTCGCGTATGATAATGCGACAGGCTAATCCCTGGCAGTCGGCATGTTGTCGCACAGTGTTAAAAAGAGGGGAGAGGGAGGGGGGGAGGTAGGTTGTCACGCAACGAGAGCGTGTGTGTACTGCCAAGTACTTGCTACTACCGCCTCTACACAGGGGAATTGCCTAACAATTCACTTGCACAGCACTGAATGGACAGTTGCGAAAAAACATTTTAGTGAGAAAAGCATTTCGGTAAAATTTAACTGGTTCTTACAGCATTGAAAACACAATACGATATTGGATATGTATTAAATTGTTTAAAAAATTATTTAAAATATAATAATCATTCGATTAGGTAGATCGTGAAGACAGTTGGATAATTTTAGTGAAATAAAGGTGGGTGGGTGATGGGCTGTTCATTAGGGAGGACGTCGGTTCGAATTGCCGTCCGGGCATCCGGATTTGGATTTTCCATGGTTTCCTCAAATCACTCTAGCTGAATGCCGGGATGCTTCCTTCTAAATCCCATTGCCGAATTCCTTCCCATTCATTGCCCCCATCCTTTTTCGCCCCTAATGACCTCAGTGTCGACGAGACATAAAGCCATAAGCAAGCAAATAATAATGCGTGTTGTAGATGTTCAAATATTCCTTATCTTACATGCAGTTATGGATGGAGTTTTACGCGAGTGTTCCTACGATAGCAACTATACGCTAACTACACCTAAAGTATTTTCATAGAATTGTATGTGTAGAAGCCAAAATGATCATCACAAAGAACATTCTTGCAAAATCTTTTTGACGCTGTTCTTCTAGTTCACTTTGTTGATATCTGGTTATTTTGACAAGTGGAAATATTTAGCAGTGTGCACGTTTCACTGAAAGAAAATTTGTTTCGTTCTTGGTCTGCACTCTTACAGTCAGAAAGATTTTTCGACTGAAAAAGGATTGACTTGTTATCTTTGAAATGTGGTGTGAATAAATGTAAGTTGTGGTACAGATAGCGATAGAGAAAAGATTTTTTGACTACATGTAATTTTCATATCATTGAATTGATACTCCGAAACATAGTTTGACAACTTTCCCAGTTTTGATCTTGGAGAATTGCTGTAGTTTCCCAGGGAACCAGTTCTAAGAAAAATAAACATATGGATAGTTCTTCATCATACATTGTAATATGGTGATCACTTATGTGCCAATAATACTCGTATAATTATATTCAAACGATTGCTTGTAATTTGAATAGCAAACCCGCGAAATGGTACTGGTTTCAATACATTGGTTTACCCAGATATCAAAAACTGATTAATGATTATAAGATTATATCCCTTAAAAATTAAAAAAAAAAATCACGAAACTCAATGAATGATTTGAAGATGTCATATTTTCCGTCTCTAATCTTCTACGGAATTACGAGATGGACACCCCTTCGTTGACGTGTGTCACAACACCGATTTACCGAAATATGCAGATTAATTACTTATTATATGACATTATGGTTTCTGAACAAATCGCAAAACATGCGGAATGACTGGAAGATGTTGAATTGTTCGCCTCCTTGTTATGTTTACGAGTTGGACACCCCTGGCCTCCCATCCTGGACGTGTGGGACGCTTGTCCTGGACTCACGCCCCCCATTCCCCCTCTTAACGCACTTTTTGTCGTGTTTTCCTCTCAAAAGTCCAGCGTCAAGTCTTCCAACTACATCCATAACTCACAGCGTACAGAAAAAAATCGCCAAGGACTTGAAGATCTCAAATGAAACCCCAGTTCAATGAAATTGTTACAAACATTACGCTATTTGATATTAGTAACTTTTAAAATTAAAAGTTTAGTCATTTATCCAGAGGAAAGGCTTTTATAAATATTGAAATATAAATGTTACAGATAGCACGAAACTGTTACAGCTTCGATAAATGTCGAATTGTTTCAACCAGCGAAACTTAATTTCATCTAACTTCTTTTTGAAAATACTTTGAGTATGAGCCATCCGTAGAGTAAAAATGTCCCAGTTTCTGAAAGAGTAAGAAGTCATACGGTGACGGATATTAAGTTGGATTTTTATTTTAAGAACTGATATTCGGACGGAATGAACTTACCGAGCGTGGTGGTTGAGCGGTAACGCTCTGGCCTCGCATTCGGCAAGACGTGGGTTAGAATCCCCGTTAGGGCATCCAGATTTTGGTTTTTAATTGCTTTCCCGAAATCACTCCAGCCGAATGCCGGGATGCTTCCTTAAAAGGGCAATGGCCAAGTTCTTTCCCGTTCCCAGTTCCCAGTCCTTCCGGCCTCTAATAACTCGACGTCGACGGGGCGTAAAACGATAAGGAGAAAAAAACGGAATTGATTTGAATGCTATCCAATATCAGAGCACCTTCTGTCAGTATCGATCATCGTTTAATCTCTGGTTCGTCATATACCGCAGTAATAGGTGCTTGCGGCCAGTAGATATTGTGATGTTACATATAGAGACGTGTTAAGAATTTTTAAGACTAGCTAAGAATGTACAGCAACAAATTAATAATTGCTTAAAAGTGAATCACAAAGCGAATTGTAATGTTCTAAACCAGAGGAGCATTATTGTGTAGTAAACAATGAAGGACATGTATGTTTCTTTCCATATTGAAGGTAAGTATTCAATAATATAAGTTGGACCTACATCTTAAGTCATGCAGGCTCAAAAGAGGATTCAAAAATAAATATTTAAAACAGTATAATAAAGTAACTAACAATTAATTATGATACTATTAAAAACTAATTTGACGGGAAAGTCACTAGCGTAGAATAATAAGTAAGTGACTATTATGTAATCCCCATTTGGTTTACAGAGGAGTGTTTAAAAACTTCCTCACTTTTCCCTCACCGTAGTGGCGTTTTTGAAAGAGGGTAGGACTTTACATCCAGGTAAACAAGCCAATTATTAAATAAAGAGACCGTTTGGCTGCCTCTTTCTCCACCCATCTCTAACAGGTACTAACCTTTTGGAATTTGTATTAACTGCTTCCACACGATGTCCTCTTTACGTTTTGCACTCTCCTTCGTCGGAAAAGTCTCCATAATTTAAATTAAAAATACCAATACCTGAACATATTTGGTCGCCAAGATGATATTAACATCAAACGTACTGTGCGTCCTACCATGCCGATCCAGATTTGATAATGATTCCATCACCCGGATTAGAAGCAGACCAACAATCCGAGTCAACAGGTGGTCCATGATTCGATACTCTCTCTTGAATATTGTATCATTATAAAATCCAGTTTGGGTCGTTAAACCTTCTAACATAATTTTTCTGTGAAGTTCACCACATGCATTTCGTTGGCTCTACCTTATTCTGAAAGTGATGGAGGACAGGAAGTGGTTGTATAATTTGGCGAGGTGGTATGCATGACCAACTCACACAAACCATTTCGGACGGGTCTGCATCTCAATCCCAAAGACACACACACGAACTCCGCGCCAGAGCGGGCCTGTTTGATCGCGACCACTACAAACCAGGCAGATTTTATTATTTCTGTTCGGGACGGCTGATAGCTTAATACCAGACTGCTCCGGCGCCTGACGTTATATGCGGCTCGCTCCCCGTCCAGATTTATTCCGATATTTTTGGCACCCGTATACTAATTAAGCGAACCACTCTGACGGAACCAAGTGCGTGTTTTAAATGACGGCACAGTGGTGGAGATTTGAGAGACGTCATTCTCTTCATATGACACCAACACACAAACAACGAGATAGACATTTATACCGAAACATTCTACGAGATCCACCCACTAGGTCATATCAGTCACAAATTTTTTTGTAGCTAATAAAAAATGAGGAAAATCGGCTCCGCCTATTTTCAGGAACTATTATAACTAGCAGAATTGTGAACGGCGCTACCATCGAGCCTGGGGGATGAGTGATCAACGCTTGAGCCAGCCTTTCAGGTAGATGCAAATTAAATCGCTGGTGCCGGATATTTAAAGTTCGGATTTGTCTGGTTTCCTGGAATTATTCACGACGAATGTCTAGATGGCCGAATGCTTTTACACTACCCCAAACTCCAGGCTATAATAAGTTCACGTCGATGTAACGTAAAAAAAAAAAAAATTGGCGGCTCCAAGATTAAACACGTGTCTGAATCTTTCATGTTATGTGTAAAAATAACTGGGGTACATATATAAATCTGTAAATGTATTGTGTTTGTCTGTGTCTTTATTATTTTATGACGTAAATCTGCCGAACCGATCTGGTACCATATGTTCTAGATAACATATATCATGACCGCGGAACCAAGAAAGGGATGATAATCTGTAACCGTAATAAATTCATGCCAAAGATCACACTGCATCTAAGCTAAACAACATCATTAGTAACCTCAAAATCAACCCACCAAACATCATACTAAAGCACAAATAAACATTACACCCTTTCGGTTCTGTAAATATTATTTTTTACTGCTTAACTTTGGTAGTTTGTTTCTTCAGTTTTCTGAAATATAGTAAAAATTCACGGAAAAAGTAAATCAGACCACTACACCAATGATTAATAGTCCAACAAATTTTGAGATTTTTTTTACGGTAAAAGTTCACCGATACTAAATTACAAACCTCAGATGCAATCCCAACCAAAGTTTCTGTATAAAATCGAAACTAACACTTCATTATATTTATGCAGAATGTCCACTGTTCGTATTTAAATGGTTAATATTCATGTAGCTATAAGAACCGTTTTTCCTTATATTTTTATAAATTTCGTTAAGTTAAAATATATAAAAAATTTAAGTCAAAATGTTGTTATAGCAGGAGGAATACCAGAAGTAATAAAATAAACGGAACTGCTGTCATGACATTTTGGTATGTTTCCTTCTCGAGGATAAAATTTAGCACATACAAGAAACTTCTATAGATCATACACACATTTATCTGTGTGTTTTTCCTATGTATTACTTCCTAGGTACTTCTTGATGTTTGTTATATTTCTTTCGCAGTAGAGAGAATTAACGATACTTTTTTTCTGCATTTGTACAGTAAATTCTCGTAAACAACATTTTAAGATGTTTGATTCTGTTTACGAATTCTCATGAAACACATCTGTTCGCAAATATACATACATGCCTCAGAAACGTAACACATATCGCAAACTAACTCAAAACAATGTAGCGAGTACTCGCTCTTTAACATTACCTTGAGTGACAGCTGACACTGTAGTAGCTGCTTGCATCGAAGAATCGTGATGTGCGCATGCGCAGAACGTTAAATGCGCATGTGGGGAACGTTAAGTGCGCATTTGCGTTTAACGCGTAACGCTAACATATTTTTACCTACCGTGCCCAAAGAAGTTTCATTGTGGCGAACGTTAGATTCTAATAAATCTTCTCAGTAATACCTTCGAATATAACAGCACAATGTATCCCAAACTTTTAGCTCCACGCATCTTCCCAGGCAATGGCGAACACCCTTAACAAAAAAACTGACTTTTTTTTTTAGCTCCACTACTGGCAATAATGAGCGATATTCACCATTGTGCGTGTTATACACTTAAGATAGCATACCCACTTCGAGGAACACTGACATAACATGTAGAACGTTCCGGGAATGTGCTCTACAGATATTTCAGGTGATGAAGATGTGAACGGGTTGACGGGGTAGAGTAGCTGGTTGAGCGCCAGCCACACATATCGACAGCACTTGAAGATTCCTGCGTATCTTACAGCCGAAACTTCGTGTCATGGTAAAAGTATCATGGCCGCTTGAAGAAGGCTGTGCGATACCTGCCGAAGGGCAGTATTTTGACGAAACTGTCCGGCTCCGTTCAACCACCACTGAAGACTGCACCACAACTCGTATCAGGAGTTTCTGTGATGATCCCTGAGTGTGCAATGGCCGACCACCAACGTGGGCTGGAAGGGCAATTTCCCTACTACTTGGGATTTGGCCTGGCTCGCATTAATCCGGGCGCGCTTGGTGGGGGTGAGGGGTGAGATTTATTCCCCTGGCCGACGGACCGGAGTCATAAATCTCTGCGGTCGCAGCAACCCTTTCCAGCGACGACTCCAGCTCCAGAGGCCGGGCGCTGGACTCTGCTAGGCCGTCCCTCACTCGACGCACAAATGGCGTCGTTTTTCACGTTCGGCCCTTCGCACACGCGTCGCAGGTAGTCGAGTCCGCTTGTTGAGCCCGTCACGGGGCTCTTCACGGCACATCCACCGTCAGAAACCTGCGAGTGATAGACTCGAGTCGCGTTGAGCGAGGAGAGCCACCGCAAGACGTATCGAGACCTGTGGGCTGGTAACCAAGCAAACAAACAGCACTAAACAACCAAAAACATTTGTCTGTTGGTGCTATAAACACGCATTATCCTCACAAGTCTACCGAAAATCAGTACTAACAAAAGATCATTTTTGTCATGATGTCATAATAGCTGTAATGGTGGGAGAAGTTTTAGATCCCCATCCACATATAACACTTCTACAGCAACCTAGAAATGAAGATAAAGTTTTTCAATTTGTGATAGTAATTAATATCACGGTAATTCAAGAAATTATACCAATAATAGTAGATTAAATTTAAAAATATGGTCGCATGCGATGGAAGAAGTTAGTGAATTTTGCTACTTAGAAAGTAAAATTACAACCAATGTCCGATGCAGGAATGATGTTAAAAGCAGAATAGCACTAGCGAAAAGAGGCTTCATGATAATGGGAAATCTTTTAGTTTCGATATTGATCTAAGACTCAGAAAGAATTTTTAAAATTTTATGTGTTAAGCCCAGCACTTTACGGCAGCGAAGCCTGGACTTTTAGAATACTAGAAAGAAGGAAAATTTAACATTTGAAATGTGGTGCTATAGAAGGGTGTTGAATATTAAGTGGGCAGATAAAGTACGAAATGAACGAGGTTTGGAAATGATGGGCGAGGAAAAAAGTTTCTGGCAGAATCTTACAGAAAGAAGAGGCAGGATGGTAGATGATATTTTCAGACATGCATGATTGGTTAACTTTTTAGTGGAGGGAACAGTCGAAGGTAAGATCTGTAGAGGAAGGCCGAAATTAGAATATATGAACCAAATAATTGAGGACGTTGTAAAATTATTATTATTTCATCATATATCATCTTTCATTTTTTACTTTTATTGCTGCTTCTTTTCATTAACCAATACAATTATACTTTCATCCAAACTTCGCCGTACTCATACCATCTCTGCTTCTCATCTGTTTTTCATCGTCCAAAGATCTTCCTCCTCCTGTACTGTCCAGAGATTTTCATGTACTTTTCATCTGGTAATAACGCTGCTTGGAACTCTTTGATACAATACTCAAGACACAATAACAACCCGATATAAAACACTTCCCCTTGAAACAATATAAAACAAACATTAATTATCAATTATTCAAAACTAAGAGGCTGTGTATTCTTACAACGTGGAAATGTAAACAACAAAAATGGATAAAAATGGGAACATTATAGTGCACTGAAAGTGAACATAGAGATATACAGAAAAATGAAATATGATGCAGACTGCAGCTACAAGAACCAATGACGTTGGAAATAGTGTATAAATGCAAGGAAACGTAAACAATGAAAAATATAGAACCGTGGAAGATACTTCGATGAATCAAGTGAAATGTGTTTGTGAAAATTAATAAGAAATAAATTCAATTGTCTTGGGGTGATATTAATTATTCATACAAAATCATACAAATTAATTACATCGCTTCGTGGAAATTGTAGACAACATCCAGTAAGGTTTTTTGTAGTACTGTAATGATTCACTTTGATTTGAATTTCAAACCAACAAAAAAGTAAAGTATTATTATATTAATATGTATAGTCATAAATGAAGCAAACCAGTGTAAATGTATTCTATTGTTTGAACAAATTATAACTTAGCTTCCTTGCCTTAGTTCAGACACAAACGGACCATCTCTGTCACAAGAGACTAGCGCGCTAGCGACTGCGTTGCCGGGGCTGGCAATATAGACGGTTCTGTTGACTCTTCCCGGACCCACAATTTCGAAGAATTATCGTTTATCTGACTGCAACTTGAACTCGGTAGTGATCAATCGCTCGGTAGTATTATTATGTCCGAATAGTTTGCGGAGTCGACCTGGTATGGTGCCAATTATTACGAGCCATAATGACAAGTAAAATTTAAATTAACATATATAATTGTTTGAGCCGCGAGATTCCCAACGATTGTTCTACTGTAACATGTCAGAGTTTTCTATTCGCCGAGCAATGCGCTTCTATTACAGCTTCAATAAACTAACCCGGCAATCCTACCGGGTAAAGTGTACCTACAATTTAACGTAGAATCAGAACCACGGAAATGATCTGGCGTACTTCACCTTACACAGCAATCTGTGTTAGTAGTGAATGTCGAATTAAGGGCATTGAAAATCGCAACCGAGTCCAGGATTCGATCCAGGGACCTTTCGATATCCAGTCAGACGCCTTAACGACTGAACTACCAGACCACTCATAACTGCAAATAAATTTATGAGATGCCGTACGCCATAATTTCGTGAAACTACAGCCCATAAAATGTGACATCGACATTAACGTTGTAACAAGTAGCCGAGTTGGAGGCAACGCTGAACAAAATAACTGTATACTCCAGTAGACATGAACTTCTCTGTTAAACAGCATCTTTTTTGTCGTTTTGATAGAAACTGCGACCTGCCAAATGTTAAAAATAGAGAGTTTACATGACATCGACATGTTATAACAAGTAGACGAACTTGAGTTACCATTGAACAACATTACTGTAGACACGAACTTCCCTGTTAAACAGCATCGTTTAGCACGTGACCAACTGGCCTCGAAACCAGGTGAAAAAGAAAAACCGGCCCACGCCTAACAGATGTGCGGCGAAACAAAAATTATTATACTAAGCGCACGCAAAGCGGAATATAATTACAGTAATCGGCGAATCTAAACCGTTTTCGCGGTAGCAACTCGAGCATTACACACACACACACACACACACGCACGCTCCTCCCACGATGTATAATTACGTTTGAGAGGCCGGAACCATATCGAAATGGCGACGGTTAATTATTTCGTACACTGCTACGCGTGTGGGCCAGTACCAACATGAGCGACGCAAAAGAACTAACAAGGCGAGCCCTGTAAGAGGACCGCATCTAGCCGTTGGCTACCCTGGGCGCGGGTCCGTAATACTTCGTCCAATTAAGGCATAAATCTTCCCATCGTGCCCACTCTCCAACTCTTTTTTTCCCCCTTATTATCATTTCATCCTGCTTCTTCTTCGTCTCGTATCGGCGTCCGGAGTAAACCCGCTTTCCTTCCACCCACGTATTGCGCGGAGGGACTGTACGAGTCTGACGTATATCTTCTGGCACAACTTAAGCGCATGTTAGCTGTCTTTTTCCGGAGTTCAGCCACGTGCATTTGAGACAACGGTGATGTCTATTTTCTCTGGTGTCTTTGAGTTATACCAGAACCGGATTTGGACTTGCATGCGTCGTGCATGTGTGAGTGTGTCTGTGTGTGTGTGTGTGTGTGTGTGTGCGTGTTTGTTCCTGCACACGTGCCCGCCTCTACGTCACCGTAAATATTACACCGACATTGGAACTGGGAGTCTCAATTTCTCTCTCGTAATAATTAATAACTCCCATATTTCGTTGCACGATGAAGTGGTGGTTCAAGGACGTATGTAGTCTCATGAACCAACCAGACCTGTCTACAACTGTTTCGTAATGCCATAATTAAGACAGCGTTTCTTTGTAGCTCTTAAGTCCAGGAAGAATACGTCTTTACTTTTCCCTTAATAGTGATAAATTTATGAAACTTTTAGGCCTATGTCTAGTAACTGCTTCATTCACTGGTTGGTAATTAATATTTCATGCTATTTTGGTGTTTAATCGTGGGATTACTTTAATAATTGTGATTACGCTATTTCAAACTTGAGCCACCGTTTTGTGGTTCCCTAGACAGCGAAGATGGCAGGTGCTAGTTTCTGCTTATTCTGAGCAGTTAAAACACTGTTGATATACTTACCAAGAGGAGAAGAGGATATCTTGCACAATGTGCAACAGTGTACTATGGGTAATACGAACTATATATACCCTGGACTATTGAAAATATGAAGTAACGACATTTTGAATTTGGAGAGGTATGAACTATTGTTAATCTCAACTATGTAAAGTTTGAACTATGAGAAATATGAACTATAAACAGTTTGAACTATGGTCAAGCGGAACTATGGCAGTCTAAATTATAAGTAGTGTGAACAGCAATTTGTTTAACTACAAACTGATTAAGAAAGATTTGTCGAAAGAAAATTTGCCAGGAGAAAAAATATTTGCGAGTGTAGATCGAAATTAGACTACAGTCAACGACCATCAATCTACACTCGCGAGTAACTCGAGCAACGACATTTAAGAACGTTCTAAAGCAATTGTTCCCAATTAGTTTTCTCCGAGTACCACTTCTAGAAAGAACTCAACCTAGCGTACCCCTTGTAACTGAAATGCTCTTTTCATTCCAGTTCTTTGCACAACCACAGTTTGTCTTTAAATATATTTTTCCAATAGTAATGTTTGCGTAATTGTTGTTTTTTTCTCTCAGTTATCTTAGTGATTACCAGAGCCAAAAGAGCCTACCACTTATTGCAAACCACTGTTCTAAAAAAAGAAACATATATAGAGCATGAAAGATTTCAGAATTTCTTAAAAAAACAAAGAAAAAATACAATTTTTGAAATTGCCTGAATGTATAACAAAAATTATAAATGAAGTACTGATCTGAGAAATATAATGAGAATCAAAACATCGTATTCACGGAAACAATAATGACTGTAGTTCGACTTAAATGAGAAAAAGGCTTCAAGAGATGGTACCGATCGTGACATGAATTCTTCTTTTCATGATGGGATAGTTTCGGTAAAAGGTAATTCAGAACTTCACCCGTGCGCTAATGTGTCGATATTTCTTTCAACAGTGTATTCACCGAAAACGTGGGATTCCGAAGATGTAATTTCCATAAGAACATTTCATATATTGGAAATTTCCAGACAGCCTGGTTGATAACCTTCGTTTTCCCTGTCATTACGTCGTTAAAGCATCGACAGGTACGATAACACTCATCGAAGGTTACGTGTGTTAATTTGAGTGATTAAAAAAAAAAGCAGCAGAAGTAGTTACGGCAGGTTATATACGAAACACAACTCAGATTCTTAACTACATTACATTAAGATGCTTTCCAAAACAGAGGATTCTCAAAGCTATAATGTAGTCAAGTAAACAACAACTTACGATGACTTAGAAACCTCCTATAATTTTCCAGTTACTCTCGTGACAGTGTGACAGTTAATTTTCAATTTTACAAAATTATATTCTTCAATGAAAGCCTTACCAGTGCAGGCGTAGGCGGTTACCATAAAGGACGTTTACTGCTTGGCGGTAACTTCTGAGAAGATAAACTGGGGTGATTTCCTGTAGCTTTCGCCGGGAATAACAGTGCTCGTAAGTGGTGTTGTACGTATGAAGGACTGTTATCGTGTAATGTACTCAGTTTAGAGTGTTGTAGATGAGAGGTGAACGAAGGGCGAGGGTGAGACCACATGCTGATTCAGTCAGGCCTTCTCTTTCGAAAGTCTCGATGGTAAAAATTTCTTTCATGCCCAGGAATCGAACCATCTAACTGCGTGTCAGCGAAGGACTCACCACCGTGCCGCAGTCAAAAGAGCCAATGGGTCTGAATTGTGTATTAAACAAGCATCCATGATAAGGAAAAATGCTGAATCAATAGGGTTGTTGGGTGAGCGGTAACGCTCTGGCCTCGCATTTGGGAGGACATGGATTGAAATCGCTGTCCGGCTATCCAGATTTGCGTTTTCCCCAAATCATTGCAGGCAAATACAGGAATAGTTCCTTCATAAGGCCATCAAATAATTTCCTAAACTTTCCTTTGCACATGCCCTTTCACGCCTCTAAAGATATTGACGTCGACGAGGATTAAAACCATAAGAAATAAATAATACTGGACTCTTATGGTACGAAATGCACTGGAATTAGGCTGCATTTTATCCTGGGGAAAATGACCAAACAAAATAGTTTTTTAATATATTAAAGAATAGCTTCAAGAATAATTACGATCTAAAGGAAATATTATATATATATATATATATATATATATATATATATATATATATATGTGTGTGTGTGTGTGTGTGTGTGTGTGTGTGTGTGTGTGTGTGTGTAATTTTTTTCACCGGATCTTTTATGATTTCTGACACCTGCAAAGTTACGCGCGATTCTAAAAACGAGCTAGATATCATAAATAATTCCATATTCCATTTACTTGGAAATTACGTCTTATTGATTGTTGCTTTAATTATTTTGAGTGGTTCTGGTCTTCGTCGTAGACCTGGAAAGATATTTTCAAAAGAATACTGTTATTGTTCTTTCGGATGATTGCAGACTAAATTATTCTGGAGAAGATAAAAAGATAAGGCAAAGCTTATTACATCCTTTTAACCAGGACATAGTGCTTAAAGACAGAAGCTAATGAATAAATAAATACGTAGAACAGAAGCGCTTATTATGCGATTACTATTTCAATGAATACAGCGAAAATATCCCCACTTGTCTCACTTCTTCGTCTGAACACATCTTACACACAGATTTTTTTCCTTTGATCTGAATAACTGATACACTTACTACGACGCAGTTTAACAACGAAACTGTTAGATAGAAAAATAATATATTTTTGGTAGAAGAACCTAGCTCTTACTAGTTTAACGTAATGTGCATTGCGAAACAATTGTTTTTGTTTTAAATGGCACGATGTGCTATAAGACTAATATGAACACTGTATTTATATAGCAGCTAAATATTAAAATTTTAAAGTGGGCAATACTCCATTGTTAGCGGTGGTTAATATTGTTGTGTTTGTGTTTAACTACTGAGGAATTATAGTCCCATACATCCCATCTATACACCCGCGCAAATGATCCTCTGAAAACTAAGCAATCAAAACTGGTATTGGTCTGATGAAAACCCGAATCCGTTCATGTTCTTAATTAATCTGTCCACAAATCTTTTATTAAGCAAAAAAATTCTTTAGGGATATTTATTTTCACTAATAACAAAAAACATATTTCACACTGGAGCAAAGTTACTAATGAATAAAACTTATCTCTAAAAATTAATAATAAAAAAGAAATATTACTACTTCAGCACGAGCGAATAAGGAAATTTAAGTAAACACCTACAGCCATACTATCAAGGAAATAAATTTATAATTACAATCAGGAATTTAATCTATATTAATGTCAGCTTTTTCCTTCTAAGCGTTCTGAGAATAAGGTATTTATTTGGAAATCGTCTTGTGTAAGACAAAGTTATTATGTACTTTATACGAGACGCAGAACAAAGTAATTTAACAGAATTACAGCCTCCCTACAGAACCATTACTAATTCTTCCACATTGCATCTCACAGGCTCTTCTCCGCGATAACACTAAATTCCTTGTTCCTTGTGTACACAGAGGCTTTTACAGGCAGCAGAACAAGAGAAAAATCGCCCTTAAGGACGGGACTGCTGGAGAAGGCCTACTCCTTAGGACAAACACTTCAGCGTAACGAACACTCATCCAGGTATCTGTCGGTCCACACGGGGGAGGCCGAACGGCGCCGAAATAATCCGAAGCTTTACTGCGTCGCTAGGCAACGCGGCGGAGCGCCCGCCAGGTAGGCTGCCCCGGCGGGCGCGAACACTGTGCAAACAACAAAACACTAACTTTGATATCCGGGCCTGACATGCCTAGTAAAGAAACCAGCCAAATTTTTAAGGACAAAATAAACAAAAAAATGGAAGGAGATGCGCACAACTGCGCAAGCACTTCCCCGCACCCTAGGAGTGAAGAACCCTAGGTGATATGTGTCTGGACCGTACGGGCTTCCTTCCCTCATTCTTATGGTTCCGTACCCAACGGAAAACGGAGCTTTATTCATGACTCTACGCCGATTGTTCGTCTTCACAGACCTCAGCGGAATAAGTTTGATACTTGATAAAACTGTGCGACATTATAACAATTTAAGGTTAATTTAAAGTTATGAGCGTTGCTTAATAACAATTGTATTTAGTTAAAAAACTGCGATGAAATGAACTGCTAGGACATTACGTTCTACCAAATTATTTTTCATGGTTTTAGAAGTAATTTATATTCGTTGTATACGGCTCCGTTATAGTATCATATATATTATTTCTATAAGGTATTTTTTTGTCACAAGCCTATATCTTCCTTCATACTTAACCGAAATCAATGAATGAGGTGTCATTTTAAAGCTTATGGTCTCCACTTTGGTTAAATCGTATTTTAAGCAAGAAAGTTTTCGGAATTCGACCCTTAAAGGGCAAAAATGTTAATTTTTCTAAAATGCTGTTTTCTGTGTTACGAGTCAGTTATCTCCCTGGATACCTATCTGAAACCGTTTTATGAAGTATCGTTTTAAAGATTAAGATCTCCGCTTTAGTGACGTCATATATTAAGCCAGAAAGTTTTCGGAATTCAACCCTTAAAGGGCAAAAGTATCAATATTTTTGCAATGCGTTTTTGTGTCACGAGCGATTTATCTCCCTTAATATATGACCGATATAGATAAATGAGGTATCATATTAAATAATAAGTTCTCCGACATGGTAACATTATATTTTAAGAAAGGAATTTTTCGTAATTCGACCCTTATAGGGCAAAAATGTCACTTTTTCTAAAATGCGTTGTTTGTATCTCGAGCCATTTATCTCCCTGGATATCTAACCAAAATCGATAAATGAGGTAGGATTATGAGGAGTAATGTCTCAGCTTTGTGACATCATATTTTAAGAAAGAATGTTGTTGGAATTCAACCCTTAAAGGAAAAAAGTATAAATTTTTCTATTACCGATTTTTCTGTCACGGGCGATTTATCTCCTTTGATATCTAACCGATACAGATAAATGAGGTATCATATTAATGAATAAGGTCTCCGCCGTGGTAACATTATATTTTAACAAAGGAACTTTTCGTAATTCGACCCTTAAAAGGCAAAAATGTCAATTTTTCTAAAATACGTTTTTTGTATCTCGAGCCATTTATCTCCCTGGATATCTAACCAAAATCGATAAATGAAGCAGGAATATAAGGAGTAATGTATCAGCTTTGTGAAATCATATTTTAAGAAAGAATGTTTTTGGAATTCAACCGTTAAAGGAAAAAAGTATAAATTTTTCTATAAACGATTTTTGTGTCACGAGCGATTTATCTCCGTTGATATCTAGCCGATATAGATAAATGAGGTATCATATTAAAGAATGAGGTCTCCGCCGTGGTAACATTATATTTTAAGAAAGGAATTTTTCGTAATTCGACCCATAAAAGGCAAAAAAGGCAATTTTTCTAAAATGCGGTTTTTGTATCTCGAGCCACTTATCTCCCTTGATATCTATCCAAAATCGATAAATCAAGTACGATTGTGAGGAATAATGTCTCAGCTTTGCTGACATCATATTTTAAGAATGAAGTGTTTGGAATTCAACTATTAAAGGGAAAAAGTATAAATTGTTCTACAACGTATTTTTGTGTCACGAGCCTTATATTTCCCTTGATATCTAATCGATATAGATAAATGACATATCGTATTAAAGACTAAGGTTTCCGCCGTGGTAACATTATATTCTAAGAAAGGAATTTTTCGTTATTCGACCCATAAAGCGCAAAAATGTCAATATTTCTAAAATACGTTTTTTGTGTTTCGAGCCATTTATCTCCTTGGATTTCTAACCAAAATCGATAAATGAAGTAGGAGTATGAAGAGTAATGACTGAACTTGGTGACATTATATTCAACCTCACTATTCATCGCATTTTATTTGCGAAATTTTCGCACGGGTCGTCTAGTCTGTCATTATAGTAATAATTCTGTGATCAAACCGACATTCTGAACGACTTTGAAGCTAGTTTTATAAATAAAACGTCGTCAACGAACAACTTTTTTAGTGCATATTTTCTTATTCCACAGATGTGTTTCCCCCTTATACTGTGGGTCATCATCAGTAGAGGAAAATTTATTAATATGTATACTTCAAATTTGTGCATATTATGTATTTCAGTGACCCAAAACTAAATTTCGATTTTAAAAATGTAGTGTATGTGGGTTACATAGAAATAAAGTTGGCTAAAAAAAGCAAATACTATCCCACTACCCCAGCGTGTGAGGTGTTGCAGGGGAATAATATTTTTTTTCATTTTTTTTCTAGGAAATTAAGACACGGGTGACTCTCAAAGTTGTCAGTATTGGAAGATATTAGGTACAGAAGCTATATTACGTAATAACTTTAAATTTGCCACCAGATTCGAGTTAAAATCTGTATTTAAAGTAAAAAAACTAAAAATATTTGTAACTAACATCATTTGTAAGGTGTGAGCAACATAAGCAATAGTTTTTCCGAGGATATATCAAAATCTGTGTTACCCACAAATTTAAAAACGAAACTTTCCACACTGTTGTTGATATATAAAATGGCGGGCTTTCAGCTGCGTATAAATGTTGCCCTGATGGGACATTGGAAGAGATTCCATGTCTGCCCCCAACTGTACTGGCGTAGTAACCGTTTGTTTAGTCGGTGCTGCGGCAACGGTTGAAGACAAATCCTGAACCTAGGTTATGATGTCATCTTCTATTGTGCCCCTAACTGATGGGTTGCTACTTCAACATACTGATTGCCGGGTTCAGGCAGCACTAAGCTGGTATCCAGTGTCTGTTTTGATCAGCTTAGTGTTGAAGCAGCAATATAGACTTTAGTACCAAGTAACTGCTTTCTAACCTACGTTAAGGGAGATGTGAGTCTGGCAGTTAAAGTGAGGAATCATAAGTGCGCGAAGCAATTTTAATGCTTTTGTATACTAATGCACGTACAAAAAAACAACAGTTTTATGTTCTGCGTTACGATACCTAATCGTGATCTCGTTTTTCATGAAAAAATGTTGGAAAAAATAACAGCAGTTGGAAAAGAAGGCAAGGAAAAATCTTGAGAAAACTTTGGGGACCATTAAAAATTGAAAATGATGAGTTAAGACACCGGAGGAATTAAGATCTATACAAAGAAGAAAAATTTGAAAGGATGTCAAACACGATCAGAAAGAGTCAGTTATTTTTTTTTGTCACATACTGAGAATGGAAAACAACAGACTAACAAAAAGAATTTTTAACCATATTTACAAGAGTAAGAAGGGCAACCAGTGGATCCAAGGAGTAAAGAAAGATATGATTGAAATCCGAATAATAGAAGATTTATTACAAGATACAGCAACGTTTAGGAGACTGATCCGAAATTTAAAGGGTTTCCAGGAGAAGGAGAAGAGGAAATGTAGTAACACATGGACAGAAGAAAGGAGGAAACAGCAAAGTGAAAGGATAAAGAACTATTGGAAGTCAAGAAAAGAAAGATTGAAATGGATGCACGGGATTAGTTTTCGTGGTCCTTAGATGGCCGATATCGAAGAGAAGAAGCAACGTGGGAGAGAAAGATGATTGGATTGAACTTAATTGTATTGCGATACATTTTCATAGTAAATTTTTAACCTCGTTTTTCTTATTATTATCTTACATAGTTTAAGTGTAAGTTCCCCCTTCCATCTACTTTTGCCACGCAGAAAAGACATCAATTTCCACCACTACACAACATCCGGAATAAAAATCGTCGACTACGGTGAAGGGGGAAGCACGAATTTATCAGTAAATTTTCTGGTCGGGAGGGTACAAAAGTTTTATTCATCGGAAACTGCTTTATGCTTCGCCTTTCTCTCCCCCTCCCCCTGCTCGATGCGATAATTTCTACTTTGCGGGACGATACCGTTCGTAACAAGCCGGAGAAACAAAAGTGTGCCTGAAAAATCGCGCGCCAGCGTCGTTAATTGTGGCGAAATAAGTCTGGGATTTCTGCGCAATTCCCCCCCTCCGTGCTCGTTGCGTAACTGCGTGTAAATTGCAATCTATAACTTGCTTCGATTTTATCCGCTTCTGTTTGTAGAGTATGGCGTTTCTGGTTGAGTATAATTGCTAGTTCTTCTCCTTCTCTTCTCTTTTCAGATCGCCATCACATCTCTGCGTAAGTGTCACTTCTTTTTTAATTATTTTGAATCGTAATTGTAGGATAACTAAACTTTTAGAACTACTTTACCTGTTACTCATCAATATCTGACTAATTCAGACTGGCAGCGAATTATCATCTACTATAATATTATAAATCCGAAAGTAACTCTGTGTATCTTTCTGCTTGTTACGTTTTAACTTCTAAACGGCTCTACAGATCTTAATGAAGCTTAATAAGGAAATACTATGTATCCTTAGAAAGGACTAGGATACTTTTTTCGGAATAAACAACATATTTGGTAATTACATTTTGAACACTACCCGAATGGTGACAAACAGACGTATCGCGTGTGTTGGTCTGTGTAATTTTATATTGGTTACTCAGTCTGTGTATAACATGTTTTGTCTTTGCAATGACTATCAATAATGCCCAGGAATAGATACTGAAAGATATGCTAAGGAAATACGTGGTTTCCCAAGGGCAGCTTTATGTAACCAACTTATGGGTTTCCAATCTCCAGAGACTATACATCTTAGAAAAGCATATCCAAACCTAAAACGTTGTTCGCAAAATGGTTTTGAGTTAAGATGTCCCCAAAAGGTGACGTAGTTTTAAAACACAAACTAAATTCTGCCAGAGGAACTCTAGTAGGTGGTCTCCCATTGTTAAATCCTCCCTCCGTTAGTTTGTTGGTATTTTTAAATATCTTGCAAATTGGTTCTCTTCATGAGATAGATTCAGTAATGGAGTGGTAAGGTGATGGCTTCGCCATCATATTATTCCGAGTGTGTGCTTTTTGGAATACCTTATACTTAACTTACACCTTTCTATATACAATATCAGCAATAATATTCTACATCCGCGAACTGACGAATAACATCTAGCATAGTAATACTTCTTTGAGAGCAGCAATATACGAGATTTTTAATCTTAGACATTTCGAAAGCACAAAATATTGCTACATAAACCTGATTCACTGCATGTACCTTACGTTTATATATAACTGAAATCAAGTGTTTCCATTGATTCGGTATGGCACACATTACCAAGCTTTTTATTTTTCCTGTTATTTTTGGTCTCTTGACTTGTTTGATGGAAACTTGTATATCTTCCTATCTTGCGCTAACCTATGCATCGTAACGCACCTTTCACAACTTACATCCTCACATACGTGCTTCATATATTCTAACCTTTGTTTGCCTGTATAGTTCTTTCCAGGTTTATCATTACACATTTCTGAATGTAATAAAATTTTAACTTCGTATTTTAACCTCATGACTTAGGGGTTGTAGTTTTGTTTAAAGTTTATCAAAGTTTTAAGGCACCCATCAAAATTTTAACTACATTTGTAGCACACATTCAATATAAAAGTTAATCGTATATTGTGGTGGCCTGTTCAAGGACATTCGATTCTTAACCCTGGCACCAAGTTGGGAGTAGCGTAGTCAAGCTATTCATTGCATTGCATTCACCTGCCATCAGTTGTTAGTTCGACTTTACCATCGATATCTACTGTGCTAAGACCATATGTTTTTCTACATGTCGAATTTGAAGAAACAACTTTAAAAACTGCCCAATTATCCGTGATAGCACATTGTCCCAAAAACATTTTTTTGTTAATTTCCAGAACTTCAAGAATCATTTCGACCTTGTCTTGCAATTCCTTGAATCGATAGTCGCTGTTGTCGTGTTGGAACGAGACCGATAAGGTTGAAACTGTTGTCACGAACGTGCGTGACTGCTTTTATTTCTAATTTCGTTCTTCGTCGAGACTCAGATAACATCTTATAACCAGTCTTGTCCAGATCTGTTAGTACCTGCTTCTGACAAACTTTATTATATTCTGCAGGTTTATTCAACAGCTTCCTGAATAGGCAGACCCTATCGTAAAACGTTTCCTGGATTGAATTTATTTTCCTTTTCAAGTGAAATAAAACGTATTGTTTTTCAAACACTTTCTCTGTTATTCTTCATCATAACTAAACAACATTTAGCTAACCGTTTTTGCGTGCAGTAATATACTGCCTAAGAAAATCCTTCAGACATAATATACAGGGTGTTACAAAAAGGTACGTCCAAACTTTCAGGAAACATTCCTCACACACAAACAAAGAAAATATGTTATGTGGACAAGTGTCCGGAAACGCTTACTTTCCATGTTAGAGCTCATATTGTGGACGGCTGTGATACAATACGCCATTCTCCAGGGCTGCATCAGCGCATCAGGGATTCCATGCGACGGAGGGTGGATGCATGTATCCTCGCTAACGGAGGACATTTTGAACATTTCCTGTAACAAAGTGTTTGAAGTCACGCTGGTACGTTCTGTTGCTGTGTGTTTCCATTCCATGTTTAATGTGATTTGAAGAGAAGTAATAAAATGAGCTCTAACATGGAAAGTAAGCGTTTCCGGACACATGTCCACATAACATATTTTCTTTGTTTGTGTGTGAGGAATGTTTCCTGAAAGTTTGGCCGTACCTTTTTGTAACACCCTGTATTGATAGATGTTTGAGGCTGGAATGTTTGAAGTGCCGCTCCACACAGGTGGAGCAATCCACTCCAGAAGCCTTCTCCAGTCAGCTGAGGTGATGTGGGAGGACATCCCGTCAGCTCCAGGCAGATGTCGAGCGCGTGACTGGAATATCTGGAGAAGATTTGAGTACCGCCCCGTCATCCTTATTCCCTCCAAACTGCATGTCTTGAAATTTTACCAACTATCGTGTTTCTTCTTTGTTTGAAACACTTTCAAAAACTTTTTTCCGAACGCATCATTTCCAGAATACTTTATCAGTCTACGTAATTTTTAACATCCTTCTACAGCACCACATTTGAAATTCTTAAGATTTTCTTCTCTCTGGTACTTGTGAAGTGCTCACAATTATATAGAACTCTTCTGCCGTAGACATAGTTTTAGCGAGCTCATCCGTGTATTAGGCCAATGACTGAAATTAAAAGATTTATCACCTTTGAAGATAACTGTTTTCCTTAGTACTTTTTTTTAGATCACACGTTATTCTGCCATCAGTTGTAATTTGTTCACTGCATACATAAAACTGTAGGCGTCTTTTTTCTATGGATTTGTTTCTTATTAATTCACGCAAAAATCATCGAACTGATTTGGAAGGGGTTTTCCCGGTTTCAAATATTAGAATTTAACTTAAAAAACTGCGGTATATTTTATGGCTTTAACTGAGCTGTGGACGGATGAATGAATAATAATCTCTGTATAACCTATAGACACCAAAGATCACAATGCATCAAAGATAAACATAAAATTCTTTTCCTGAACATAAAAGATTACAATGCACTGAAGATAAACACACCAATCCTGTTAAAATTGTTGTTGACTGCGTAAATGTGGTAATACACTTAACTGAAGTATAATATGTTAAAATACACTAAAATATAAATGAAACCTTTCACAGACCTGCAGGAATCGTTGACATATGAAAGATTCAACGGCCGTTAATACTTCTTATGTGACATCTAAGGTTTTTTCCTACTCACGGTTAATAATGCAGGCAAAGCTGCGGGGATCTACTATATAATTTCGAAAGCTCGCCACGAACTAACCTCAATACCTATTGGCTGAACAAAGACCTCATGCGTCCAGCATTCTCTCACGAATTAACAACGGCCAGAGATGTCGCTAGTAATTCGAGATCATGAGTGCAATTTAACAGCGAAGAAAATAACTGCCAGAAAACTTTCATTAAATTTTCTTTTCATAGGCATTTCATTTTAAATTACACGCGCCAATTTAGTTAAGAACATAATTATGGTACTACTGTACGGCTGAGTAAAATTTTAGTTTACGTTTTAATTAAGTCTTTCCATTCGTTGCAATTTTTCGATCACTCTATTCATGTTTTTAGTATGAAGATATTTATATTGATTTTTGTGTAGTTTGCGTTTTGTCTGTAGCTGGGTCATTACGTTGTTTGTTCATTTATTTTAATTAAATTTTTCAGAGGGAATCCTTCTGGCGAAACAAAGGTGAACTTTATATTTCATCAAGACAAGGTCAGCCTATCTTGATCTATGCCAGGGACTATTCTAGACCTATGACCATACACAAAAAAGTGACACGAGCCTAGACTAGTTAGTAACGTTGTCAGTACGTATCATTTGCGAAGGCAATTAAATTCATCGTGTCTTATGCTGTAACACAGAATGTTATTTGTGATGCTGGTAGGCCTACATGCTGTATTTCAACATAAGCACAGGTTTCACTAAAATTACGTTCGAAAATCCAAAAATCTAGATCCCCAAATCATTCCAGGCGAATGCCGGGATGTTTCCTTCAAAAAGGCCATGGCCGAATTCCTTCCCGTTTCTTGTCCCCAGTCGCATCCCGCCTCTTATGACCTTAGCCGTCGACGAGGCGTAAAGCAGTAAAAGAAATAAAAAAAAATTATATGTTTTCTGTTTACAGTTATTGAGACGGTTACTAAGACATTTAATTTGATGTGATTTACATTTAGGCCAAGTCTTTCTGCTACCACTTCGTTGATGCCATGAAGATATTACTCAACGTCCTCAGATCAACAGACTGAAAGCTACGTGAGTGTGTCTTTTCTCCCCCTCCGTTATGTCACCCCCTCCCATTTCTAACCGTCTTGCCCTCTCAGCCTGTTTCTTTCCCTTGGCGGGCGGCCTGATGTGCCCATTGTAGGTCGACCCCGCCAGGGCTCGAAGCCAACTCTCTGTCGCTGTCGGAGGACAAGCTGAGTCGGCGACACGCCCACCACGCCTACCCCGCACTGTCTTTGTCCTCCAGCCGGCCCTCTGGATCTCTCTCAGTGGAGACGAGAAGGAAAGGACTGGGCCAAGTGTCTCTCTCTAACAGCTTCAGTATCCGCTCTCCAGACGGCTGAATGAGGTACTACAGAAAACAACTCTAAATACACGTGATTTATTTTTACAAAATTTCATGATTTTTCGCAGGCATGTTGTAAATTTACACTTTAATTGCAGGACTATCTCCGCTCAAAGTTTCGGTTGAATCTTCAGACATTCTTCAACGATGGAGATGTGTCTAGCCCTACTTCGCAGCGGATACACTAACCTGAAATAGTCCTGAGGAAGGTCCTAGGTCGGGACCTATACTTTGCAAGAACTGGTAACAATGACCTACCACTAAATACGCAAAGTGAGTGCAATTTTACACAATTTACTTTAAATTGGCATTTATACTTAAGAATAAAGTAGAACGAAATATCTATAATAGGAATATATATATATATTTGAGGTACTGCAATTTGCGAATCGTTACGAACTTGGAATTTCAAATAAAAATATTTATTCAAGACACCGCGGCCGGTACATTTGCTGGTCTTTTTATATTAATTTTCCTCGTAGAACAACATTTTTTTGTTTACAAATGGATTTTAACAAAGGCTATTCATATCGTTACTAAGTTAATATGCTAACGGTTTAGCACGTGCGATATAGCTGCCGTGTTACTAGGATGGAAATAGTGTGATCAGCATCATTATTTGTCCGCTTTGTATCTCAGAGTTAATAGGAAACTAACTTTCCGATTACATAGAAAATCTGGGCACTCGAGTCTTCTAATTCATGGTCTCTAGCCCTACAGACAAAAGGTTAGGGAGGTGTAGGGGGTATGGCGTTCTGGAGTTTGCGGGTGCAAATCTTCACATTTCGGTTTTCATGATTTTTAAAAATCACTCTAGTCGAATGTTGGGTAGATTCCTGCAAAACGCCATGGCCAAATTACTTCACGTTCCTTGCCCCCACCCAACTGCACTGAATGAAGACGGGGCTACAATCTCGGGAAGTGATGGAATTTCATTTGGAGAAATCTGAGAAAACTGGTTCCACGACTGTCTGTATCCACATCTGCATAATTCTGTAAGCGGGCCATGGGTGGTGATTGTCTATTTATTTGAACCTGCATCACGCCAAAAATACTGAGCCGATTTTAATGCGGTTATCACAATTTGAAAGATCATGGTCTATCTTAAAATTTGTGATATAGCTTACCACTCTACGTGTCCGGAGAATGGAACAAGAAATGATAATCTGCGTGTACCTATAAATGATAGTTGCAATTGATCACTATGCATACTACATAAACACACCTTTCTTAACCTCGAAAGATACTCACCAAAGATCACACTAACAATACCTATACACACACTACTGTTTGTTCTATTAATGTGGTTCTTGACTATTTTAACCACTTCATCAGACATTGTAACACCAAATATTATGATATATATTTTACGGTAAAGGTTACAACGATACTACATTACAAACCTCAGACAGAATTTTGTATAAAGATACTTCTTAGTATCCATACTAAAACTTGATCATCACTTAGGTTTATTAACAGCCGATTAGTGAAATTTTTGTAAATTACATTACGTTGAAATATACAGAAAATTTCTTTACGGTAAGAGGAATGTACGAAATAAGAAAGTAACTAAATAAAAAAAATTCTTATTTTACTTTTATGGTTTTTGCATGTATTTTGCCTTTCCAAGGATAATAATTGCTACTAGAAAAATAAAAGTTTAAGTCCCTGGTCCACTCACGTAGGTCCGCGCATGCAAAGCAGCGTGGAAATACTATTAGATTTTTATATCCCTCCAACTGGGCACTTCAATTCTAATTTACTCTTAATACCAAAACTGAAACATCGTTTCAGACAATGTTCGCCTGACATAGTATCTCCGCTCACTACCAACAATCTACATTTAAACTTTCTTCCTTTAAATGTTTTGGAATGTCAGTTAATTAATTTGGTAATTTGTCTGTACCGCAACATTTAACCTACAGGAGGAAAGTCTGGTTTGCCATCTGTCGGCGAAACTTGTAATTATGTTCTGTGTGATAAGTGTATTTCCGCAATCAGGACGACGGTACGCGGGTACCTGGGCTCATGCCCGGTCCCATTGAATCTCCGCAATACTATATGCGGCGCCTCAGCCGCCTGATCCATAATGGCGGGTTATTTGTCATACAGTACTTATATTTACTTGTAGAGATTTTACTTGCCGTATCGCTAATGCTAATAATTGTCAATGCCGAATTAGGTGGGGAGGTTAAACCCCGGGCGGCAACTTCTGAGGGGCGGCAAAATTACGTCGTTGAAACCTTTTTTTAACTCCTCCACTGGTGGTAGTGAGCGATAATAAGGGCGGCTGGTAAAATATGGGATGGTGACAATGGGGGGGGGGGGGGGGGGAAGGGTGACAATGTAGTGTTCCAAGGGGCGGCAGTCGCATAGATTTAAACCTATCTTGGAAAATTTCTAGATCCACCACCGATAATTGTTGGATACCTCAGCATCCCTAGATATTTTTTGACAGTATACAGTCGTTGATTTGCACTAATTATCTATGTATAGAAAAAAACTTGATGGTAAATAGCCCAAGAGTTCTATACTTCTTAACTTATGATGTTTTCCGCAGTGATTTTCGCTGTAACCTTTAATACCATATTTCTTTATACGAGCTTCGGGTTCTGAAATATGACACAGATGACGTTGTATATATTTGCCTAATATAAGTATAGTTGTAACCTTATTTATACTGACGATTGCTTGAAACAATAGCCCCAGTTAAACGATTTAACCTGGCTTAACTTTTAATTCCATCTCGAACGCAAACAATATTGGAATCGAGCCGGCGTAGTCAATACAATAGGACGAGGCTCGGATGCAGCGCGCTTAGATTTCCAGTGCTGCCAACAATAGCGCGGCGCAATCCCTAAACAATCGCGAGCGAGGCGCCCTGTTTAATGGACTACACCGCCCAGGGCGCGACACGCGGCCCATTGTTCTGCCGGTGGTTCCCCGGTTTTGCCCGTGGCCTATCCCCTGGCACCCTTTTTTTGGCGATTTGTGGGCAGTGCAGCCAACCTGGCCGCAAGAAACGCCCTGCGGTCTCTGGCGAGCGCATTGCCACGTCGTAACTCTGCGAATCCCTCCCACTATCTCTCTCTCTCTCTCTCTCACACACACACGAGCGCTGTATATGTGTGCAAACACAGCATCTATTGACACAAAAACCTGTTTCCATCCTTCCCGTTGAACTTATACGGTATATAACACTGCTGCTGGAAGAATAAATTAAGGAGCAATGGATCAAGCTGCCTCAGTAGCCTAGGTACAGTACTTATATCAAGCAATCAGAAATTTTCTTTATCATTTAAAAGTATTACAAACTGATTTCAACTAATATTAGTCATTAATAGATTGATGTGTAAGAAGTTAACAACGTTAAATTGTTTAAATTTCGCAGTAGGCCGTAGGGTTGTGAATCATACTTTATTTTTGATTGTTATATTTTCACATACCAATAATGCCAAACTACTTTCTTTCGATTGAAGAATGTAATACATGTAATAGAACGCTCTTATGCTAGTTGCATAGCCTCGTGCCTATCAACCAGTGATTGTTTGTCCTTTAATCTGTGTACTTTCGCTTGGTAGCCGAGGCAACAAGAGCGGACCATCAGTATTGTTGCATTCCTGTCCACTCGCCATTATTTCTGAATGGAAGGATGGAAGTCAATCATCTGACCGACAAGCGAAGAATTCGCTCTTACTTCCCGTTGCTGGTTGTTTTGAGGTTGGAGTTTTCAACTGCAATATTTTTCTTTTACATTGTTTAAAATCGCAAGATTAAGTTATTTATACTGATGCAACAGTTACTCTAAAGAAAGAAAACATGAAAAAACCTTGAACAATTACAAAAATATAAGGATTTTTGGGAGAAAACATTTATCTAGATAAGAAGAAATCCAAGCTAACCTGGTAATACAATTGGTTTAACGCATAACCCGAACCACGAAGACGTTCTGGTGTACTTTTCACTACACATCAAGCTGTGCCAGAGGTGAAGGTTGGGTTAAGGCCCTTTGAAAAGCCCCACCGAAAAAGAGATTCGAACCGACAACCTCTTCATCTCCAGTCAGACGCCTTATCTACTCAACCACTACACCGCTCTCCGATATATCTTTAAAAAAAATCAAATAACAGTTTAATAAATGAAAATGTTAAGTGAATTTTTTGTGATTCATGAGTTGGAAAATAACAACCTGTCTCTCAATCAAACAATTCAAGAATCTGATGGTTTATTGTGAGGGATGTAGTCGATGGTAGATATCGACTCTTGAAAGGCTGCGTCAGAAAACATCAAGAAACTAACATCACGTTCAGATCTCACAGCTTTGACCACATTCCGTTACAAATTATTCATTTTTGTAGTTACATATAACTTCCCAGAATATCTTAAGAAATTTTCGTTTGTTTATGGACGGATACGAGCACTAAATTTAATAGCATCGGCATCTGTTGTAGAGCGCAAAAATATCTGACTGTTTCCTATTTGTTTGATTTTACCTTGCTAGAGGCCATCCATAAATTACGTCAGACATTATTGGGAAGGGAGGGGGTCAATAAAATGTGACATCGTGTGACTAGGGGAGGGGGGCGAGTCATAAGGATTGTGACGTCACATGTATAATTTGGGCGGCCGCGTGAGTTCACGCTTGCTGTAATGATGGTATCGGCACGTCGGCCGATTTTAACATAGGCCAATATTGCGTTAGAGGCTTTGACAAAATATGACTACCGCGTACGTATTTAAACGATAGTGTGGCATCTGTGGTCTATATCTTTCATCGTATAAAGTCACTAACCAACACAAGAAATCACGTAAGAGGTACCAAAAGGTTTTGCCTATCACGAGGATTCGTCCTTAGAGAATTGCAACTAGACGTGACATGGAATTCTTTTGTTTGATAAACAATAACGATCCTATATGGCTCGATGAAGAAGATGTTGAAATATCGAATGTTCCTAACATTATCCAAATCGAGAACGAAGAACTGTGCAAGTCGTAAATAATATATAAAAAAAAAGTGTTCATAGTTCATGGACACAAGCTGATTACATTTTGTATCATTCATATGATTTGTTATGTTTTGTCAATTTTCTAAAACGCTCGATTTATTGTTGATTTTATGAGGTATTTTAAATAGAAATATACAAATAATTTTGAAAATTCTGTTTTCATTTAATAATTTCTAAAATTGTAACGTATGTGACGTCATACCAAGGGATGGGGGTGGTCACACAAATGTGACCAGCTGTGACAAGGAGGAAAAAGGGGGGGGGGGCTCCAAAAATCATGTGACATAATATATGGGTGGGCCCTTAGGCAAATTGTCTATCGTTTTCTGTGTTTTGTGTAGTAGGTATGTCCAAATCAAGTAGAAGGTGAGCTTTCATCCGCAAACTCCTATGTACAGAGGTAACCTTCTCCTCAGCTTCCATGTCGTATCCTTATCTGGAAGGACACGGTGCTCCCTCGGGAAGGATCCTCCAGCAACATGACATTGAGAGGGCGGAGATAAAGCAAGAGACGCCGGAGGAGTTTCTTGACGGGGTTCCTGAAACTTTTGTGACAAGATTTGCTAAAATAAATCTACAATCTCCTGAGTATGCAACGTTTTCCGCACTGTTATCTCCAGACATTTATGACGTCTTGTGCGTTACTTCCCCAGCCATCTACATACGTTGCAACGTGACCTGAATTAATTGTGATACTGTTCATTCAAATAAGTGACTTGCACGTACAGCTCGTTTAGTGACGAACAGTGGAGGTGACAGGTGTCATACGGGCAAGTGGCTGTTTGTTTCGCAACAGTTGGCAGCTCTTCACACCTCCGTTAAGGGAAGTACGTGTTGTCCACAGAGCTTTCACTGGCAGCCAATCATCTCTGGACGTGTCGAATAGGAGGTGTGTCGGTCGATGAGGACGGGTGAAAACTGTGACGGAGAAACCCTACAGGCAGAAAGAGAGAGAGAGAGAGAGAGTAAAAGAGAGAGAGAGAGAGCCTGCTGGCCCTGCAATTTCTGCGAGCGCGGGCCTGTAATTTGGGGGCGAAGGGAAAGTCGAGGTTGAGTGAACGGACGGACGGCCAAAGTGGTTTCCAAGTTGGACGTCTCCATCGCGAATGACCCACTAACAGGTAGTTACAACTACGGAAAACAACAAGCGACAGGTCCCCTTCGCTTTTTGCAAAAAAGCTCACTGGAAGAAGTATTCTTTCTTTATTAAAAAAAAAAATAATATATATATATATAGGTGATTTGAACCGTATATTGAGCCGAAATTCTAGTTTTACTCTTCCAAATGTATGAGGATTCCATGATGAAAGATGCGTGACTTATACAAAATTGGAGGCACCAATTCCAATGCAGATTACAAGCAACAAATGTCGAAGAGAATTTTACAATTAGAACAACCAGTCGTTTCTGTCTAACTGAAATTAGGGGTTATAGACATTTATCACATTTGCTTTCTCCCGCAGGCAGAAGTTTAGCTACAAACCTATTAATAAATTGCAAACTGTCTTGTGAATTATACTTAACATTACGTTTTCTATCTATTAAAACGGGTATATTGTCGTGTAATCCACTCAGCTCTCCGCTTTTTAATTTGTACATAGTATTCATCAATTATTCGATCTCTTAGTTAAAGATTTACTGTATCCTTATTCATAGACCGCTGGGTAAATGCCACGTAAATTTACAGTAATACGTATTTATCATTCTACTTGTTTTAATCAAATCTGCATCCGAATTTACTTTTCTGCAAAGTACAATCTTCATTGATAACTAAAAGAATAAAGTGGGCCACAATAGACCCGATGAAAAGAAGAATTTTTAAATAATAACAGAAGAGATGCAAGAGAGAGATATAACGGAATCGGCAAGTGATAAGCTACAGAGAATGTTACGTTGAATCGTTGGAGTTTGTGTTGTCAGAAAGACGAATTGCATAAAGGTTGTTACGGCTGTGGCAAGAAAGATAGATGCAATTGCAATAGAGAAGTTGAGTGCAGTATAATGTATGTGAGGCTGTAGAATAAATGTGCATTCAAGTGAAGCTTGAAGTGATTAATATCGGATAAAAAGTTGATGAATTTCTTCACGTAGACGATGAACAAGAAGTTGTAGACTCTTTCATGTAAAACGAAGTACTATTGATATAAAATATCACGGGCAAGTCCACAATACGCGTCGTCTAATTCATAACAAAAGACGCAAAATGTACTCTCTTTGCTAATTACTGTATTTGTACCGAGATACGGTTTGAAGTAGTAAATTATGTGTGATATACCGGGTACAGTAAGATGTTATTATTGTATAAGAGTTTAATGTTTACGCACCTCAGCTCTGATTAGAATCTTGCGCGTTTGGTATGATATAACTGGATAATTAATGCATCTCTACATTTGACAAGCGCAATCACGTCTAAGCGACTCAGATCACGGTATGGAAGTGTAAAGAGCATCTCTGGCGTACCAGAGATGATGGTTACGAGCGTCTGTGATGGCCGACCACGCCCCGTGGAGGCGGGGGATGAATAAATTTGCATAGATGGGGCACGGCGAGAGTCCGCGAAGATCTGCGAACAGAATAAAAAAAGAGGGGAGAGGGGGTGAAAACGGGGGGAGGAATAAACAACAAATAAAAAAACGCCTAGCCACCGCCCACCGAGCAAGCAACATTCACGAAAGTAATCAGATGAATGGAAAAGAAAGCGAAGTTCGGGCAAGTGGGGAGGAAAACATTGAACCTCTTCTAAAAAAAAGAAACAAAGAAATTACTGTGCGTGTTTAAAACAGCAGGATAAAGAGAGTGTTGAGAGAGAGGGGGAGGGTGGCAGGTAATAAATAAAGTACTCTCCTATGGATTTTTTGGTGCTGGTTTAAAAGATGTACTGGTTATATAGTCTGCACTTGCTAGCGACAAAACTGAAATATACGCAGAAACGTAAAACGAGGAGGACAAGAAAGAAGCGAAGAAGGAGGCGAGGGGGGGGGGGGGGGTGAGGGGTCGTTGGATGGGGGTTGGAGTGTAAATTATTCCCGGTAATGCTAATTACAGCTCGTTTTATGGATGTTTGTTTTTCTTCTCTGCTCCGTTCCCGGGGCAGAGTTTAACGGATGAAGCTAACCAGCCCAGCCTATGCTACCCCTATAACTCGGCTATCATCCTTACTTTCTGCGGTCCTCGATTCTTCAGAGAAATATCCGTTTTCTTTTGGAAGCAATGTTTTTTCGATGAAAATGTCACACAATCGTTCATAGTTCCCCAATTCTTGCCACAACCTGCTGTTAATTTATCGTTTTCACCCGCCCTGGCGGAATTTATTACGTGAAAAATTCTGTTCGTATGGAGTACTGTCCTCCATAACGTTACGATTAGTTTTAGCAGTTTCCTGTAGCAAATATCATGTTCCAGTACAATATGCTTCCTCTCCAATTCACTTAAGTTTCGAGAACTTAAACGCCCTCAAGGGGTTATACGGGTACCACTTCTATCTTTAAAAGCAGTATTCCCTCCATGATGCAAATATCAAAAATATTACGTCAGTCGGATAGAACATGCTTATTTCATATTGAAAACTGTAGGCGTTGTCTTGAGAGGGCATACAGAATTCTAACTACGTGAAAAGAATAGTAATTAAAGATCCTGTATGTGGACCACTTTTGTCTCTAACATACGATTCTTTATGTATTGTAAATGTGAGAACGTTATAATAAAAAGCAATTTGACCTAAGATTTTAAGGATCCAGGGATTTACGATAGTTGATAACTCAGATCCTACCGTCAATTTAATTATTATTACAGGAAATTTTCGATAATTATCTTTATTAATCCGTCTCTAATTTTCATTTTGCTATTTGATTAACATCGCATACCCAAATATACGAATACAGATACGTACAAAACTTTATCTAACATTAATAACGCATCCTACATCATATTTACATATCACTCACCTTCATAACCACGCACTAACACGTATATTCAGTAACATGGATGATTGGCTCATTTAGTATAGTAAATTTTACAAACACCACTTCAGTCCACACACAGATATATCATTAGTATGTAAGCTGGACGATATCAGCTCATTTCAGCGTCCTTATAAATCGTTTAGAAAGACACAAAGCTGCTGAAATTAACTTACGTAATGCAATACAACTGCGTGGCATATTGACCATACATTTCAACATTTGTTTGTAAACTTTAACAGGTAGTACAATTGTAACCTGGGATATGTATTGTTTGCTTCAGTAGTGTATAAGCTGTACCGGAGTTTTTCATGTTGCTGTAAAGTTTGAAAAGCGTAGTTTTTGGTCTTAATGAAGAAAGATCTATCTCTTCGTCAAAATTACCGAAGAAAACCATCAAAAAACCGCTTTCATTATGAAGCTATTAAACGTTTAGCTGTGTCTATTCTTTTAAAAATTCTGGTCTGTTGATTTTATATCATTATTGCTTTAAATATATGTAGATAGTACATACTAATGGATCCTATCGGTTTACGCAAAAACCTTGTACCTAAGATTTTTAAAAAAAAAAAAAAAAAAAAAAGAATATGGCCTTTAATATTTGAGACCATTGAGCCAGCTCCAATTTGTTTTTGCACCAAATGTTGTATCAGGCTTAAATTATGATGTTGTGGACACTACAGTGAGGATAGCACAAGACAAACACAACACTTAATTAAAACCACCCATGCCCGAGGCCTGACTCGAACCGGCGACCCTTATAATACGAAGCCAGGGCGTGCATCTGGGTAGTTATATTCAGGGAGTGTCATTTCCTGGAGCAGTGGGGGCAGCATAAGTGTTGCCATCTGTCTGCAAATCGAGTAACTTATGTTCTCTGTGATACGTGTGATTGCGTTTGTGAAATGCGCAGTTTACGAGGCGGAGATTGGGGAATGTCCAAGCACGCTCCTAGGTGACTGCAATCAGGATGACCCATGTGCGGAGTCCAGGGCTCGAACCTGGTCCCGTTGTACCTCCCTGATATCAGTGTGGTGGGGTTTTAACCCACGCGGTCGCACTGGCGGGTTTCATACATATGAACAGTCCATTCAACGAATATTCCGTAGTATGACGTATTAGAGGATTTATTACACTTTATTAAACCATCTACAATTACCACGAGTTTAGTAATGCTGTCTCGGATTACTTGGTGAAACGAAATATCGAAATCCAAAAATAAGAATTTGTAGCTATGTTGGTAGCACTGCAGGTTTGAGGCAGAAGGTCACTGAGGCTTACAGATGTTGGCAGCCATGCTCGCTCCGCCTCTCAATCTACGTCGGGCGATCTTGAGTGATGGCCGTCAGAAAATGTCTGAAGCCTTCACAACAAAACGGGTCAGGCGAGCGAGGAACGAAAAAGAAAACACTCTCCGCCAATAGGCGGGAAACGCCAAAGGCAGGGAGAAAAAAGTCGGAAAGAACGTTTAAAGTGGAGGAGAGATTATAATGGGTCTGTTTGAAGGATGAGTGCTTGGCGATAGAAGGAGAGATGTTTTGGGCGTGGCAGATTTATGCTGCACAGTTGGCACCCCTGCTTGAGTTACGTTCACTGAAAAATTTCTGACAGTGTATGTGGCATCATTCTTAAACTTGGTAACACTGTTGGTTCTTGGACGGAATCTCGCTCATTCGTCCCTCGAAAAAGTGATTAATATAAACGTTTACGGACATGGCAGGTTGTTTTCGCTTTGAATCTGAGGAAAAGCCAAATATAATTCCACATAATAGCCTCTTAACTAATTAAAGATTACGCAACTTTCTGCATGAATTAGTGGTTTGTTATGGAAGTACAACTTTCCTGTCGTTTAAATTATTCAAGAACGTTGTCATAGATACAACGGTGCTAAAACCTTCAGGATAATCCTAAAATAAAATGCTATGATAAAAAACTGAGCATGGTATTCACTCCCAGTGTTGGTTGGATGCTCCCGGAGGAGATATACTTGGCCTGGTATTGTAGGTAAGGTGGCAAGTTTCTTCCCTAATTACCTAAGCATACCCTGTAATCCTACCATGTTAAGCGGGCCTACAGTTTAAGGTAGAATCTAAACCAGGGAAATTTTCTGGCGTACTTTATATGTACGCAGCAAGCTGTGCCAGAGCTGAAAGTCAGGTCAAGGGCTTATGAAAACCCTCGTCGAGACAGGGATTCGATCCGAGGACCCGTCGACCGCCAGTCATACACCTTAACCATTGAACCACCAGGTTGCTCAGCCCATGACACGTATGGACATATCAACTTCCAACAGCTTCAAAATATATTTTTTTTTGGTCATAAACTGGTTGACAAGGACGTTACTTAAAACTGGACAGTTTATATGGGAAGGCATTTTAATAAACAGTAAAATAATGCTTTTAAAACCACTTTACAAATATTGGTAACCTGTTTGGAGGCATAAGCTAAAAAATCAACATATATGAGAAGTCATTTCACAATTTTTCTCTCCGCGCAAACTAGGAAAAAACAAATATTTTCGCTTCTACGAAAGTTATTCTATGTATTATTTAAGCTAATTGACTCTTGCTGTTTATTAAGAGCAGTTTTATATCCTCCCTGTTGGATGCAATAATTTTGTGGTAAAAACTACACATTACCTACTCCTTATACCTATTAGCTATTTTAGGACTATTTACCAACCGGAAATGCTTCCGGTTAAAATTTTTCAGTTATGACATAGTGTGTTTGCCGTATTCTCAAGGAATTGTTTCTGATCTGCTTCACATAAATGCAGTATATCTCGGAGAAGATGGTGAGTCTAGGTTCAGTACTGTGAAGAATACTGCATTATTCCAAACGCAGAGGTTAGTAACATAAACGTTTTCGGCGATATGCCACTTAATTTCCTTCTGAGTACTACGACCACAAAATTTATATGCGTCTGTGTTTTCCTGAATTGCAAGATACTGCAAAGCTGCACACGATACTAAACGGGCAGTGTTTATTCTTCAGTCTAGCTACGACAAAAACATACAGCGCCGGTTTATGTTCCTCAGTTATTATCGTATCAGCCGATAAGTTGGTAGCACTGGTGGCCGCCGTGTCAGACCACACAGAGCGGCAAGTGGATGGCAAGTGTACAGCGACCCGAAGTGACCTCCCCATCTCTGATTCGGGCAGCTGCGCTCTAAACAGCGACCACGTCGAAACTACTTGTTGGTGATTCAGTGTTACTAATTAACTTCCCTAGTTCTGCCGAGTAATACGAATCTTGTCAACAGAGCACATCAGCGACAATCAACAGAAGCTGTAAGTGTGAAACCAAGCCTCGTGGGTAAATGTCAATGTTTTCCCTGGCGATCTGGAGGGCACCGGTTCAAATCCAGGTAAGACCATTCAGGTCTCAGTTATCCTGAAGTTAGTCGAATACCGGTAAGGTTCATTTAAAAGAACATGGTCGAAATCATTACTGTTCCTTGCCCTCAGTTCTTTCCGGCTATAATGATCTCGACGTCGACGAGGTGTAAAGCCATAAACAAAAAAAAGGTTCATACAAATGGTGATGGGTGATTTCCTTCCTGTTCGGCATCCAACACCCCACCTCTAATGACCTCGACGTCGACAAGCAGTACACTTCAATACAAAAACAAAACTAAAAAACAAGATGGAAGGTTCTCAGCTATAACTGTTACCGAGTTGAACTAAGCTGAAACAAATCTCGAATGTGCTACAAGTTGAGACTCTGCATTTGTGCAGCATTAGTATTATTTAATATTATTTAATACTAGCCTCGTACCCGCGACTTCGTACGCGTGGATTAAGAATTTTTTTGCCAGAATTAAACATAAAAAGTTGTTGGTAACGAAGGATTGGTCCCAAACAATATCGAGTCGGCATAATATGACAGGAAAGCTATAACTATATCATTCTACCGTCGAACCTGCCTCTTGAAGAGAATCAATTTCCAACATATTTCTGTCACAATTAGATAAGATTTCAAAATTTCGTGACTACAACTGTTAATCAAACTGGAAAAAATATCCTGTGCCCTTCATACAACTTTCCTTATAAAATTCCATCACAACGATACAGCCATATTGTCGTCAAAACGTAACAAAAAGACAGAGACTTACTTCCGTATTTATATTAGTATTATTGTGGTTCACACTCACACACTGACTGCGAACAACACCTGAGGGTTCATTATAACGTAAAAAGGTGTACACCTACAAAATTGCAAGACTATCTACGATTTGCCTCGCATTGCACCCCTAACTTTATAATATCTACAGTATAACATTGAATCCAAATAACCTACGGCCCAGGCCTGACTCTTACGATGAAAAACAATTTTTAAAAATCTTAGCCTTTACGGAGAATTGAACTGGAGATCACGACATTCGTAAGCAAGCCCTTTAGCCACTGAGCTGCCAGTTCACTATACGGAAACACGGTCTGGAGACGTCCACATCCAACGTGTCTGCCTATCGCCGTATTTCGAAGTTATGAGACAACATGTGTTATTTATACAGATAATTTTTCAACCAAATGTAGACAGTATTTTTCTCCTTGTTTCAAAGGATAAGTGTGCAAAGTTTCATCGAGATCGGATGAAAACTGTGGATTTGTATCAAGAACAAACAAACCAACAAACAAACAAACATACATTCATCTTTATATATAAAGATTACCATCATTATTACTCAACGATTCACTTAAAGTGGGTGGTAGAGGGTGCATTGAACCTATCCTAATGTATAATTGTTTTTGTACAGGAAGGAATATACGGGATATCGCAGAAGGTGCCTGTGCGCGATTTTGAGAAACCATCCTAGTATTTGCCTGGAGAGATCTAGGAAAACCATGGAGCACAGACTAGGATGACCGGAGCGGTTTATTGAGACCTACTCCTATCGGGTATAAGTTTTCTCGCTCGATTAACCCTTCCTATCCATTATCTACTCACTCATGGAAAAAATGAGTATAGAAATGAAAGAGTTCTGGCGCTGATTTGTCTTATTTTCTCGGTAATTCCTAGATATTAATGTTGTTGGTAGTAATATGTGTTTGCTGTCATCCTGAAATAGGTCAGTTATGAATTTTTCAATTATTTTCTTCACAGAGGAACGCCTTCCCAACCTAACTCCATTAATATTGCACTTACGCTTTCCCTCCAGCTATATACATATGTGTTGTGAATCGGGCGACTCATCTTTGGACCTTCTCCAATGCCACGATAAACACGATTTTGATGGGTGCCCATTCAGAAGAACTACATTCTGAGGTCGCGGCAGTGCTTTGTATGCAGTCCATTTAATTTATTGTTAAGGCTGTTTCTGAATGAGTTTATTAAAGTGGTATAGTGAACAAGCGTCTCTCGATGTCAGGTATGACAGGAGTCAGCCACCGCGACTGAAAGTGAAACACATACAAACACACCAACCGGACCGTGAGCAGCAGTGTTTTATGTACTTGTCGCCTGCCAGTGTCGCTGGGGTTACCCCGACTGAGACTCATTGCCTACACTGCTGGAAACACACCGGTCCTGCCTAGTTTGGAGAGGGCCTCTTTATCTGGTAGAGCCATCTAGAAAACCCGACTTCGTGTGCAGGAGCAGCTGAAATTCCCTCACGCGCCCGGTGAGGGGTCAAGATGGAACATAGAGGGGAGGTTTCGGCATAAGGTACACCAGTGAATGTGACCAAATATGTGTGGGGTTAGCAAGACCGGACATACAAGTACTTTGCCTTGAAGAAACGCCATATCTTATATATAAAATTCTCATGTCACAATTTTCGTTCCCATACTCCTCCGAAACGGCTTGACCGATTCTCATGAAATTTTGTGAGCATATTAAGTAGGTCTGAGAATCGGCAAACATCTATTTTTCATCCCCCTAAATGTTAAGGGTAGTCCACCCCTAATTTTTTTTTATATTTTTTAGACAAATTTTTTTTTTTTATGATACAACATACAAAAATACATACAATCCTAAATTTTCACCCTTCTACGATCAACCCTTATTTTTTAATAGCCATTTTAGTAATTCTTTTTGGATGCACCGGGTGGAACTGGCAAAACATTCGTTATTTCGATAATTCTTGCTGAAATACGATCAAATAATGGCATCGCATTGGCCGTCTGAGAATCGGCAAACATCTATTTTTCATCCCCCTAAATGTTAAGGGTAGTCCACCCCTAAATTTTTTTTTTATTTTTAGACAAAATTTTTATTTTTTATTTTTTTATGATACAACATACAAAAATACATACAATCCTAAATTTTCACCCTTCTACGATCAACCCTTATTTTTTAATAGCCATTTTAGTAATTCTTTTTGGATGCACCGGGTGGAACTGGCAAAACATTCGTTATTTCGATAATTCTTGCTGAAATACGATCAAATAATGGCATCGCATTGGCCATTGCATCATCGGGCATTGCAGCAACTTTATTGGATGGAGGCAGAACAGCTCATTCAGTATTTAAGCTGCCACTAAATATTCAGAATAACCCTGACGCAGTATGCAACATTAAGAAACAATCGTCCATGGCCACCGTGCTGAAACGGTGTAAAATTATCATCTGGGATGAATGTACTATGGCACACAAACATTCGCTTGAGGCGTTGAACAGGACATTGAAAGATATTAAAAACAACAACAAACTATTTGGCGGAACTCTATTGGTCCTTTCAGGTGATTTCAGACAAACACTTCCAGTCATTCCACGTTCAACATACACTGATGAGTACAACGCTTGCTTAAAATCATCTCCTTTGTGGCGTAATGTTGAAAAATTACAGCTAAAAGTAAATATGCGCGTTCAAATGCTTCAAGATCCATCAGCTGGAACATTTTCAAAACAACTCTTAGATATCGGTGATGGAAAAGTTGCTATAGATGAAACTGGATACGTAAAATTACCGACCGATTTCTTCACAATCGCTGATTCGCAAGATACTCTCATTGAACAAATATTTCCCGATGTACACACACAGTACATAAATCATGAGTGGCTTGCAGAAAGAGCAATTTTAGCGGCAAAAAATGTAGACGTTTTGTTATTTTTATATTCCCTCATCGTTCACAGCGCTCCATGCCTATTTCAGGCATATACCACATTCTTACATACATACAATATACACATTCTTACATACATACATACTTAGAATAAGTAAGCTATTTTTTGTATACACTATAAATTACTTGAAAGTTATTTATATGGCAAAACAACGTTTGCCGGGTCAGCTAGTTTATCTATAAATGTTACATACTCCTCATGCCGGCTCCACTGTTTGGTTCGGAAGCTTATATCCAGTTTTTCTCAAGCACAGTAATTGATCATATGTTGAGGAAGAACAGTTTAAAGAGTCTGTGACATGTAACGAGAAAAGTGAGTGGAAAATTCCGAAGACAGTATCGAAAAGCACGTAAAGAAAGCCCACTAAAACAAGGAATGATTTTGGGAAATCAAAAAATCGAAATCTTGATGTTTGAGTTAATGGAAACATGCAGAAAATGTAACTAGCTCCAACATTTTATGTGGGTCATTCCATCGCCATGTTACTAGTAACAATATGTATAAATCAGTAAGTGGCCATTTCCGTGGGTTATCTTTGTCTGCGCACCACGCAATAACTACCAAAGCATTCTGGATAGAATTTTCACAGTCTAAAACCTTAGGGTCAAATTTAAAAACTTCTGTTTCTCTTGTGGCTCTGCGTGGATGGTGGACGGAGCAATAGATGATAATCTTTTCTTAAACTGAAAGGATAGACACCAAAGATAACATTACATAAAAGGTAAACACACTTTTCGTAAAGTAAACAGATAGGCTTCAAAGATCTCTCTATATAAAAGATATACATACTCTCTGGATTCTGTTCATATTGTTGACTACGCAACATTGGTTACTTAATAACATGACAGATGGAGTTTTCACTGTCTGAAAACTTAGGATCTCACTTAAGAAATGCGGTCTCTCTTCTGGATCTATGTGGGCGGTAGCAATAAATAATAATCTCTTCGTCAACTAAGCACCTAGGCGTCGGAGAAAATACTACGTCAAACATGAAAACACCTTTCCAAAAGTGAACAGATAGGTGCCAAAGATTCACAGTACATCGAAGATAAACACAACTCTGTTTGGATTCTGCTCATATTTTTTGGTTATTAAATAACATGGCACTCGTGAAGTCAGTATAAATGGTTAAAAACTAAATTAATGATGTGTTTGTCATGTTCACATTTCTTCACAAAACTCCGATTTTTTTCTTTACGTCCATGAAATGTGACGTCCGTAGACTGCAATACAGGGTAATTCAGCAGTAAAGGTAAGTACTGAAAGAAGTGATAGTATGAACAACATTAAGCAAGAAGTTCATATAAAAATTTGTCCGATTTCCATTAGTTTTTGAGATACAGGTTCAGGAATGTTATACGTAAGGTCAAACTCAGAAAATGATCAAGAGCACTCAAATAACCTGTTGAAGTACTATATTCATGCAAAAAAACCCATACAAATTTTACAAATGTTTAAGTTAATTGTTAGAAAACCCCGCCATCGACTTCAATACACTTTGCACCTCTCTTCTCAACAATACGATTAGCTGTTCTGAGTACGGCTTGCTGTACTTTTATTAGGGTAACAGTGTTTACAATGCGAGCGAGTAATTCGTCTCTTGTGTTTACCATTTCAACCACCTGAATACACAAAAACCTAATGTAAGGAGCAAAATATTACAGCACCTGTATCTAAAAAAACCAAATGGAATCTGACACATGTTTATATGATCTTTTCTAATCAATATTGTTCTTATTGCCTACTCATTTGATATTTACCATTCCTCCTGAAACACCCTGTATTAAGTGACGAATATTATATCTATAGTTAGATATTAGTGTTAACAAATCAATGAGAGAAAAAATAATTAATTGCGAAATTTTACAATAATCAGGTCGAACAAAATGTTATTCCGCTGAGTGTCTAACACTATGCGACACATTTTGTTCTGCGGTGGCGTAACTCAGGCGCCCTGGAACACAAGCGGTGGACTCTGCCAAGCACTGGAGTCCACACAGACACAAACACTCACACATGAGGGAACTCGGCACAATGGCGGATCACTGGACAGAGAGAACTCATCGCCAATGCGGTCGCGGCGTATCGGCACATCGCAAATTTACACCCGCGGCCCGCCGCGCGGATGATAATGCTGTTATGTTTTAAACTAACTGCGCCAATTGCGAAAACACGGCTTGGCACGGAGTGACGGCCCGCGCAGTTTTGGCAGAATTGCGGATTAGATTCGGCCGGTATTTGACACGCCGTAGTTCGTCCAGAACCAACTTTGTCTCTCTGTTGCCCGCAGAGCGAAATCTAATTTTCGGCTGCGGTATTTCGATGCCAGAAATCGTGCGTACCTCTGGCGGGTGATTGTCTCTGCATCTACCAATCACATCGACCCATCTGTCAACTTCACTCAGTCCAAATGGGCATGCCCTGAAACAGCTTTTGTGGATTAGTATCCAGTATTCTGAAAAAAGATTGTAATCAGTTTTAATAGTTTTATAGCTTATCAACAGCGTGGTAACCCACCTGTGCAGCTCAGTACTCTAAAGCGCCGCATACTAGACAGGGAAGTACAACGGGATCGGGCACGAGTCCAAGCACCTGCGTACCGACAGTCGTGGTGGAGTTTTAGGCGGTTTCATGCAATTATCAAGGCGAATGCTGGAACGGTCCCCAAACTACGTCTCATAAATTACACATTTCAGAAACAAAACTACACTTCTTACACACAATACACAGTTACTCGCTTCTCAGGCAGATAGACACTTCAGTTCCTGCAGTAAGGTAGTTCACTAGGGGTGTTTTTTTCTTAAAACTGGGTTTCCGCCCCTCAAAACCTTGGTGAGATTTGGTAACATGTGTTTGGACCACACCCTTACGTGAGATTTACGTTATACTTTTAATTCTTAAATAATTATGTTTATTTCAAATTTTCATGTACTTACGGTACTATAAGCCACTAAATAACTAACCGTTATCACTGATGTCTTGTATTTACTACATTTTTTCCCGTGAATTAAGAGGAGAAAAATTATATAAAAATTAGGCGCGAGTTTTTACAGACCTGCTCCAAATAAATGAGATTTGGGGAGATTTTACCGGTCCCTCCCCCTCCCCCCCGCGCCCTCTCCTTATTTTACCTCACGTATTTAATGGACGTCCCGTAGCCAGAGGGCGCCAGTAATTACTCTTCAACCATGTGGCCGAAATACCTCTTCGCGTATCTCTCTGAAAAGATGCCGTACGAGGACCTCCTGGCCAAAGAAACCTCATAAAAAAGCACTGTGATAATTACAGTTAGTTGACGAAGAACATGAATAAAACCGGCCATGTACTTGATGAAGGAATTATCCCGGCATTGACTTGGAGTGATTTCTGCGGAACTTCCTGAACGCTAAGTTAATACCAAAATATGGAAATTTCAGTTTCTTTGTCGAGTAATCAAAAGAAATTTTGAGAACAACAGACCAGACACAATAATGAAATTTCACGATATCATGGCTGTACCAACGTTACTACATCGCGAACAAGCGGTCAAAAGCTGAGATTTCCGAAGGCCTTGAGTGGGTGTTCATTCTTCCTCCTTTTCTGTTTCGGCTTGTAAAGTATAAGTCCTTTTGGTTTCTTCCATGACAGAATTCCTTGCAGTACTTTACCCCAAATCCTTTCTCACCTGTATTGATGTCGACGAGCCGTATAGCCTTAGGCAAAATAGTATGGAGCAGTTTCCAGGTTCTGTAACTCAAGAAATATGCCATTTTTTAGATGATAAAGTTGTGAGAATACATATTATATTGAGGAAGAGCTACATGGGGAATTTTAGATGGATGGAAGACGTTGTGGAATTTCTCAATCAACCACGTTTTCTGATGTTGATATTGTTATCATTTTTGCTAGTGGTTTTACGCCTCGTTAATATTAGGTCATTAGAGGCAGAAAAGGAATGGGGGCAAAGAACGGGAAGAGATTTAGTCATGGCCTTTTTAAGGAACCTACTCGTCATTCGCCGCGAGTTATTTGGGAAAACCATGGAAAACCCAAATCTCGATGGCCGGGCGGTGATTCGAACCCGAGACCAGAACGAACTTCAATGTCCTAATCACTATTTATTGACGAGTTTAAATGCTCTTAATCTCGCACCTATACCAGCACGTTCGGTTATAAGCACCGAATACAAAGATTTGTATGAAACTAACTCTGCGCTTACTACTCGCTTCAGTGATGTATTAATACTGTAAAGTGACTTACCAATCTCCGGGGGATGCTAATTCGGTATGTATGATGTGGAACAAGGACGAAGCACTAACCTGAAACAGACAAATAAATACCTAAGTGACAAATATTACAAGCAAACCAGAATAAACGAAAATAAGTTACATCAGCATTTGTAAAGTAGGAACTTTAAACCTTCATATTTATTTTCTTACTTGTTTAGAACACTTCTCTTTAATTATGTCTGGATTGATAATAATTAGATGTAACATGCAAGTGATAACTCTTAATTACCTAAAAACAACCATTGATAACACTACCCGTACCTGATGATGCCCATGAGATACTTCATGAACAAGTATTTCTAGCGCTTTACGATTACACCTAATATTAGTCATCAGAAGATTTGAAAGTTCAGTAAGAAAACTGACGAAATGATTTTTGGGTGTAGAGTTTCAGGTATCTGCCGTAATTCTCGCCAGATAAATTAGAGCTTAGCCTATCAGAATACTGGTTCACTAGTCGCAGAGATACTCTATATTACATACTGCGTTCGAAATCCGTTAATTCTCATCGTGTGGTCATAATCCCATAATAAACCTTCTCAAACGAAGCATTTGACCACAAACGAAAGTCCTGCACAGGTACTGACCATTTATACAATGTTTAAGCGCCACTACTGCCATCTATATAGTTGCATATTGCTATCCCATGACTTTTGTTACCTCAGTGTAATCTTCTAGCATTAGTAATTTTTACGATTAGAGCGATGATAGCGGATATAATAAGTCCTTAAAAAAAGTAATATACTTCTCCTTGTTGCTTTCCCACTACTTCCAGTCCAGCGATATTATAACTGCTGTCTATGCGATGTGACTTAAACTCAGATATACGTATCTCTGCTCATTACAGTACAATATATTAACTGAAAATTCATGACAGTTCCAAAGTCACGTGTTGATCGATATTTTCTCTCATGTAAAAAATCCTTCAGCTTGAGTGGCATCAATATTCCCTAAAAGCTCCCTTCTATATGTAAAATGCGTCGGGTACCCCAAGGCGTAATACTGGGTCTCGCAGTTGTTGTTGGAGATTGTTGGAGTCCGCCTGTGCCGGGTTGGTTCCACGTGACTGGCTCGGGGGTTTAGTGTGGGGGAGAGGGAGGGGTGGGGAAAGCAGATTAAACATCGCGGCGCAAATGAACGCGCCGTAAATTACGCGGGGATCTGCAGAGGCAACGCTCGCGTGCGAAACAAGCACGTGCGTGCACACAGCCACCGGGGAAACGGATAAATATAGGCTCAGTAAAATATCCAGATAGAGGTATTCAATATAATCCATATAAGAATCAAGAAACTATAACAAATGTAGAGAATCAGTTAAAAAGCGTGTGAGACAAGGTTGTAGGCTATCTCCGTTAACAATCAAATTGGATGAGGAGGAAGCAATAAACAAAGTAAATGAAAAATTTTAATGTGGCATAAGTGATCGAGGAGAATAAAATTAGTATGCTACGTTTTTCTGTTAGTAGTACAGGCTGATGATATTGAGAAGCTACTGAACGTCATGAATAAAATACTGGAGGAAAATTTTAGACTAAATATAGACAAAACTAAGACAAAAGTGATGAAATGTATTAGAAATGATAGCGGTAATACTAAATTAAGTATGAACGTAGGATCCAATGCTATATGAGAAATAAATCAATTCCGCTTTTTAGGAAGTAAACTTACGATTGATAGCCGAAGCAAGAATGATGTTAAAATCAGAATAGCAATAGCGAAAAGAGCTTCCATCAAAAGCAGAAATCTTTTAGTTTCAAATATTGATTTACTACTCAAAATAAATTTTAAAAAATCAGCACTTAATGGTAGTGAAGTATGAACCTAAGGAATACCAGAAAAATGGAAAATTGAAACATTTGAAAATTGTTGCTATGAACGATGCTGAAAATTAAGTAGATGGATAAACTACGATTAAATATGTTTTGGAAATGATTATGGAACAATCTTACAGAAAGTAGATACAGGATGGTAGATATAATTTTAAGAGATACGAGTTTGGTTAATTTGTTCGTGGAGGGAACAACAGAATGTAAGATTTGTAGAGGAATAAAAAGATTGGAATATAGAAGTAGATAATTGAGGACGTAAGTTGTAAGGGGCATATTGAGATGAAGAGACTAGCACAAAACAGGAAGGGATGAAGGATTTCAACAAACCAGTCGAGACTGATGACAGAACAAGTTTAAATCAATAAATAAATTGAAAAAGTAAAAGCAACTTACTGCATGTTGGGATGGACCGAACCAATAGTACTTTAGAGAAGTTTAAGAAATTATATGCAGACTCTAGTATTGAAACTTGGGGATTTTTTAATATATAATTTCGGTTTGGATGCTAAATGATGACATTTCAGTGTAAAAATTTTGCGTAATTTCACATGCTTCTTATTCGTGACAATGTAATTCAAAGAAGTCCTGCATTAAGTAATTTAGTACCTTCAATTACGTATGAAACTTTTTCATATAGGGTTTCAGGACACATATAAATTCTAATCTAAATTAGGTAACTAATTGTCTTCGATCATATTGAAAAAAAGATGATTTCTTCTTGTTATTCTGATAAAAAAAAAAACCTACAGAAGGTATCATCAAAATAAGGAATGCTGTACTAAAAGTAAGATTTTACTAGAAGTATCTATATTTCAGGATCTCCTTTAAACATACTGAAAATAAGCAGCTTATACATCTTTATGATCTTAAAAGTTTAATCATTGTAATCACCAGTAAAAGATTTCGTTAAATGCTGTATTTATTATTCCAAATGATTACTAAACAATTGTCCACATGATTACTAAACAATTGTCCCATAACTTTATGAAATGTATTTAAGAATATTGATTCTGTAAACAATACTGTATCTCCTACAAGAGAAACTTTAGAAAATATCTTACTCTGACAGTCTGCGAAGAAATTTCGCTCGTGGGGGAAGAAGAAAAGTCATCGCGACGTTTATCGATAAGAATGACAGGTTGATTTATGTTCACAGGAGGGTTACTGCCTCGAGGAGATTGTTTTTCAATTTTCCAGCATTGCTCACGGAAACATCTTACGGAAAAGAAAATCGTTTTCTCCAGCAGGCCGTGATTGCTTTGCCGATAGATGGATAAACGCTCAGCTCCGAACCATTTCTCTTGTATTCCTTCGCTACCGTTTCGGCGTGGTAGATCCATAACTGCATGAATCTTCCATTTTGTACGAGCTCCACGATATCCAGAAAAGCCTTCAGTCAATTAACCGTTAAGATTAACAACAAAAGCAGAAAAATTACAGATAATACCATTGTATCAAAAGCGAATAATTGTGGCAATCAAATGAAATCGGCGAATTTAGCTACCACAAGGATCCATTCTTGGTCACCTTTAACTTGACGTACTCTTCCTTCTCATTATTAATAAGCTGATTGGCTATAATATTTCGGCGGTGGACTAACAGGCAGACGAGAATAGTATGCCTTCGAAATTAACTGATTTATTTGTATTTTCTTCTGTATCTTCCCCCACGCGAGAAATATTGTAACCAATCAACTATTAATAACAATGGGGAAAAAGAGGAATGTTGCAGCTGATCAGCAGCAAGTCTACTGTTAACAACAACAGAAAGAAAATCGAAAAATTTCATCAAATAAAGTTGGACCAAAAACAAATACTTGTGGGAGACAAATAAAATCAGTTAATTTGAAAGCATGCTATTTTCATCTGCCTGTTCGTCCACCGACGAAATTTTATAGCCAACCAGCTGTTAATAATGAGAAGGAAGAGTACGTCTAGTTAAAGGTGACCAATAATGGATCCTAGTGGTAGCTAAACGAAAATTGCGAACATGTGTGACACATAATGAAGGGAGATGATGGTGCGGATAGAGAAATGAGAGATAGGAAGGAACGAACAGGAGAGAGACACAGGTTCAAAATTTTCTAGGAGGAAAACCATATCAAGTTAAAGTGAACCGAGAATAGATCCTTGTGGTAGTTAAACGAAAACTGCGAGCTTCTGTTGTACATAGTTAAGGAAAATGTTGGTGCGTATAGTGAAATGAGAAGAAGGAAGGAACGAACGGCAGGGAGACAGAGGTAGATAATTTTCGGGGTGAAATACCGTGGG